>JAQQAC010015530.1:1424177-1849581 GCA_029783875.1 Phataginus tricuspis | reverse complement strand
AATTGATCTATAGATTCAATGCAATTCCAATCAAAATATTAGCAGGCTCTTTTTTTCTTTGGTAAAAATTGACAAGCCTATTTTAATACCTATATGGGAAAGAGGCTAATACTTTAGATTTTAAAACTTAACAAAGGCACAGCAATTAAGACAGTGTGGTGACCACAGAACTATGAAACAGACTACAGAATCTATAGGCAACTGATTTTTTACAAAAATGTGAGGGCAATTCAGTGGAGAAAAGATGTTCTTGTCAACAGGTGATGCTGGAGAAATACCATAAAATGTCAACTGGGTGATGAGCCTAATTATAAAACCCAAAATAGTAAAACCTCTGGAAAAAGACAAAGGAGAAAATTTTTGTGACCTTGGCTTGGTGAAGACATGTTAGGTATGACAAAAAAGGGGAAGGATCCATAGAAGAACAAATTGATAACCTGCACTTCATTAAAATTAAAAACTTCTGCACTTCAAAAGATACTGTTAAGTAAATGAAGCGACTGGCCACAGACTGGGAGGAAATGTTTGCAAAGCTCTTATCTGTTAAAGAATCGTATCTATGATGGAAAACTCCAAAAAGCAGTGATAAGAAAACAGACACCCTAATCAAAAATGGGCAAAGATCTGAACAGACAGTTCCCCAGAGATATGTGAATGGCATAAAGCATATGAAAAAATGTTCAACAACATTAGACACTAGGGAACCACAAGTTAAAAGCAAACATGCTATTACCCAACTATTAGAGTGGCTAAAATTTCAAAGGTTGACCATACTTAATGTAGACAAGGACTTAGAGGAAGTGGAACTCTCATACCCTGCTGGCGGGTACATAACATGGTGCAACCACTTTGGGAAACAGTTTGGTGGTTTCTGAGAAAGTTAATGTATACCTATCTTATGATCCAGCCAATCCATTTTTAGATATTGACCCAGGGGAAATAAAAATAACAGGACTTATACACGAATATTCATAGCTGTCTTGTTTGTAACTGGAAATACATCCCAAACCTAAATGTTCATGAACAGATGAATAGATAAATGACTTTTGATATATCCATACAATTCTGCAGCAAAGAAAAATAATGAACTATTAATATACACAAAAATATGACAGATCTCAAAATAATTATGCTGATTGAAAAGCTAGACAGAGGAGTAAATGCTCTATGATCTCATTTATGTAAAATTCTAGGAAATGCAAACTAATTTGCAGGGACAAAAAGCAAATGAGTGGTTTCTTGGGGATAGGCGAGGGGGCAGGGGCTTTGGTGGTCCTAAGGGTGTACAAAGGGTGGAGGAAAGGCTGGGGTGGTGGGTACACATGTTGACTGTGATGATGGTCTCAAGGGTGTATGCATATGTAAAACATCTAACTGTACGTTTAATATGTGCTGACTATATTGATTATCTGTCATTAAAGAGAGAGGAGGAGGAGAGTGCCAGTTAAGTTATAGGATTTAGTAAGAGCTGGTGGTCGTTTTGAGACAAACAAACACCCTTTCTCTGCATATTCACAAAACAGCTGCAGGCTGGGTGTGGCTTCTATACCCCTCCCTCCCTGCTCCTTCATTCTCTCCCTTCCTCCCTTCTCTCTCTCCTGTCTCTTTCCTCTCTCACCCCCTTCCGTCCTTCCCTTGCGAGATTAAAAATATTTTATCTTAAGAGTTAGCAAGGACTGTACGTTCTCAATAGAATTCTGTGAGTCCCTCAGGCCTGCAGGTGGTACCTCTGCATCTGGAGAGCAGGAGGAAGCAAACCAAGAACTGGTTCTGTGGCTGGGCAGGAGGCCTGAACAGCCGCCCTGGAACGAGAGGCCAGAGCAGCGGGAGTTGCAGGGAAGCCCCCACGTCTGTCTCCTACTCGGTACTAAGTGTTTGTGCTGGTGTGGCCATGACAGAAAACCTTGCATGGAAAGGCCGTCTGGTCCCTCTCGGGGCACAGCTAAGGGGCACCCTGTTGTTGTGGGTGGGTATTTTCAAGAAGGAACCATAGCTAGGGGCCTTCCCGGCAGTTTCAGGGGAGGCACTGGATTTGCCCCTGGACTTGAAACTGGTCTCAGGTGGTATTTGGACGGCAATTCCTCCATCTCATTCATCGCTGTGTGCCAGGAAGTCAGAGGTGGCCTGGTCCTCTCACAGCTCTCAGGTATGTTAGAATTCAGAAAGTCACAATATGGTGTGATAAGTATGACGACAGTGGTAATTTCTTGAGACAAACCATCTTGAGATTAGTGGGTGCGCTTTGCTCCAGAACTCCTACATGGGTGACCCAGGGGTGGCCATGCAGCTGCAGTGGTTGTGCCTGGAGGCAAGAAAGCTGTCCTGTCTATCTGTCTGTCTATGTGCCTGTCTGTCTATGTGTCCACCTATCATCTATCTCCATTCATCTACAGCACTTTAGATGAAAGCCATACAAAATCATAATAAAAGTAATGAAATAATAAAACAAAATGTCCATTATCTACATCAAATTGTGTCAGATAGTGAGGTATTTTTTAGGAGGTTGAGGTCCTGGTACCCCACACGTGCCTTGGCACCTCTGGGCCTGAGCGGCGCAGAGACTCTGCCCAGGACGCCAGCCCAGAGCCCCGTGCAGTGGGGGCGCCGGGGATGTGGGGGCTCCCAGCAGACGTGGGGTGGGCTCTTCTGCATGCAGTCCACAGCAGAGGCAGAAGTCTGCCCGTGAGAGAGGTCCTGCTGGCAGGTTTCTGCTTGGAACCTAGGATTCCTGGTCGTCATGACAGGAACCAGGCGATGAGCTGTCTTTTCTCCCTACCTGTGGTGGAAAGCGTATAGACTTTGGACAACGATTCGAATTTCACCTTTGACCCATTTATATGGCTGTGGAGAAATAAGTCAAAGTCTCAGTTTCTTCATCTCTTATATGAAGCAAAATGATACTTCCTTGGAAGAAATAGTAGGATTAGACACTACATGTGTGTCTATGTATAGCACCTGGTACCTAGAAGGTAAGTAATAATTTTAATTTATTTTTATTGTTATCCCCAGGCTCAAATTATTACTTGAGATCAGAGTCCAACGTCTAAGGAAGGGCCAGGAGAGTCCTGGAGAGGGCCAGTGTTCAAATCCTAAAGAGGAAAAAATACAGGGATTCAATTGTTACTGAGTGTGTGGCCCTGCTCCAGGCATCTGGGAGGAGGCCCTGAAGATTTCAGACTCATCTACTAAGTTGGGAAAGACCAAAATAACACACGTGAAGTCACTAGACAACAGTAGCCTATAGTGGCCTGCTGGCATGTGCCGCACAGGTGAGAGGCGTCACAGGGCCCTAGTAATTGGCATCCTGTTGTCTTTCTTTAGCCTCCGTGCTGAACGGTTAGTGGTTCAATGCGACGTGCACAGTACCAAGTGGTCCCCTAGTGGCCAGAAAGAGTTACTACTACATAGACCCCGAACAGAGCGAGGAAGGACATGATTCACTCTCACTGTGTTTACCTCCCAGGGTATCTTCATTTGAGATGATGCGTTTCCAATTCTAAGTCAATTCCTTCTTCAGTTATAGGCAACTGAAACCATTTCCCCAAATATTATTAATCCCACCGATCCTCCTGTTTGCATTCCTCGACTGACTTCTCATGGTTCAGTGATTATGCAGGTCGTGCACGTATTTGTCAGGCTTTCTGCATTAAGATATGAACCTCTTTGAAGGAAGTGATGGCTCTGGGCTCTCTCGGGCATCAGGCACTGCCTCCAGGACGGCCCTGGTTCTTGCTCATCTTCCCAGTGTCATCTGTAGGTTTACCCTCTTTTATGATCCGAATGGCTCTAGTCTTTGAGATAAGTCACAAGGCTGCCCGGGTGCTGTCTCCTGCCCTCCTGATCTTTTCTCTCCACTGGAAATTCCAGAAATACTGATGCATCTCGAGGTGGTCTGGATGTGCCCTCTCGCTCCGGCCCTCACCAGGCTATTCGGGTGATCTGGCTGGTTAGGAAACTGGTCTCCTTTCCATTAGGTGCCCCCCAGCCCTGCCCCCAGTGTGCTTTCACAGCTACAGTCCCCGTGGGCGAGGACCCCCTGCTGGGAGGGCATGTGTGTGCTGCAGGCTCTCACAGGCTCCGGGGCACCTCTGAGCAAGGTCCGAAGCCATGACTTGTTGCCTGGGTGCGACGTGCAGAGCCCGATGAACCCCAAGCCCAGCCCCAGCTTGTGAAACACACCACACTGTGCAGGCTGGCGGTGAAACAAGTGTGTTAATAGGTGAAAGAAGATGATGGGGGCACCAAAATCAAACCAGAAAAAAAGGAAACTGAACATTTTCAAGATACAGCACAAGCTTTTCCACCTCTCGTTGTAGTCACACCATGGACACCTGTAAAAGTCAAGTGAACCCTTCAAACTCAAATTCATGCTTATGTGTCACAACAGAATCGGGACATTGACAGATCAGTTGTGTGCCTGAAATAGCAGAACTGCTTTGGAATCCAGCAACGGGTTTGGGAGGGCCTTGTTACAATGAGGTCCACTTGCCTTGCTCGGAACAGATTTCTTAGGAAGCATGCCTACCTTCTTATGTGATTTGCTTCAAATGATTTAATAAATCCAGCAACTAAAATAATATCTTAATGGGTGATTCAATTTGAAATACCAAAATAAAATTATTGCAAATAAAGAGGCATATACAATTATGTTTATATTCAGAAACTGCTTTGTGATTTTGATGAAGAATCAGAAACAAAATATAACTCTAAATAGCTTAAATAATACATTTCCTTTTTCATTTGTTCTCTTTTCCTTCTCATTATCTCTGACCTGTTTCTCCCTCTTCCATGCGGTTACTCACATCTCACCCATACACATTTTACATGTGAATGAGATTATGAATTTATGACTCCAGGAGATAAATGCACATGCATATGCTATAAATGACACTGCACTGTTTTCTTTACACCTTGTGATCTTATACTGAGGAAGAATAAACCTTAAAAATAAGAATCTGCCGAACAGCTATGGTAACATAAAATGCATTAAAAGTTATAATCAGAATAATTAAGATTCAGGGAATTTCAGCACTAAGCAATTACTACAAAATACCAATGGATTCATTACATAATATTAAGTACAAATAATCATACTTAGTAAACCGATGAAGGTCTTCAAAGGTCTAGTTGGGAACCATTCTGAGTTGGTTACAATCATAGACAGGAGAAAGTCAAAGATCTTCAGTGTGACTGTAAGCCATTAATTCTGCTAACGGATTTCAAGGAGAAATTCAGAAGTTACTGTTTTATTTAATTATTGCCAGTCAAATTTTGACCCAGGATGTATATTCATGCTTTCATGCAGCGCATGTTCAAGCTCCTTCTCTTAGGCCAGGGATAGGGTACACCTGACACTGGGCACACAGAGGGGAAGGCAAAAACGATTACAGCTCAGTGTTCAGTGAAATAAAACAGTCATGTCCACGGTCACAAACTTGGAGCGAGCAAGCTGTTGCGACGGTCACCTCTGTGTGTCGGCTGCTAGAAAGCTCAGAGCCTAGCATGCCGCCAGCACCTGCAAACACAAGCCTCCGTGAACGTGCTCTGTGCTGACTGCACTCTCTGGTTCATTTGACTCCTTACAATGTTTTCCTTCCGCCTAACATCTAACCTATTTTATTTATGTTTTCTTACTATCATGTATTAGTCTTTGTAAATAACATGTAGAGACATAACCATAACTAAGGATCCCCCCAAAAGCATGTTCTATGAACGCTGTTGCATCGCACTCATTCACACAATGGCGTAACAGTGATTTATACCGAGTGGTTATTTTTTCCCCCATTTCATAAGTTGTTGTCTTTCTGTCAAACTGTCAGGACGTTTTACATAATCCACACTGCCACTGTAGTGTGAAGCAGAGCAGGCACACAGACCCTTCTCTATGGTCTTGTTGGACAGATCTGTGCAGAAGCAAATTAGTAACAGATTTGTTTCAGCTGTGGAAGTGTGGCTCAAGGTGAGCCTGCAGGCAGCTGCCAGCGGACAGAGTCCTTGGCAGTTATTAAAACAACAACAAATTTAAGAAAAAAGTCTATTCTGGTTCCGTTGTGGATCAGTACAGCATAACAATCACATGCAGGGGACAGACAATGAGTGAATTAGAAGAATGTGGAAGCTCATGGAGCCCGGGCACCTGGGGCAGAGGGTGTGCCGGCCGCCTCCCTCGGCGCGGGAGACTTGGCGCTCAGAGTCCACCCACTTGTTTGGTGATGTCAGTCGGTCATTCTTGACGAACATTTTCTATTGTAATTAGAAACTCATGGTTCCCAGCAAGCCTGTGCTGTTGAGCCTCTGCCGTTCAGAGCAGGCAGGCGACTCCCTCAGTCAGGCTTTCACCAGCTGGGTTTCAGGTTCATAATGGTCCTAAAGAGAAATCACTCAAGAACTAAAAGAGAGCTTGATAAGATAGGATGCACTGTCTCCCAAGAGCCATCTGATGAGACACCTAATGCTGCAACGGAAGAGTCTTTCAAGTCTCTCCTGGGGAGAGGTTTCTGTCCACATGGTTCTCAGAAGGCAACAAGTTCTCAGGCTTTCAGACCTGGAATGTGATTTTGGAATGAAACACAGGCAGCCAAGGAGAAAGCTTCTCCAAAGCAGACACCTTTGGGGTCACAGTATGTGTCCCCCTCAATGTCTGAGAGCTAAGAGGTCACTGGTTCTTAGTAAGAATGTGTTCAAGTACCTTTTGGACAGTGTGATTCCGCTTGGGTATTTGATTCCGCACCATACTGCCCTTCAGTGCTGGCACGTTGCTAGGAGACATTATATTTTGGGAGTGAGAAGGTCAGTATTAAATGAAGCCTCCAACTATTGTGTCTATAGTAAGTTTGTGGAGAAAAAGTTTTCACTATTGTGGCTCTGTGCATGCACATCTGTTTCAAAAAATAAATTTGAAATAAAAATAAATTGAGTAAGGTACAATTATTCTCACAAAATTTGGCTGTATGTGCAAAATAATATATTCATAGTTTGTAAAATTATCTTATGGTCAAAGACCTTATTTAAAAGTAGGAACAGATAAAATGTATTTCTAGGCTAGGCCTAGTATCATTTGCTCCAGAGATAAATATATACAAAGGCTAAAACTTATGGAGATCTTTGATCTCCATTTTGATTGGGACCAGTGGCTGTTCTTTCTATGAAACATGCCCCGTATCAGTCTGTACAGGTTCTGAAAGCCAGAGCTGCTATGCTAACGAGCAGAAGAAAGGTTTGGATTTCTAGTTAAGCAATGTACTGTAAACCATTAGTTTAACTGAAACATGTTTTCCCTTTTTGTAGAGACTGGAGAACAAATGGCCAGATATGTCCATTCAGCTAAACTGGGAGTGACTGAGGATTAGAAGTTTCTGGAGGTCTTTCCTTAGGGCCTTCAGAGTTGCTCATTTGTGGTTCCCCATTTTCTTCTGTTGCTCTCTTTTCCTCCGAGTGTGTGTGCGCATGTATGTGTGTGTCTCCATCTCTGTCTCTCTCTCTTCTGCATAATGTTTACCTCAAGCTTGCTTCAGGCTAATGTCTCAATAATTTCCCCTCCTTTCTCAGGTCCTTACCACAAAGGACTTGACTAATGATCCATGGACAAAATGAAGCATTTAAATTTATTCATTAATCATTCATCTCCAGCTCATTGAAAACTTTAAACTTCCACGAAATTAAGATAGAACATTGAGGAGTGATTGAGAGAGACAGCTCTCAGTGAGCTAAAAAAGATTGGTAAACACAAAAACAAAAGTACATTGGACAGAGCGTGTGGAAGTGTCACATGAGCACAGGTACCGTTACAGTTTACACAAACTTTAAGTACTGAATCCAAAGCCTTTATTTGGGCCAGCACAGTGGGGAGATCACTGTCAACACTGCCAGTAATTATTCTCTCTTCCAATTAATGGTGACACAGATTAATTATCAGACGAGGCAAAGCCAATTGCAATCAGTCACCCAGAGCTGAAATTAGATCGCTCCTGACAGCAGCATGAAAGTCACCTGTTTCATTGTCGTGGATGTGCTGTGAGTGAGAGAGGCAAAGCATGCTGGGAGGTGAGTGGGTTTTCCGTCCGTGGAAGTGTGAAATGGCAAACAGGTGAATGTCCAATTACACTGTTATCTGAACTGTGTGACTTTTCTTGTCTTTTATTTCAGCATCCAAGATACACCGGTTGTTTGCTTAACCATCGTTTTCACATGAGCCATCTGTCAAAGTCTGGAAGAAATCTAAGATGTGTTGCATTAAATGTGAAGATTCCTCCTGTTTAGAAGTGGCAAACAAATAAAATCATAAGAAGCCATTAATTAAGAAAGCAGAGTGTTATTATGAAGTCACACATATGGAAAACTAAGCAACAGTAACAATAACCACACACGCCACTAAAGCAGACAAGACAGTTCAAACTCTGAGGAAGGCTGCTTCTCCCGGAGGCTTGGTCAGTTCTTAAAATTAAAAATCAAACTGGCTTTCAGGCAGAAAGGGAGTGAGACACTCAAGACGCTCTACTGCTCCACTTCTGTCATCCTTGCCCATTCTAATGGCTTTTAGGTGGTTTTATTATGCAGAGAAAGTGAAATCTGCGTTATTATCTAAGGCCGAACTGTGATGACTGTCACTACACATTTCTTCATATTGCTTCAAGGACTGGATGTTTATATTCGCTCAACAGATGTATTTCTTTTAGCAATGGGGAAAAAAGGAAAAATTCTCACCCTCATGGAGTTTACATCCTAGTGTGAGGAAAGAGACAATATATACACACATACATACATATATATGAAGAAGGTATATACATAATTAATAAAATGTATGTATTAAAGATAATACATATTTAAAACTACATGCTGCAGTAATATAGAAATCTCCATCAGTTTCTTTTAAGCATGTGTTTCTTCTAAACATGAATAAGAGGAAAATCAATAATATGAACAAGGTTAATTTTGATAAGCTTGGCCTTGAGTTTTTTTATTACAAGAGATTTTTCTCAAAATGTTCTATTACGTAAGAGAAGTCTTTTCTTTTGGTTTTGGATGTTAAGAATATTTATTATTAAATGTGTTCTCTGGTTTTGAATATTGATTCGGTTTGCTGCCATTCTAAATGCATGTTATAACTGAGCCCTAATACACGTTAAGTGCTTTTCTGGGTAATTATTACATGCCTCATCCCTCAAGAGCTATTCATAGCCTCCCCACCAAAGGCTAAAGTGCTTTAATTGCCCAAGAAGTGAAATAACCCCTTAAAAGGTCTGGTTCTGGATGTCTCAATGCCATCATGAACACATTATCTAAACAGAGACACAAAGGGCATACTCAAGCAGGTATAAAATTTTCTTATGGAAACTAAATTTGAACTGACAATTCCAACTTAGATATATGGTGAGATATATCTTGATATTTATTTCTTGGTGATATAAATACTTCTATACTTACTAACAGAAAGATATTTATAAAACATTTTCCTCTAGGAATTAGAACATAACTCTGAGAAAAGAATGGAGATTTTAAGTGAGAGATAAGAATGAAATATTGAAAATCTATCTGGACAAAGACCCCCCAAAATATGATCCTACTCTTAAAGGATCATAATTGGATTCAGTCAAGTTGTGTGAAATTTCCAAAGCAGATGGTCAAAGGGGACAGAAACACTTGTCCGAAATGAGACTATAGATGCACATACTACTAACCAATGAGTGGGCTAGGAATATATTTGTCTTTTTATTGGGAAAGATGACGATGTTTTAGCCTTTGCAAGAACCTACGTCTTGGTCATGAAGACAGCACAGCAGAGCGCTAATGGTGGCTGGACATTGATCCTTGAAGTCAAAGATAACGCACGAGAAAAATTCGTACAGTGTGGGGAACTACCTTTGAATTGAAGCCGTGCCACAAAGATGGCCCCTGAGAACTCAGCCGCGCTGCAGGGGTGGCTGCTGAGAGCCCTCTGGGTTTCAGCTGCACCCACTCAGGTCCACTTCTTATGTCAGAGACAACTGCGCATGCGCACAACTCTGTGCGTGACTGGAGAATTGAAAGTCGCCTGCTTAGCGTGGGGTGTAACCAATCAGAAGAGACCACACCCTATATATTCCATGCCCCGAGCCCCAATAAACGAGTTCTTGCTTTGACTGAGCTCCCTGTCACGTCTGATTGTCTCTGGCGAGTGGCGAGCGGCGAACGGCGGAGGCTGCGGAACGGGCGGACAGTCGGCTCTTACCTCCCTTGCTCCGCCTTGTCGGGGCGTGCCTCTCCCTCCCTTCCTTTCCCTCCGCTGGCTCGGAGGGTCACAGAAAGAGCTTGTAACAGAAAGAGCTTGTAATCCTGACGGCGAGCAGGACCGGCGGGAGAGAGGCTAGAAAGCCCGACAGTACATAATTTCATTTTAGGATCAGTGTTGATATTTGCACGAGTCGAGGTGCAAACAGAAGCATGAGCCCTGGATTCCTGTACTTGCTTTCGTGTTTCAGTTTTCCGGCAGTGACCAGACCGCAGCTCTTGGCATGTCTGAACGTATGGGTCCACCCGTAGAAACACGCACTGTACTGTGACTCACAAGATAGCCGAAGGGAGAGACGACGACTCTAAGTCTCAATTTCGTATGATGAATCTAACTTGGCTAAGCCTTGCTTTATAAACAGCTAGTTACAACTGGTAAGTGATTTGGATAATGAAAAGCCAGTTGACTTTCCGTTAATCTTAAATTAACATTACAATCACATTCTTGATGTGTACGGGTGTGTCTAGATGTTCAAAGAGTCTATTTGCTCAAGTTGGTGAGTATTTCTTTTGTATTGTGTTTTCAGGATTGGTTAGGGAGGTGAAAAACTTTTCCGTGGTAAAGATAAATCTAATGCCAAACCAAGCCCTGTATGAATTATTAAGAAAAAGAAGAAACCCACTTTGGAACTAATGAAATTTGAAATAAGATTTCTATTTCTGTGAGTGTTTGTATAAAGTTTTATACATAGTCACATTTTCAAAGCTACCTTTCATTAATTTTTATCAACTTTTCTTCTTTTGTGTCTTACAAACTTCATAAGGCAGATATTAAATCTAGAAATATCATTTGCTGATTTATACTAAGGACATTTTATTTTTTGTTCCTAATTTAGGGCCCTATTCCTGTATTAGTAACAGTCATTATTGTAAGCCACTTTAAATAACCCATCAGCATGTAATGTATATAGGGCTGCCCCTGAAGATTTGAGCGGAGAGAATGAAACCAGAGCCGCCTTTCCTCCCTAAAGCCTTTGACTTTGCTTCTCTCAGGAGGTAGCTTTCTGAAGCACTCTCACTGGGGTGGGTGCCGGCCCTGGCACTGCAGGCTTGGAGGGTGGAGGAGGACATCTGAAAGGACAGTGAGGCACAGACTTCGCAGACCAAACAGAAGTTCCTCAGCTTAGTGGGATTTTTTTATACCCTGAAAAGACACTTACGAAGTTGCCTTAGACCTCACAGTCCCAAGGACAGAACAGAACTTAACTCTGCAGATCTGTAATGTGACGTGCAATTAATGCTCTATGAGCCGTTTGCCAGAAAAGAGTTCACTGGTCATCAGTTAAAACACGGTGATGATGATTTCAATTACTAGCTAATTCCTGGATTTGAGAATATATTTTTAAGTATGATTACATTGCTTTCTGAGCTGAGAGTGATCATCTTTGGCACTTGACTCCTCAACAGGAGATTCTGCTCTGGGTAAACAAGGAATCCAGGGAACAACTGGACAAGACAATAAGACTTTTCAGGAATGTTGTTTGGAAAGAAGAGCCCATTTTTAAGAGGGCTTACAGCTCCAGGGGTAAGGGGGGCTCCCTTCCCGGAACAAGTACCCTATGAATTCGGTGAGACAGAAGTAAGTCAAGGGAAAGGGCAGGTTGGGAGAAAGGTGCTCATTTCTTACAACTCGCTTGGGTTTGTAGGCAGGCCTGCACCCATCCGTCCCCTACGGCATGGCACGTGCTTGCTGCCCTGCCCAACCCTTCTGGAGGGAACTCCATGGGCAGGTCCCTGGTGACCGGCAAGCATCAGACCAGTTAGGTACCAGGAATGGAGGGGAGGAGAGAATGGCCGTTTTCTCTCCACCCCAGATCCCGGATCTACCGGAGGCTCTGGGGTGGTAAACACCCATTGGTATGAAAATGGACTAAGGCCAGGTGGGAAATTCTGGAAATCCTGGATGAAAACTTCCATTTACCCCACAAGGCTATGCTGGTAAATTAGCAAATAGCTGTCCTCATCCTGTGCCTGGGGTTTTATTACATTTCATCAAGAAGGAATCACTGAGGTCACTTGTTCAAGGAAGCAGTCAAACTGGCTCTCAGAGAAACCCAACACAAAGAAGTCGCCAGGCCCGTATTTCATCTCTTTGGGCCCTGAGACCAGAGTGGCACTGGCCTGCCTGAGTAGCAGTAAGGTGGGCAGGACAGTTGTCTGTGGAAGTATGGCAGGGTAGGTCAAGTCACAAAACTTAGACCCAAACGCAGCACGTCCCAAAGCTTCTGAGGAAGCAGAAAGACGAAAGGCCACGTTAGATTCATTAGCTTTGTTTCTGAATTCTACATTTGTCTTTTGTTTTGGTGAGATCACATTCATGTACGAGCTGACCTTAGGAAAAAGACAAACTGCAAGGTGGGGACTGACTAACCTCTGTCCAAGAAACTAGTACAGTGGCCTGATTATAGGTCCTTAATAAATTGTTGGTGGCAATATGAATTAATCCATTCAAAGTGGGAGGATTTCTGTTCCAATTACTACCCCACAGGTCAGCTACATAACAGAGAAGACGGGGCTGTACTGAGGGATCACTTGGTAGCTATGGTGGGCTTTCTCCTATTGCATTCCACGGGTTTGAGGTTCCCAGCTGTGTGAAAAGCTTCTCGCCCTGGGGTTTCCTGAGTAAGTGGGTGTTAGGCACAGTGAGTGAGAACACAGAGAGAGCGACGGGGACCTTCCTCTGTCCACGTGTCCTTCTTCCGGGATCCTACACCGTGCCGCCCTGGGACCCACCCTAGGACCAGCCTGGGCGAGGAGGAGACACAGCGCGTCACACACAACGCCTCCAGATCCATCTTTGCAGAGCTCCAAGTGAGGGGTAATCACCGTAAATCTTTTTTGCAGTTGATTTATATTGTAATTAAGGCAAAGGAGCAGCACATGCAAGGCCAAAAGTGGAAAAGTAGCACATTTTTCATGTAAAGTTTTTGCCCCATAAGTCAGAGCACAAGGCAGTATGAGAAAAAAAATTATAAGGAATGAGTCAACGTTCACTGATGTGATATAGGGGAGGGCTAAGTCATCTGTGTTTTCTGTTTAAATGTATATATTTCAGTTGATTAAAAGAGCACATGGTGAATTGATCTTGTAGCTTATAAAAGCAGTATTTCAGCTTCGGTGTTTTTTATTCTTTTTTTTAATCAAATTATCTCCCAAAGCATTCTGACTGAAGTTTATTAACAAGGCGATGCAGCTCGGAGTGCGCTCTTGCAAAGTTAAGTAAGAGGCGTGACTCTTCGTCTGCATACTGATCGTACCTTCTCGAGGTCTAAAAGAACTAAAGATTGCACAGCTGAGCGGTTTTGAAGAAAGAAAATTGTTACTTTGTCTTTTTTTATGCTATGTTATTAGATTTTTGGTGGGGGAGCATTCATAAGAAACATTATATTGCTAGATTTTAACTGGTGTTTCAGATATCAGATTTCCAGAAAAGTAAGTTAAAAATTCAGGGAGACCAGCAGCTGCTGGCTTTTGGGCCAGGATGGAGGCTGGGAGGAGAATCATGAACCTCAGGTGGACCACGCCCAGGCTGCCTTCCAGTAAAGGTGATATAACACCATTTATACAAACCAGGAAAATAATCACATTTTTGGCAACATGCCAAACAACGAGGAGAAGGCGATCCTTTAAGGCTGCATTTAACATAGTAATATTCTAAAAAGAGGACAGTGCATCTTAAATCAATATATTCTAAGGGAGGAAAGTATTTCAAGAGTCCTGTTCTAGCCATTTAGAAAAAAAATTCCACGTGAATCCCCCAGTGAATGAATGATCAGCTCTGCAATCTTGTTAGATTCCTGGGGAAAAAAAATCTGTCAGTGATAGTAAGCCCTATTTTTTCTTTCGGGCTTCTACCTTGAATTCAACATGAGAAGTAATCTTTTCTCAAATTATTCCTGTAAATAAAATTGGATACTACTTCATTTTTTTCTATTCCCATATTTGTTACCAACTTAATTAGCATAAATTTAATCCTATGTGTGTTTTCCTTCCCGGTGTACTGTGTCTATTTTTCTGAGGAAAAACAAGATCTGTGGTCAAAAATTTAGCAAGCACTGAATATTCTATCTCACGTTTTCAAGAGTTATACAGCAAAGGAGTGTATTAAATTGTCTCAAATATTCTGAAACAAAAGAGAAAAGAAAACTTGCCTAATGTTTTAATATCCAGTATTCCAGAAATTTATTGTCCACTTGATCTTTTACCTGGTAGCACCTATTAAGATCCCAAAGGATATATTCTGGAAAAATTGTATTGATATGAAGAAAAAAATTAGGTTAAAAATGAGAACTTGTGCTTAGATCTCAGCCCTTGTATGGACAGTGTATATTCTCTCTCATTTATTCACTAAACAAACACACATCTGCGTTTGTTATGTCCAAGGCATCCTCCTCCAGGACAGTGGCGGATACCGTGGTCGGAAGTGGAAAGGCCACGCACACATTTCTCAGGAAAGGTCTGGCCACAGGCCTCTTAGCCCCCCTCCCCAAGTCAGAGTCCAAACACAGTTTGGCCCCATGGATGTGAAAATGAGTTTACCACGACTCAGATGTGGTGCGGCTACAGAGGAGTGGTGGTTTTCTGGAGGGAAACACTACAATACCACTTCTGGCTGTGAATTCACTGAAACATCATGAAAGAGACACCGTGTAAACTAGACCTTAAAAGATGAGGTCAGAGACAGAGAAGCAGGAGGTCTGCCTAGAGGCCACTGAATAGCATGTGCTCCTGGCGGTGCTGGACGATAAAACTGAAGGGGTAGATTGGGTCTGTATCACTGAGGGTCTTGAATGGCACACTGAAGGGTTGATTCCAGGGAAAGTGGGGGAACCACTGAGATTTATGGAAAAGAGAATGGCGACCTGAAGGCTGGCTCGGCGCTTGGGTGAAGCCCCACAGGGCGCGACGTGAGCCCTCACTGGTGTGTCGCGTGATCCGGCAGGACGGGAGACCCAGGTGGTCTTAATCAAAGCCCATTGGTTAATTTAGGGGTGTGATTTCACAGGCTAAATTAAACCCACAGTCACTCATAAGCACAAACGAGTCTTGAAGACTCAGGACGTTATTATCCTTTATAGTAAACAGGATCTTGAAAGAGTTCTGGGCCCAGATAATTAGGGGTTTGTTTTTCAGAGGTTATATGTTGTACACGACTCAACCACGATCATACATTTCTCAAGGCTAAACACGTGCAATGACCCAGCGATTTGTCGGCGTTCCTAAAACCTAGGACACCCAACTGTGGTTTCTTCCCTTCCATCGCTCCTTCCCTCTGCCCTATATTCCTTTGTTCCTCTTTATCAAACACTTATTATATTCAAGGCATTCGGGATCTCAGTAATTCTATTTGTAATATTTTTCACTTTGTTAATATGCTTATATAGACTGTAGGAGCTGTGAAGCTGGTAAGGACACAGAGCAGTAAACAAGTCCACGTTATACATTGTCCTGGTCACAAGGAGGGGGCGCTGTGTTCCCCAGGAGGTGAACTGTGGACTCCTGGGGTTGGGAAAGCTTTCTACAGGAGGCGGCTGCAGAGAGGTCCTCCCAGCAGGTGAGGGAGCTTTGCCAGAGGCGCAGAGCTTTCTAACGGTCAGAGCCTGTCGGAGTTCTGTGCTTCCATTCAGCTTGATTGTAGAAGGTCAGGGAAGCCTGCTAGAGGCACTGCGGGCAAGGCAGACGGAACGCAGATGGTGACCGACATTGTGCGCCAAGATCGCCTGTTGTATGTGACGGAGACTCACTGATGGGTTCCTTTTAAAGGCTCCTCATGACACTAGTGCATATATAATTGTGAGGCGGCTATAAGATTTAATTGCAGCAAGCCACACCGGACTTACATATACTACTTTGAAAGTTTCTTTTTTTAATCCCCTCAAGGTTCTTTTACAACTCTTGCTTAGGAATCACCTTCAAAAGTAACTTTATAGCTGGTCACAGGGATGGAAGTGCAGTGTCGAGAATATAACCAATGGTTCTGTAACATTTTCCTATGCCGACAGGTAGTAATTGCACTAGTCAATGTGTGTAACTGTTGACTCAGTGTGTTGTACACTTGAAACCAATATAATATTGTATATCAACTATACTTCAATAAGACAATGAATAAAAAACCCTACTTTAGAGGTATGTCAGAACGTTTTTTTGCTCCCAATTTGAAAGAGTGGTATTAAACAAATTAATCACTCATTTTATTCCTCATTCTTGGCTCTGAATTTGTTCTAACTCTTCTAGACATCTAATGTACAAAAATGAAAGAGACTTGACATTGCCATATATATGGGAAAGTGTATGTTAAGGGTTTAAGGGTGGTTCCAAAGCTATTACTAGCAATGTTCGTATAATCAAACCTCACTGTGACTGGTGAGTGAGTGGTAAATGGTTTATTTATAAAGTATAGAATGTTTAACAGTCATGTTACTTAATAAGATCATGTGAGTTTTCTGACATTTACAATTTGTGAATATGAACATAGTCACCAAATTTCAAACTTTAACTTGTTGATTATTCTATTTTAGATTGCTGACTAAATGAATTTTGACTTGGAAAACAGGCTTATATCAACCAATTTAGCATTGCATTTTATTTTACAAAGGAGCTTTACACTTTCCTACATATTATCTTTGAATTTCAACAATTTTTAAGCCAATGAATTCCAGCTCAATATAAACTTTTGCTTTAGTAAAAAATGATTTGGAGTAGATCATGTGGCATAAACATATGAAGCCCTTCAGACGCCTAGTCAGATGAATTATTTGCCAAGAAATGACCTGACTTAGAAGGATCATGTGTTTTAGAATTCTTACAAACTTGGATTTCTGTAGCAGAACTTCTATTTCTGATATGTGTGCATATTACCTTTCCCACACTGGTATTATCCTACATATTAGTTTAGTGGGTTTGATTTTAGAAGATATTTAAATGTTGTCTTAATATTTCGCTCTTTTACACAGACTAAATTTGAATTATCTTTCTCTTGCTTTATTTTAAAAGCTTTAGGAAAGCCCTCTCTTGCACTAAAAGTAGCTTCATTCCATGCCATTTATGAACTACCTCTCTTCATATTATACTTGGTGACTAGAATAAGTACCAACAAAAACCTCATAATAGTGTGCACTACCCTGCTCTTCACACCATTAGAAATCCCAGATCATTTAAACTTCCCAGATCCTCCTGTGCTCTGAGCAGCCAGCCTACTTTCCAGAGGCCCTTGAAGAATCCTTACTGGTGAGAGTGAAACAACAGTGATGATATGCTGTCCTTCAAGGTGGTAGGTTTGGCTCTAAAGTAGGTACAATTTTCTAGAATTAGCTGTAAAAATGCAACAAAATAATTCTGCTTGTGAATTTGGATTTTGCTACTGTTTCAGCAAGCCTAAAATACACCATCATTTCTTTAAATTCTCCCCATCATGACTGCTGTCCAAAGAGCATTCAGAGAGAACATATGATTTGAAAAATATTAACTCAAGATATTTAGGACTAAAAGTATTTAAGAGCATGAATGGTGGATACACTACAAACAATCTAACAGATGCCCTACTGGCTCCTTTTCTCAGCTTTATTAACATGTAATTGACAAAATTGCAACATGTATTTAAAGTAACAATGTGAGGATTTGATAGATGTATACATTGGGAAAGGATCCCCACATGGAGTTAATTAGAAGCTGTCACCTAACATAGTTACCCTTTTTTTGGGTGAGAACACTTATGTTTTACTTTCTTAGCAAATTTCAATTATGCAATACAACATTATCAAATATAGTCACCATGCTTTCCATTAGATCCTCAGACCTTATGTATTTTGTAACTGAAAAACTGTGCCCTTTTACCAATCCTTCCCCATTTCCTGCTCCCCTGCCCCCCGGCACTGGCACCCACCAGGAGTTTGACTTTTTTTGGATTATAACAGGCAGCATTTGTCTTAGGCTGTCAGCCTTATTTCACTTAGCATAATGCCTTCCAGTTCATCCAACTTCACAACTTTGTAAGAAACCAGTTGTCAATAAATGTGGGTCTATTTCTGTATTCCCTGTTTAGTTCCATTGATTTATTGGTATATCTTAATGCAATGCCATATGATTTTGATTACTATATATTTATAATGAATCTCGAATTCAGGTATTACAAATCTTTCAAATTACTCTTTCTTTGCAACGTTGTTTTGGATATTCTGTATCCTTTGCATTTTCTTGTAGATTTTAATTGCTTAAAATGAATCCTGGAATTTTGATTGGGATTATATTGAATCTTTAGATGAATTTGGGTAAACTGACATCATAACAATATTGAGACTTATGACCCCAAACCAAGGTACATCTTTTTCTTTATTCAAGACACCTTTAATTTCTCTCAGCAATGTTTTGTAGTTTGTGGTACACAGGTCTTGCACTGAGGTATTTTGTATTTTTTAGTGACACCATATAGGCAATGTTTTCTTAACTTTAATTATTCAGTAATTGCTAGTATATAGAAATATATTTTGCATATTAGTGTTGTTTTATGCAACCTTTCTAAATGCACTTGCTTATCAGCTTTTTTGTTGATGCACTGAATTTTCTACATACATGATAATGTTGCCAATAAAGACCATTTTACTTCTTCTCCAATCTGGGTGCATTTATTTTCTTTTTCTTACTTTACATTGGTTGGAAACTCTAATGTATTCAACAATGTTGAATGTATGGCTTGCTTCAAGAAGTATTATGTCACTTGAAATATAGTATAAAATCATACAGTAATATATTTCTTCTCTCTTGGCTTTTATGCTAATGTGATTATAAATTCTACTAACACATATTTATAAAGTATGTACTATACTACTGTATATTGTTTGCTTAAATAGTCACTTGCCATTTAAAGATGTTTTAAAAATGAGATAAAATCTCATGTATTTCCTCATTAGTCACCATTTCTGGAACTGTTCCTTTGAGTAGCTCTGTATGTCCATCTGGGGTCATTTTCCTTCTGGCCAAAGGACTTCCTTTAACATCTCTTGTAGTGCAGGTCTTCTTTCATGACTTTTTCGACTTACATACGTCTGGAAAAGGTTTTATTTTGCCCTCTTTTGAAAAATATTGTGTAAAATTCTAGGTTGCCTCCAACCCATTAATTTAAATATATTACTCCACTGTTTTCTCATCACATTCTTACTTATGAGAAATCTGCTGTCAACCTTATCTTTGTTCCTTTGTATGTAACATGTTCTTTTTATGTCTGACTGGTTTTAAGATATTCTGTTTGTCATCGATATTGTACAATTTGATTATGATATGTCTTGGTGTCATTTCTTATGTTTCTTAGTTACAGTCTGTTGAGATTCTTGTATTTTTTTGTGCTCATTAATTTCTGTATTCATAGTTTGCATTGAATTTGGGAAAGAAATCAGCTATCATTTCTTAAAATATTTTTTCTGTTTTCACCTTCTCCTCTCCTTCAGAGGACTCAAATGTGACATATGTTAGGCTGCTTGAAGACATCCCACAACTTATTGATACTCTTCGTTTTTAAAATTCTTTTTTCTCTGTCTTTCATTTTGGATAGTTTCTATTCCTATGAATTCAAATTCACTAATCTTTTTAATGCAGTATCAAATCTGCCATTAATATCTTATTTGTTTTTCATCTCAGGCATTGTAGTTTTTATCTCTAGATGTTCAATCTGGGGTCTTTTATGTACATTTCACATATAAACATAATTTATCAGTTCCAACTGATTGATTTTTCTCCTCATTATTGGTTGTATTTTTCTGCTCTTTTGCATTATTGGTGTTTTATTATGAATATTACTTTCTTTGGTGCTGGATATATATTTCTATAAATAGACTTGAGATTTCTTCTGGGATATGTTTCAGTTATGTAGAAAACAGTCTAATCCTTCCCAGTTTGGCTTTCGAGATCTGTTAGGTGGATCCAGAACCCGGTTTGTCCTACAGCTAATTAATCCTCCTATATTGAGACCAGACTTTTCTCAGTTCTCTCCCCAGCTCCCCATAATTACGAGGTTTTTCATTCTGTTTTGTGGGAACAGGTGTAACAACCAGATACTATTACCACTAATATTTTAAGTGACTCTTTCCGTGACCTGAGATAGTTTTCTTATAAGCATGCATTTCTCCAATGGTTTTATGAGGGGGATTTTCTGCAAACTTCTGAGTTCTGCACAAGACACTCTGTCCTATGAACTGTGGCTGTGTTGCTGTCCTTGAACTTGGACCTCCACCCACTCAACTCATAGAACCTGCTGAGTTCTACCTTCACCCGCCTCCCCCCCTTACCTTGGTCTGTAAACTTTCTCAAGAGTGTAAGTGGGACAATCGTTGAGCTCACTACATTTGTTTCAGGTCTTTCTGGGATCACTGTCCTTCATTGCTTGATGTCAAATGCCTTGAAAACTACTGTTCCATATATTTTGTTTGGTGTTTGGCAGTTTAAGGCAAGAGTATAGATATTACCCCTGTTACTTTACCTTGGCTGGAAATAGAAGTATCATTTGATTTCACACACTTTTGATGATTTCTTCTTATTTCCAACAGTTACAATCACCACAAGAAACTGGGTGATGTGAATGTGTTTGACTTCCCTGTGGACCCCCTTACAGCCTTGGTTGGTAGAATTTAGAAATAGGACTCATTTAACGGGTAAGGTTAAGTCTTAGAAACATTTTACATTGGTAATTCTGGGAAAAATTCAGAGATACACCACTTCAAAGGAGAAATATTAAAGAATAAAAATCAATCTATAATACGTAAGCATAACCGGGTCAATACAGAGTCTTGGACTTGCACAGCTGATGCCTTTTTCAATGTTGCAGTTGAATACCTTCCCCATAATTTCAGTTGCCAGCAATTTGCTGTGAGCCCTAAAATATTCTTTCTGGCCCCAGGGTCTACTCTGACCTCAAGACTCACCAGCTACTATACATGTCTCTCAAATCCCTATTATCTAAAGGGGCCTCGGTTTCCTTCTGTTTCAAACTTGAAATCAACTGCTTCTCAGCCAACACCTTCCTTTCCTCCTGATGCTCTTATGCCTTTATGAATCTCTACATGATTTTATACTCAAAGAGGATAACTTTCCTATACTCAGCCCCTACAAAATGCCTCCTTGTTCTCAAGAGTTCATAGAAATTTTGGTGCATACCTTGGTTTAATTAATCTGCAAACGGTCTCATACCTTTCCCCCAGTTTTTATGAATTCCTGTGGTACGTATGTCCTCCTTTTCCCTCTAGTATGATGTACTGAATTGGTTCTATTCACAGGTCATTTCACCATGCTGAGGGCGCTAACCCTGTGCCTCAGTTTGTCAGCTTAGTCATGGAACTTATCTTTTTTCCTTAATTTCCACAATAAAACCACACTGACAGTTTTATGTGTGACAGCAAAAATTGCTAAGAGTTTAGGTATGGTGAGTGGTGGTGGATTATAACCATTACAGTACAGAGTGTTCAGTAGACATTTTTGTTCTCAGACTATACCTTGGCCATTTCTGCCCGTCTGGGCTCTGGCCTCCCGCTGTACCGCTCTACTTCCACACCTGCCCCTGAGGAATCCCCTACTATTCCCCACACACAGCAATTCAGTGATTAATCATGAGAGTTTTGTTTTCTGTTTTGTCTCATTCTTGCACTTTCAAGTTGTCTATCTAAATGTTTTTCTAATAAAAATGGTCTTTGCTTAGAGAAACTTGGTGTTATCTCTTGTGCTTTTTTTTTCATCTTCTTAATTCAGAAAACTGGAAAGGAGAAATGTATATTTGAAATCACTGTGCTTTTTAAGTTATTATTGATTTATGTTGAAAATATATGAAAATTACTATTTGCCATCAAAAGAGATTGAGGGAAATCAACAGTATTTAAATACATCTGAAATTCATAGCTGAAAATAATTTAAGTTACTTACAACTTTTATTTAGAAAACTGTGTTTTCTTGTGTAAGCCTATTTTTATCTATGAATGAAAGAAAATGTCAGTGATGGAAAATCAGAGCAATTGATAAATGTGAAAATAGAATTCAGTTTTCTGATTTTGTGACCTGATTCCTTTACAAGTGAAAATCAAAATGAAAATCCAATTAAACTGTGGCTTCAAAATAATGAAAGGGATCAGTATTCATTAGTTTATTAAAAAATATGAGATGGAAACACTGTAATAAGTAGGAAAACTGTTGTTATATTGTGTAAGATATCTGAAAAGCATGAAAGGCTCCTTAATTAAGGAATGTTTGATGGGCTTCTTACACATTAGAAAGATAACTGGTTCTATGATTGGAGTTCTTACAAATAATTCAATTATATGTATTAGCAACTATTAATAACTACACTTCTTGGCTTAAACTTACATTCTTCAGAAATTACTTACGAAATAATAAAATTTAATTTTGAAATATTAAGGAATTTAAATTTCTAAAGGAAGCTTGCATTGTGTCATTGGGAGAAACAAAGTTTGGCTAAATGTATTAGAATTATCTGTTGCGGGAAGAGGAATGCTTTGCTGTATGCAAGTATCACTTTCTGGGTTTGGCAGGATTCAGTGGGCCCTCTGCCCAGACAGAGTCCAACGAAGGTGCCTAAAAGCAGCTCCTGAAGGTGTGTCACTGTGCTGTGTTCTGTTTAATGCTTAGCTTTGCATTAGCACTTCTACAGAGCAAGCACCTTTCTCTTTTTCGCAGATTTCGTTGCTTCTAGAATGGGCCAAGTACTAAGCTGTACTTGTACTGTAGCTGTATTTGTTTTATTGAAAGAAAAAAATGGTCTGTGAAACTAGATTTATTAATACAGCTAATAGCAATTGTTCTGCATTCCAGTCATACTGACTTATTCCTTTTTATTTGGTTAATGCCCATGTTAACCTAGGCTTGAAGGCAATCTACTGGTATATAATCTTACTGAAATTATTCTGATCTGTGGAATAATGTGGGGTATCATGGGATCATACTGTATCAGTTTAGCAGATCACATTCAGTATTTTCTGCACCAGCCAATTGGCTTAGCTGGTAAAGCCACAGCATAACTGCAGGTTTGAGCTCTTTAAACAGTGAATCATATTTCTTACAGAAAAAAAGCATCTCATTTCTACAAACTTCATCAATATCTTGGGCCATTTGTCTTGCAAATACAGTTTATGTGTGTCTTCCATTGGCAAACAGTAGTCTTTTATATTTAATAATAATATAGGACAGATATTTATCCTATTCTTGAACTCATCTTTGTTACTCAAAAAACTAATTGGTCAGCTGGCCCAAGTTAAAAATGATGAACAGAATGCCCGTTAGAAATGTTACATTTAGTAACAAAAGAATCGAGACTTTTCTAGCTCATACGCACTTAAATACATTTTCTTCAAAACACAGTAAAAACAATATACTGAGGTAATTTTTCACTGTTAATTTCTGCTGCCTTCAAGTTTTTTTTTCAGTGGGCTTCTTTATTTTGACTCTGAAGTTTTTGCTGTTACATATTTACTTGTAAATAATGATCTTATGAATATATATTTGGATTTCCATACATACACATTCAGCTTTCTAGAAATGTTAATAAGGTTCCTTTTACATATATTTCATGACTCTTTGGTTTTACACAATTTCCTGATTTTCTTTTCTAGCCTTAAGGGCAGACTGGAACCAGGAAAATTAATACACAAGACATCTCCCAATATTATTATAAAAAATAAATTGTACTCTACCTGCCTTAAAAAATCCACTGCCTCCATGACATAAATTGTGAAAAAATAAAAATAAAAAGATTTCTTCAAGTGTGGAAAAACTGAATCTGATATTGTTCTTCACATTGCCCTAATTTATTTGTCTCTTAACTAATTCAGTATCAGATTACTTCCTGGACAATATCTCAGATAATCCTCTGATAAAACTGATGTTTTATTTACCCAAAATTTACAGAGGACTTATTAGCGGACATGCTCCCTACGCACTCTACAGGATGCAAGGCTGAATGAATCATGAGCCCTGCCTGCTAGGATTTTAGACTTTTTAAGAAGATAAGCATGTTTCATACATGTTGTAGGTTTATATCATATAAATCCATATTTGACACATGTGTCAAAAAATATGCATTCAATGTTGTGTTTGGCACTATTGGGAATATAAAGTTGAACATGGCATTGTTTTCAGTAAAAACAGTTTAGTGAAGGAAGTTCAAGAATGTTAAGTTTTAGTAAAAAAGTTGCCATGAAAGAGATAAGAGAACAATCTCTGCACCTAGAGAGGCAGGAGAGTCAACGGCACCAGAGGGGGGGAGGCGCTGGCACGGCTGACTTCAGACAGAAGCAGCACCGCGCAGAGCCCAGCAGGGACAGAGATGGGGCGGCTTGTCTTCCACTCCATCTCTTTCTCCCATCTCTGTATTCCTAAAAGAACATTTGTTTAACCAAAAAGAAGGAAGAAAGAAAAGAAGGCAAGGGGGAGCATGTGCTTTGTTGGATTCCCAAACCAGGGAAAACGTGAGAGATCTGTGTGGGAAACCCAGAGCCACATTCCATCAAAGAAAAGCCTCCTTGGCACCCCTTTACTATCTCTCCCGTGGCTTCTCTGTCCCCGGTGATGTCACGCTGCCTGAGGCCACGAGCTGTGCAAACTGAACCACGGCAGGGATGCCTGGTCAATCTCCTTGCCTCCAGCCATGAAACCTCCTCCCCGTCCCCTTCATACCCGCCCACCTACTCCCCACATACCAGCAGGAAATCTCTCTAAAGCTCAAAGGCTGTCACCCCCTTTCTTGTTTGCACTCATTGATCCACATTCTCCTGCTGCGGAAAATCATCAGGATAAAGTCCAGGATCTTCATGGCGCATAACTACCTGCAAACTTTGGTTCCTGCTTCTCTCTCTCCGTCCTACCAGCTGTAGACCAAATACACTCTATATGAGTCCTATGACATGCTGTGATTCCAGTGATACACGAGATTCTTTCAGGTCCAGATCTCAGTACTTTGTCTTTGAGCTGAAAAGTCTTTGCACCTCTGTCTTTTACCCTGTCGTGGCATTTATACTATACTAACAATATCTCTTAACTCATCTTTTCTGCCATAGACTAGAGTTTTCCTAAGAGCAGGAACTGAATCTATCATGACTGGTAAGTATTTATTAATGAAAAGTATCTATTTTTCACACACACACACACACACACACACACACACACACACACACACACAGTCACATGGTCTCAGACCTTTGCCATGTCTCAGCATTTTCAGGATCTTCAGAAAGAACTTGCCTGTTTTTGACTTGGTGAACCAATCGCCCATGGCCCTCAGTCCTTACAGTTTGTGTCACTGAATTTGTGGTTTTGGTCTCTGTTCATGCTGCCTTAGTGTTTCCTGGTGCTTTTGATCAACGAGAATTTGTGTAAGTTTTTGTTATCTCGAGGTAGTCAGTAATAGGTGCTACTTAACTACAAGAATAGTCTCTATTCTCTTCCTAATAAAAGGCTTGTATTACCATTTTTCCCCAAGTATCTTTCTTTTACCCATCAGAGTCCATTCTTTCTTCACTTATTAAATGGTCTGATTTTTCTCCTGATGTATACTTAAAAGGTCTTTTGTTTGCTTATATCTAGTAGTAATTTATACAGTTTTCACTTTTGTTTAGCTTGTAAAGTGACTTAGTTATATCCTTGCACTTCTCTGTTTTTTAATTTCTACAAACATTTTAAATGAGGAAGATCAAGGAACAGTCATGAATGTTTCTACTTAATAAACCAGATGTGTGGGAGAGGACTTTAACAGCTCCCATACTGGCCATATATATATATACTTCCTTTCATGCATGATATTTGTATATGTGCATGATAACTTTAAATGCATTTTGATGGATTTTTGCATATTTTAAACCAATTATGCAAATTTTATACAAAATTCAGAACTACAGTATTTTATGTCATAATGATTTAAGTCTGGATAATATGTTACATTGTATAATATAGTTAAGCAGCCAATTAGCTTAACAAATGCCATGATCATGGCATGCTTTCCATACTAAGTCAATAAGATATAAAATCAAATGCATAAATTTTAGGTTTATTACAGAAAAACAGTTTTGCTTCTTCTCCCTGCAAATAATAAAACAACTCAAATTATTGTTCTAAATAAGTGACATCGGGAAGGGCTTCCGGAAAGATGGCAGCGTGAGCAGGGCGGCGGAAATCTCCTCCCAAAACCATATGTATTTATGAAAATACAACAAATACAACTATTCCTAAAAAAGAGACCAGAAGATACAGGACAGCGCACAGCCTGCATGTACACCTGAGAGGACTCGGCACCCCACAAGGCAAGTAAGATACAGCGTCGCAACCCGGCGGGACCCGAGCACTCCCCCACCCCAGCGCACCGGCGGGAGGAGAGGATTCAGAGCCGGGAGGGAGTGGAAGTACAGGCCCGCGAAATACCAGCCCTGGTGATCTGCGTGGGTAGCGCTGACACACATTGCACTGTGTAGCGGAGATTGGAGAGACAGAGGGAGCAGGATCTGAGTGGGGAACTCACCGGGTCCTTGCAGCCAGCTCCCCAGGACAAAAGAAAGGCGCGTGCTTTTTTTTTTAGTGGTCTTAAAGACACAGGGGCCCAGGATCGACCCAGCACACTCGGCCCAGCAGGCTGGGAGTCCTGGGGAATTTCGGACCCCTTGGCTGGGGACTGGGAAAGAGTAGCCGCACTCAGACGTCCCACAGAGATCAACAGCCTCCCATTCCTTCCTGCCCTGGCCAGAGCTACAAAGGGCCCTGCAGAGCGGTGCGGCTGCGGAATAGTGGAGCAATAGCGCCACCTACAGCATCCTCACAGAATCTACTCCCGGTGGGCTTTTTTTATTTTTCCTTTCTTTTTTCTTTTCTTTTCTTTTCTTTCTTTTTCTTCTTTCTTTTTTCTCTTTTCTTTCCTTTCTTTATTTTTTTCTTTATTTCTTTTTTTCTTTTTAAAAGTCTTAAAGAGCGCAGCTGACATACGTGGCACCTACCAGCGACCACTTCTATCACCATGAAAAGACAGAGGAATATGGTACAAACCAAACTCACCCAGACCCAGACAACACCAGAGACAGATGCTGAAGGGATGGAAATGCACAACCTTCCTGAAAAAGAACTCAGAACAAAAGTCATAACCATACTGATGGATCTACAGAGAAATATGCAAGAGCTGAGGGAGGAAGTGAGGGAAGTGAGGAAAGACAATGCAGAAATGAGACAAGCAATTGATGGGCTTAACAGCAGACTGGATGAGATGCAAGAGACTGTTAATGGAATACAAATCAGAGAACAGGAATACAGAGAAGCTGAGGCAGAGATAGATAAAAGGATCTCTAGGAATGAAAGAATTTTAAGAGAACTGTGTGACCAATCCAAATGGAACAATATTCACATTATAGGAGTACCAGAGGAAGAAGAGAGAGAAAAAGGGATAGAAAGTGTCTTTGAAGAAATAATTGCTGAAAATTTCCCCATGTTGGGGAAGGAAATAGTTTCACAGTCCACAGAAGCCCACAGATCTCCTAACACAAGGGACCCAAGGAAGACAACACCAAGACACGTATTAATTAAAACGGCAAAGATCAAAGATAAAGACAGAATATTAAAGGCAGCTAGAGAGAGAAAAAAGATCACCTACAAAGGAAAATCCATCAGACTATCATCAGACTTCTCAACAGAAACCTTACAGGCCAGAAGAGAATGGCATGATATATTGTAAGCAATGAAACAGAAGTGACTTGAACCAAGAATACTGGATCCAGCACGATTATCATTTAAATATGACAGAGGGGTTAAACAATTTCCAGACAAGCAAAAGTTAAGAGAGTTTGCCTCTCATAAACCACCTCCACAGGATATCTTAAACGGACTGCTCTAGAGGGAAGCACTCCTAAGGCTAAAAAAAATGTCACCAGAGAAAATAAAATCATAGCAAAGAAAGCAGACCATCCAAATACTAACTAAAGGCAAAGAATAAAACACCTAGTATATAAAGAATGGAGGAGGAAGAATAAGAAGGGAGAGAAATAAAAAAACATGAGACAGTGTTTACAATAACTTAACAAGAAAGGTAAGTTAGATTGTTAGACAATAAAGAAGCAACCCTTGAACCTTTGGTAACCACATATTTAAAGCCAGCAATGGCAATAAGTACATATCTATCAATAATCACCCTATGCACCAATCAAAAGACACAGAGTAATAGAATGGATAAAAAAGCAAGACCCATCTATCTGCTGCTTACAAGAGACTCACCTAAAACCCAAAGATATACACAGACTAAAGGTGAAGGGACAGAAAAAGATATTTCATGCAAACAACAAGGAGAAAAAAGCAGGTGTTGCAGTACTTGTATCAGACAAAATAGATTTCAAAACGAAGAAAGTAGCAAGAGATAAAGAATGACATTACATAATGATAAAGGGGTCAGTCCAACAAGAAGATATAACCATTATAAATATATATGCACCCAACACAGGAGCGCCAGCATATATGAAACAAATACTAACAGAATTAAAGGAGGAAAAAGACAGCAATGCATTCATTTTAGGAGACTTACACACACCACTCACTCCAAAGAACAGATCAACCAGATAGAAGATAAGTAAAGACTCAGAGGCAGTGAACAACACACTAGAACAGATGGACCTAACAGATATCTACACAACTCTACACCCAAAAGCAACAGGATACACATTCTTCTCAAGTGCACATGGAACACTTTCCAGAATAGAGGCACACTAAGCCACAAAAAGAACCTCAGTAAATTAAAAAATATTGAAATTCTACCAACCAACTTCTGAGATCACAAAGGAATAAAACTAGAAATAAACTGTACAAAGAAACCAAAAAGGCTCACAAATACATGGAGACTTAACAACATTCTCTTAATTAATCAATGGGTTAACGACCAAATCAAAACAGAAATCAAAGAATATATGGAGACTAATGACAACAACAACACAAAGCTACAAGTTCTGTGGGACGCAGCAAAGGCAGTTCTAAGAGGAAATTATATTGCAATCCAGGCCTATTTAAAGAAGGAAAAACATTCCCAAATGAATAGTCTAAAGACACAATTACTGAAATTGGAAAAAGAAGAACAAATGAAGCCCAAAGTCACCAGAAGGAGGGACATAATAAAGATCAGAAAAGAAATAAATAAAATTGAGAAGAATAAAACAATAGAAAAAATCAATGAAATGAAGAGCTGGTTCTTTGAAAAAATAAACAAAATAGATAAACCCCTAGCCAGACTCATTAAGAGAAAAAGAGAATCTACACATATAAACAGAATCAGAAATGAGAAAGGAAACATAATGACAGACCCCACAGATATACAAAGAATTATAAGAGAATATTATGAGAAACTATATGCTAACAAGCTGGAAAACCTAGAAGAAATGGACAACTTCTTAGAAAAATACAACCTTCCAAGACTGACCAAGCAAGAAACACAAAAACTAAACAGACCAATCACCAGCAACGAAATTGAAGTGGTAATCAAAAAACTACCCAAGAACAAAACCCCAGGACCAGATGGATTCACCTCTGAATTCTACCAGACATATAGAGAAGAAATAACACCCATTCTCCTTAAAGTTTTTCAAAAAATAGAAGAGGAGGGAATACTTCCAAACTCATTCTATGAAGCCAGCATCACACTAATACCAAAACCGGGCAAAGACGTCCCAAAAAAGAAAATTACAGACAAATATCCTGATGAATGTAGATGCAAAAATACTCAATAAAATATTAGCAAACCGAATTCAAAAATACATCAAGAGGATCATACACCATGATCAAGTGAGATTCATCCCAGGGATGCAAGGATGGTACAACATTCGAAAATCCATCAACATCATCCATCACATCAATAAAAAGAAGAACAAAAACCACATGATCATCTCCATAGATGTTGAAAAAGCATTTGACAAAATTCAGCATCCATTCATGATTAAAACTCTCAACAAAATGGGTAGATGGCAAGTACCTCAACATCATAAAGGCCATATATGACAAACCCACAGCTAACATCATACTTAACAGCGAGAAGCTGAAAACTTTTCATCTACGATCGGGACCAAGACAGGGATGCCCACTCTCTCCACTGTTATTCAACATAGTACTGGAGGTCCTAGCCACAGCAATCAGACAAAACAAAGACAAACAAGGCATCCAGATTGGTAAAGAAGAAGTCAAATTTTCACTATTTGCAGATGACATGATATTGTACTTAAAAAACCCTAAAGACTCCACTCCAAAACTACTAGAATTAATATCTGAATTCAGCAAAGTTGCAGGATACAAAATTAATACACAGAAATCTGTTGCTTTCCTATACACTAACGATGAACTAACAGAAAGAGAAATCAGAAAAACAATTCCATTCACAATTGCATCTAAAAGAATAAAATATCTAGGAATAAACCTAACGAAGGAAGTGAAAGACCTGTACTCTGAAAACTACAAGACACTCCTAAGAGAAATTAAAGAGGACACTAACAAATGGAAATGCATCCCATGCTCTTGGCTAAGAAGAATAAATATTGTCAAAATGGCTATACTACCTAAAGTAATCTACAGATTCAACACAATCCGTATCAAACTACCAACAGCTTTCTTCAATGAACTGGAACAAATAATTCTAAAATTCATAAGGAACCACAAAAGACCCCAAATAGCCAAAGCAATCCTGAGGAGGAGGAATAAAACAGGGGGAATTATGCTCCCTGACTTCAAGCTCTACTACAAAGCCACAGTAATCAAGGCAATTTGGTACTGGCACAAAAACAGACCCACAGACCAGTGGAACAGAATAGAAAATCCTAACATTATCCAAACATATACAGTCAATTAATATTTGATAAAGGAGGCATGGATATACAATGGGAAGGTGACAGCCTCTTCAGTAGCTGGTGTTGGAAAAACTGGACAGCTACATGTAAGAGAATGAAACTGGACTACTGTCTAACCCCATACACAAAGGTAAACTCAAGGTGGATCAAAGACCTGAATGTAAGTCATGAAACCATAAAACTCTTAGAAAGAAACATAGGCAAAAATCTCTTGGACATAAACATGAGCGACTTCTTCATGAACATATCTCCCCAGGCAAGGGAAACAAAAGCAAAAATGAACAAGTGGGACTATATCAAGCTGAAAAGCTTCTGTACAGCAAAGGACACCATCAGTAGAAGAAAAAGACATCCTACAGTATGGGAGAATATATTAATAAATGACATATCTGATAAGGGGTTGACATCTAAAATATATAAAGAACTCATGTACCTTAACAAACAAAAAGCAAATAATCCAACTGAGAAATGGGCAGAGGACATGAATAGACACTTCTCTAAAGAAGAAATTCAGATGGCCAACAGGCACATGAAAAGTTGCTCCACATCACTAATCATCAGAGAAATGCAGATTAAAACCACAATGAGATACCACCTCACACCAGTGAGGATGGCCGCCATCCAAAACACAAACAATAACAAATTTTGGCAAGGATGTGGAGAAAAGGGAACCCTCCTACACTCTGGTGGGAATGCAAATTAGTTCAACCATTGTGGAAAGCAGTATGGCGGTTCCTCAAAAAACTCAAAATAGAAATATCATTTGACCCAGGAATTCCACTCCTAGGAATTTACTGTAAGAATGCAGCAACCCAGTTTGAAAAAGACATATGCACCCCTATGTTTATCGCAGCACTATTTACAATAGCCAAGAAATGGGAACAACCTAAGTGCCCATCAGTAGATGAATGGATAAAGAAGAGGTGGTACATATACACAATGGAATATTATTCGGCCATAAGAAGAAAACAAATCCTACCATTTGCAACAACATGGATGGAGCTAGAGGGTATTATGCTCAGTGAAATAAGCCAAGCCGAAAAAGACAAGTATGAAATGATTTCACTCATATGTGGAGTATAAGAACAAAGAAAAAAGCTGAAGGAACAAAATAGCAGCAGACTCACAGAACCCAAGAACGGACTAATAGTTACCAAAGGGAAAGGGACTGGGGAAGATGGGTGGGAAGCGAGGGATAAGGGGGAAAAAGGGGCATTACGATTAGCAGATGTAATGCTGGGGGGCATGGGGAGGCTATATAACTCAGAGAAGACAAGTAGTGATTCTATAGCATCTCACTATGCTGATGGACAGTGACTGTAATGGGGTTGGTGGTGGGGACCTGATGAAGGGGGTAGTTTAATAGCCATAATATTGCACATGTAATTGTAGATTAATGATACCAAAATCAATAATAAATAAATAAATAAATAAATAAATAAATAAATAAATAAATAAATAAGTGATGTAGGGAAGTCTGAAGGACAACCGTATTGTATGATTAGATGCTTATGTTCCAGGTTCAATCAGCAAATTGAAGTTTGTTGAAGGTCGTCAGGAAGACGTGAGGAGCCGCTGACTGTAGGTTGGCCCCCGGCATTTAGAGGCTCTGCTCCTTGTCCCCTGTCCTCGGAGTGGGTGTGTGTTTGCCTTCCCCCGTTCTTGAAGCTGTTCCATGGAGCTGGAGACGTGCTGCCCGAGCTCCCCGGACTGGGCACACAGAACTGAACTTTCAAGATTCTGGAGGCAGGTGTGGGAATCTAGTCATCTTGGAGCCTCTCAGAACGAGCCTCATAAAATCCCTTGCTAATTAAATCTGCTTCCTACCAATGTGGAGTGAACTCTCTCTCTCTCTCTCTTTTTTTTTTTTTGGTGTGGGAGGTGGTTTCCGATCATACCCGAGAAGCTCCTGAGGTGGTTCCAAACCGACCGAACGCCGGGCTCAGTGCTGAAATGCATGCACCGTGTTCAGGCCGTCCCACACTCGGTAGTGGCAGGGAGCACCCTGAGGGGTGCGGGGGAGTCCCTGCGGGGCGGACGCTGGCCACCACCTCACCACTTTCTTCTCACGGTTTTTGTTATAGCACATTCTTAACTCTTCTCCTAAGTCTTGTTCCTCTGATTTTCCCTTTGTTAAGTTCCTGAAAGTTGATCCTCTTCACTGGTTTCACAATCTGATCACAAAACGTGCTGCTCCAGCTGCTCGCGGCCATCGTGTGCCAGCGGGCGCTTCAGTGGCGGAGGACGCTGCCCGCGGGCCCCACTCCCTTACTAAGCTAGCGCGACCCAGATGGGACTCTTCACTGCGCTCGCGGCAAGGGCCCTGCCAATTCCCCTTTCCTATCAGTCTGCTTATCCCTGCAGCCCCAGAGTTCAGATTCATTTTGTTGCTGTTTTCCTCCATTTCCCCTAATGAGCCTGTTTGTTAGTAAGTCTGTGTGATCACGCCTTTGAAGCGCTCATCTTTTCTCCCTTCTTCTCTGTTCCCTTCGCTGCTCTCTGGTACAGGCTCTTAACAGTTGTAACCCATGTTTTATAGTAGCTTCTCAGATCCATTCCCAGATATTGTCCCTGAAACTGCAGCCTCCACGGGCTGGCTTTGGAAGACGTCACCTGTGCACTCCAGCTGCCTTAGAATGACTACTCACTATAAACTGCGTCATTCACCCTTTGCCTTTCATTGTCTTCCCCAAAGATCCACCGTCAGTATGCACCCCCTCCCGTATCCCAAAAGTGAGCCCTCCACAGAAGCATGTTTTATTTGCCGCGGCACGTGCAGCCCACCAGAAAACACGACATCGAAGCTTCGCTCTGCCCCTGGTCTGCTGTGTCGCAGAGATGGTTCGTTTAAGCTCCTTGAGAGTTAATTTATCTATAAGACAGGTATAATAAAATCTTCCTTCCCAGGATTATTTGTGATAGTCAAATCATTATAAGCACAAATTGAAAATATAAAGCGCTATAGAAACACACACTGATGCCATGACACGGAACGCATCAGCTGTCCCCAGGGACCGTCTGCAGGGACAGCGCAGCGTCCTCTGTTTCCTCACAAGAATCAGCCTTGAGAGATGAGAAACTCCTTGCTCATGATGTCTGAGAGAGTTTGTCTTCCTGCCTTAACTTTTACAAGGTAAAGAAATAGAGGAGGGCATGAGGTAGCTTTTCTGTAGGGCCATCATTACTCAGAATATGCCAGGATAAACATTTCCACAGAGGGAAGGAAAGCTAATAGGGGAGAGAAGAGATGAAAGAAGAAAAGGAAGCAGTTTGATAAGTAAAAACAGCATTTTATAACCCAACATTATCCGTGGATTTTGGCTTTCGAATGAGTGAACCGGCTGAGAACTCTGATCCAGAACAGGGGAAGATGCCAGCTGGCAACTCTAGAGGCTAAACGCAGGGAGCCTCCTCGTTCTATGAAAAGGTTTTAATAGGAAACATGCACTTGATTTATTACCGAAGAAGCATAAGACCTAATCTTCCTGTCTTGAAGTATTTGCTAGAAATTATACGTTTAAAGGCCTATGAGATGAAAATTTTGATATATACAAGGAATTTTGGTTTTATGCTTTGCACACTGCACTGCCGATGTTTTCGTTTGCTCTTTGCATCCAAATGGTGTGATGTTAACCCAGCAGCGGGACATGGGATCAGCTCTGGAAAATGAAACTCTCGCTGTTCCAAACAGTGTCGGCAGCGTCTGCTGGCATCTGTTTCTGGGGACGATTATGTTGGGGCAGTGATGAGGAATTTGAATGTACTGACATGTAATTGGTGGGTACTGGGAAGCCGTGTACTCATCACTGACTGATTTTGGCCTATTTACTTAATCCTCAAATCAACTTTAACAACATTAGGATATTGGGATATTGGATGTCATATTACAGGTTTTGTAAGAAATATGCCCAATGGAGAAAATAGGGATACAGGACAATGCTGCGCATTTCATAATTTTATACTGAGCCATCAAGGTTCATCCCGGTCGGTCGTTGGACTCTGTGCAGGTGGCCCTGCCTGCCTCGGACGAGAGGGCCCTGGGCCTCGTGTGCCCCGAGTGAAATGCGCTGATCTGTGTGGGCGGCATGTTGGAGCTGGAACAAGTCTTTAGGTCTAATATAAAGATCCTTCAAATAAATCACCCGGCTAAGCTTCTGTGGCCCAAACTCCTAATTTAAAAATGTTGATAAATGAAGTACCTCTTTAGTTAATAAATGAAGTATCTCTTTCGTTATCCTTTGTCAGCAACATTCATTTTAATGGAAAGTGAGTTTACAGGGCTACACGACTGAGCCACTGAGCCAAGTCAGAGTTGGCAAATGATGGGCTAAATTATTGATGTTACACACTAATGAATTCTGATGAGAAATAAAACACAGACATTACGTTTCAAGTGGTTCATAATTATTTTTGTACTTTAAAAGCAATTTTATTCTTTTTCCAAATCATACTGGTTCTGTAAAACAAAAACATACTTAGTGATTATACTAAAATTATCGAGTTTGTGGCAAAAAATGCTCTTTCAAGTTTTCATTTCTGTGAAGATAATGTTATTCTCACTAGGTTTCTGATTTCCTTATATACTTCTGGGAAAAGATAATTAAATTAAATGTCTAAATTTTGAAACCAGTGTCTTTAAATAAGATGATCTGCTCTGCGACCACAGTCAGCATTTCACAGACGCGTTTATAATCCGTGATGTGTCTATCCACACATTCACTGCTGAAATGCTGTAATCACTTCAGGTAATGACAAACACAGAGGGGCCTCCACGCAACAGCTTTTAGTAAAGACGTTACCCCCAGAGTGTGACACCGAACAAGTGTGTACTAGAAAACCACCGCCACCCGCCCGGGTCGAGGCCTGGTGGTGACGGCCGAGGCACACTCATGCTCAGTCAAAGCACACGAGGTCTGGGCTTGCCATAAATAATTAGTGTCCTTTAATGCTTCCTCAAGACATAGCTGTCCCTATTGAGACTTTAATTGTGTGGGTCTGTGACCTTCCTTCTTTCTAGCGGAGGCTCAATCTGAGGAGATTTCAGGTTGATTTTTAATAAAGAGGGATTAGAAGTAGAAACCATTGTTGATGAGGTGTTAGTCTGGATTCATCACTGGCTGGTCATAACTCTTTGGACAAATCCCTCGGCTTCTCCACAAGCCGGTTACCAAGCCCCTTGCGTGGGCGGCCAGAGCTCCCTCTCCTACCAGAGAGGGCTGTTGGGAACCTGCCGCTCAGGTAAGCATGAAAGGGGACCTGCTAGCAACTACCAGGTAATTCAGTTCCAGTGCTGGCCCAGACTCTGGCTCATTGGAGGGAGGTCATCAGAATTAGTTTGGAAAGTACTCCTTTTCCCAACTGAGGGCTATGAAGCAGGGGAAAGGAATGAACAGAGTTTTCAAGACAAGGTTTGGTCAACATGCTAGATTATGTTCCCCTGTGGTAGAATGTGCGGAGCACACAAGAATGAGAAGCAAAGGTGAGACTTCACCGTGCTGTGCAGTGTCTTAGCTCTCACTTGGCCAACATTTATACGAGAGTAAAAAATTGGGACTGTTTATCTCAACTCTTAACACCCTATTCCCACATTAAGGTTTACTGAATCATTTTCTTCACCTTAATTTTCTCTTCACCTATAATAGACTTGGCACCATTTGTGAAAGACAAGGATACTTGAAATCTTCTTTTGTATTAAAAAAAATTTTATTCTAGTATTTTCCTCACATTATAACTGCTCTGCTCATTGTTCAATGGCTTGATAGTTTTGGATGAAAGATCATGTGTCTGAGTTAATCTCACATCAAAGCAGCGTCATTACATAATGATGATGCTAAGTTGTATGAAAAATACCTATAGGATATGCCCCATTAGTCACTCATTTTCAAACTTAAAGTTCTGTCTTTGAAAAACGCCTCCCCCACACCCCTGACACGGCTCCTCTACTCGAAAAATGTGCTGCCTGTAGAAAGCAAATTAAAAAACAATGCTGGGTATTATTTTATTTAAGTCCAAGAAAAAAAAGGACATATTTTTCTAATAATAACAATCACAAATGTTTATTTTAAAATAAAAAGGAATAATTTTGATTTTAACATGTTATTTTAAAGAATATAGGGAGTAGATAATTTAATTCATGGAATTTAGCATTGCCAAATGCTTTATTAACCTCCTGAATCTGCATCATATTGATACATGTGCGAAATGAATATATTTCTGTATCTTACATATCAGTATCTCACTGAGGCTGTTCTTCGTTTATCTTCAAATGGAAGGGAGACAGACGATACCACTGTGACCCACAGGCATCCGTGGATGTCGCCAGAGAGAATCTCCCAGACATTCTGAGTGATGAGAGGATCAGAAGACCAAGACCATATGTGACAAACAGAGACCGAGCAGTGACAATGGTGCCCAGCGAGCGAGGCCACTGTGAGGACAGAGGCACGCAGAGCCCACGGAGGATGAAGGCGCCCCTCAACGCCCTCACACTGACCATGCGGCCGCCAAGCCGCCAGGTGAGCAGTCCGAAGCTGAACTGGTCACACGCACAGTTAAGAATGTCATTTATTCCCCATCTTTGTTAGGACGCTCCAAGGTGCTACTCCTCAGTTCTGTATGCGAAATGGCTGTTAGGTGCTAATTAAGCAATAGAGAGACTTTAAGATGGGCCCACTGAAGATTGCGCCTTGATTATTTCTCTGACCTTACACTGTACTCTTCTCTACCCAGCCCTATGATCCGCCCACTCAGACCCTCTGATTCTACAGGCAGGAACCTGTTCAGCTTCATGCTCCTTGAAGGATCAATTCCATCATGTGGGGTCAATCTTGTATGAACTTTCTTTGAAATTCTGCTCAAGTATTTTTGAATTGTATGATCCATTTCTTGACCTACATGATTAGAAGTATGTGACTTAATTTCCAAATATTTGGAGAATTTTTTCAAGTATCTTTTAATTAGTGATTTCTAATAATTCCATTGTGGTCAGACAAAAAAATTCTTCACTATTTAAATCCTTCTAATTTTATTGAGAATTGATTTATGACCCAGTATATAGTCTATATCTGGAAATGTTGTATATGTACTTAAAAATAATATGCAATCTGCCATTGTTGAATGTTCTAGGTCAATTAGGTCTAACTGATTTTTGGTCTGTAAGTTCTATCAATTCCTGAAAGAGGAGTACTGAAATCTCAAACTACAATTATGCATCTTTTTATTTCTACTTTGAGTTTCCTCGATATTTGCCTTACATATTTTTAAATTTTCCTATTAGATGAATATGAATTTAGGATTTTTATATGTGCTTGATTATTGATTCTTTCTTGTAATGAAGCAACCCTCTAGATCCCTGGTAATAATTCTAGTTATGAAAGTTGACTTGCCCAATATTACTATGGCTTCTGCAACTGTATGCCTGGCATCGCATGGCATATCTTTTTCCATCCTTATACTTTAAGCCTACCGGTGTCTTCACAGTTAATGGAAATCATTTATAGACAATTAAATTTGAGTCTTGTATGTTTATATAATGTGACCACATCTGTTTTTAATTTGGGTTTTTAGTTCATTTATATTAATATAATTTTTAATATGGTTGGATTAGGTATACAGATTTCATATTTTTGCTGGATAGGTAATTCTGGGCTTACTGTTTTTTTCCTTTTAGCAGTTTAAGATACTCTTCTATGTTTTCTGGCCTCCGTGGTCTCTGATGTGTCAGAGGTAACTTTTTATTTCCTTTCCTCTGGCTGCTTTTACACTTTATACTTAGTTCTCAGGTATTGACTACAATGTACCTATGTATGATTTTTATGTATATATCCTTTTGGAGGGTTCTTTGAATTTATTTGAATCTGTGATTCATGTTTCTTACCAAATATCATTTTTATGCTGTTTGTGGTTTAAGTGCACTTGTCACTGGTAGCTATACTAATACCATGAAAAGAAATATTGAAGAAGTGCATGCCAGAATTTTAGCAGTCAAGAACTATTTACTGAATGTTCAACACATTCCTGGAATAATCAAAACTAAATTAGTCGGACTGTTATCTGTGGCCTTGTTTAAGAACTTAGTTCATCTCTTGTCTTTCACTGTCTTCCTCTGAGACAATCTAATCTCAGCAAAGACACACAGAAAGCTGCCATAATGTGGTGGTTCACAGCAGGCATCCTGCAGCCGAACTGGGTTTAAATCCTGCCTCTCCTATTAGCTATGTGACACTGGGCAAGTCTGTAAGTGTGCTTCAGTTTCCTCTTTCATAAGGTGGGGCACTGTGATAGCACCTCTTTCAGTTCTTTGAGAATTAAATGATTAAAATTTATGAACACTAAGGACAAGGTTGGGCACACAATAAGGACGAAATAAATGCTTTGTTAAACAAAGAAAATCAAGGAACCATATCTGTTCCGTAGTCCTGGATTCTGTTTCCCAAGTCCTCGTACTTCCTGTTTCAAGGCGCTCCTCTCCTTCCACCTCACGGTATGTTCCTCTGCTCCAGTCATACTCACTTAGGTGTTCCTGGAAGCCTGTTTCAAGTCCCATCTCTCTACAAAGGCATTCCCTTTGATTCAGGCCGAAGTGGCTCTCTACTTCCTGGATGCCCATGTTCACTGTCCATACCTCATGACGCTGAGCCATATTAGTTCTTCTCTAATGCTTTCGATATCTACCTCTTCACTTAACTTCTGATATTCCCTGTCTTGCATTTTTATTCTCTAACAGTATCGAATCCGCTGTCATTTCCCCGCGCTACTCTGCACTCTGCTCCTCCATTTCCAGGGGCCTTTGCTCCAGCCACTGCCTCTTCCTATAACCCATGCCCACCTTTTGTTGATGGCCCCTCACCTTTCGAGGTTGTTTAGGAGTTATCCCTTCAGAAAGCCGGCCTTACCTTCACAGGTCGGGCTGAGTGCAATCCTCTTACTGTCATTTATTTTTACCAAACAAATTGTATCTGCTTCCCCTATGAGACTGTGAGTTCTCTGAACACACAGATTATATCTTCCACATTTGGATTCTTAGTAGTTAGCAAAATGCCTTTCACATACTAGGCAACCCGCACAAAAGTGTGTCTTGAGATTAACTGATATTCAACTTGTAAACTGTTTAAGATCAAAGACCATGATGTATATTGTATGCAGTATGTTGTTATTTCATTAAGTACAGAATAAAATCAGTGTTTCAGTACATTATGGAAGTTTACACCCCCATCCATCAAAATGAAATTCAATTCTAAAAACATACATTTACCATGGAAAGATAATGAAACAGTAAGTCTGAAAGGTAGAGGTACAGAAGCAATTAACGTATAAGTTCTCTTTTCCCTACAGTTTTCTGGCTCTGAATTGACTTTTGGGTAACAGGCATTTCTTAGCTATAGTCACCCTTGGATGAGTGGAATGCTAATTTTATATTTAACAGAAGATATTGGTTAAAATATGGCTCATTTATTTGCATTTTAACTTAGACCATTTGTTTAATTTTAACTTGGAACATTTTAACTTAGAACATTTATTTTAATGTAACTTAGAACATTTTACTTTAGTACATTTAATTCTTTTAGTTTGTGTTTGTGCATACTTTAAAGGTTGAGCTAAGAATCACTACAAGATTTGAAGTTAAGCGAGCATTTCTTTTGTTACATTATATGATGAGAGGTGTTGTGTACCTATACGTAGTTTCCTGAATTCCCAAGAGTTTCAAATAATGTCAGACATGGAGTTTTAAGCTCCTGAAGGTTAGAAGATTGGAAAGTATAAATGCTTCCATGCCTAATTAATTTTAGCTAATTTTGGCAAGAGTGCATTTTCAGAATCACTTGACAACAGTATTGGGGAAGAAAGCAGAGAGTGAATTACGGTTGTAAATTGCTGACCATGTGCAGGGCACATCACACATATCAACCTGCCAATTCTCAGGCAGCCCTTGGGTAGGCGCTGTTCACACCTAGTGCACATTCCAGGTGAGGTGATACCACCAAACAGAAAACTCTACTCAAAACTCACCCTGGAATGTAAACTCTGGTGTTCAGAGCTGCTAAGTCTATGACTTCAGCTCAGTACAGAGAAAGTGGGACCAGACAAAACACCCTTACTCTCTGGAACACATGAGCTGTTTGATAGTGTCTTACCCATATAGAACTTCTTCCATAATTGGAGTCAATATTCTGAAATTCTACCACTGTTTTACCAGCTAAGTTTATGTGATATCCAGAATCTTTTGCTGTCATTTCAACAATCTTTACAGCATTTCACTGGTAGTAGATTCCATTTTAAGGAACCACTTTCTTTGCTCATCCATAAGGAGCAACTCCTCATCCATTCCAGTTTGATCCTGAGAGGCAGCCATTCAGTCCCATCTTCAGGCCCCACCTCTAGCTCCAGTTCTCTTGCTCTTCCACCACACCTGCAGTCATGTCCCCCACGAAAGCCTTGAGCCTCTCAAAGTCATCCTTGAGGGTTGGAATCAACTTCTTCCAAATTCCTGTTATTGTTATTGATATTTTGACTTCTTCCCATGAATTATGTATGTTTTTAATGGCATCTAGAATGGTGAACCTTTACCAGAAGGTTTTAAATTTTCTTTGCCCAGATACATCAGAGGAATCTATTTATGGCAGCTACAGTCTTACGAAATGTATTTCTTAAATAAGACTTGAAGGTCAAAATGACTCCTTGATCATGGACTACAGACCAGATGCTGTGTCAGCAGCAGGAAAACAACCTCCATCTCACTGTACCTCCCCATCAGAGCTCTTGGGTGACCAGGTACACTGTCAATGAACAGTCGTATTTTGAAAGTAATCTTGTTTTTTTGAGTTCTAAGTCTCAACAGTGGTCTAAAAATATTCAGTAAACCATGTTTTCCACGATGCTGTCATCCAAGCTTCCATTTACAGAGCATAGGAAGAGCAGATTTAACAGCATCCTTAGGGCCCTGGATTTTCAGAATGATAAATGACCACTGACCTCCGCTTACAGTCCCCCACTGCATTACCTCCTAACAAGAGAGTCAGCCTGTCCTTTGGAGCTTTGAAGCCAGGCACTGACTTCTCCTCTCCAGCTATGAGCATCCTAGATGGCATCTTCCTCCAATAGAATGCTGTTTCATCTATATTGAAATTTGGTGTTTAGTGCAGCCGCCTTCACTGATTCTCTGAGCTGGACCTTCTGGGTAACTTGCTGCAGCTTCTCCATCAGCACCTGCTGCTTCACCTGCGCTTTGATGTTACGAGCAGGCTTCTTTCCTTAAACCTCATGAACCAGCCTCTGCTAGCTTCCCACCTTTCTTCTGCAGCTTCCTCACCTTTCTCAGCCTTCAAGAATCAAGGCAATAAGGCTGTTTCACTTTTGTATTATTCATGTGTTCACTGGAGTGGCACCTTTAGCTTCCTTCAAGAACTTCTCCCTTGCATTCGCCAGCTGGCTACCTGTTTGGCAAAAGAGGCCTACCTTTTGGCCTGTCTCTGCTTTGACATGACTTCCTTAACAAGTTTAATCATTTCCAGGCTTTGATATAAAGTGAGAGACATGCCACTATTCTTTTCACTTGAACACTCAGAGGCCTCTGTAGGGTTATTAACTGGCTTAATTTTAATATTGTTGTGTCTCAGAGGATAGGGAGGCCTGAGGAGAGCAAGAGAGATAAGGGAATAGCTACTCCGTGGAGCAGTCAGAACACATGTAATGTTATTGATTAATAACTGATGCTCTTTTTTTTTAATTTTTAAAAAGTTCAAGAAGATGTGCTAATATTTCCCATTGTGACTGTAAATTTTTAAAGTTTCATCTGAGTTTCAGTGAGTTTTTACTTTAAATATTCTGAAGTCAGGTTATGTACATTAAATTCATGGCTGATATGTCTTAATAGGTTAAATATTTTCTCTATATAAAATATCTATATTTGACTATTTTGATTTTTTTTTTGCCTTGAAGTCTCTCTCTTTCTAAAATTAGAATTTCGTATTTTTTTCTAGGCTGTTCATTTAGTTTCTATTTATCTGAGGTGCGGCTCTCCTAAATGAAATGGATTTGCTTTTCTAACAAATCTGTAAATCTTGAAGTTTAAATGGTGTGTTGAAATTATTTACCATTATTAGGTCACTATGTTTGGACTTACTTTGTATATTTTTATACTCATTCTGTCCTCCTTCTTGCATTCGGAATTATTCATTTTTATGATCCTTTTTTTCTCTAGACATTTAGGAGTGACAAATATTATTTCTAGACTTCTAGTACATATTCTTAAATTATTGGTAACTATATTTAAATACCTTTTACGCTACTATGTAGACTTAACCAGTAAAATATAGCAATTTAATGTTGTTCCTGAATCATAATATCTCTATAAATGTATATATTTTTAAAGTCCAATTTCTTTAATTTCTTTTGTCTTTAAAAAGATCACATGGTAATTCCACTTACAGGAATTTATATGAAGAAAACAAAATCACTGATTCAAAAGATATATGCACCCGTGTTAAATGCCACATTATTTACAGTAGCCAAGACATGGAAGAACCAAAATGTCCGTCAGTAGATGAATGGATTAAGAAGGTGTGGTACATATACACAATAGAATACTATTCAGTGATAAGAAGAAAACAAATCCTACCGTTTGCAACCACATGGATGGAGCTAGAGGGTATTATGCCCAGTGAAAAAAGCCAGATGGAGAACAACAAGTGCCATGTGATTTCACTCATCTGTGGAACATAAACACAAAGCAAAACAGAATGAACAAAATAGCAGTAGACTCACAGACACTGAGAAGTGACTGGTGGTTACCATGGGGGAGGGGTTGGGGTAGGTGGGGCGGCTGAAGGGGATAAAGAGGCACGTTTTGTGTGGTCACGGATGGAAGTGCAGCATGGAGAATATAATCAATGGTTATGTGACATCTTCCATGTTAACAACCACACTAGTTGGGGTGAGGACTTAATATTGTACATAACTGTTGAATCACTATGTAGTATACTTGAAACCAATATAATATCGCGTATCAACTATATGTCAATAACAAAATTAAAGAAAAAGATCACATAGCTTCAGAGATTATTTTTCTGTCACAATGTTAAGTGATTTTAGATTTTTATCCTTAGTTTTTTCTGGCTTCTTTTCATTTTCACAGGTCTCTTCCAGAAATAGGAAATTGGGCTGCCCCTACATTTATTGTGTGTGAAATAATTAAACTTACTCTTATGCATCAAAATTCCTGGCAAATCACATGGAGAATGTTTTTGTTTATTACCTTATGAAACTATAGACCTTTAGAACTAGAAAGGACCTTTGAGATGATCACATTTAATCTTAATAAACCAATTCACTAATTCACTTAATGATCAATTCACTCAACAAATACTTTTGAGAGCTTATGTTTTGAGACCAGTATCTGGAGACAAAGATGACCCAAGAAGGCTTGTGTTCCCATGGTGAGGAGATGCAGGTACAGGCCAGGATATGCACAAGTCAGGGGCCATGCCCTCTGGATGACCTTCGTTCCCTCTGCTTCCACAGTCACTTTTGCCTGAGCGCCAGCACTGTGTGTGTGCGCAGCAACACTTGTTAGAAAATGTATTCTTACTGAGCCCAAACCCGCCGTCCAACCTCCTCCAACTTGTCTAGTATTGCCCCCTAGAGCACAACAAAATATACATGCACCCACCTTTGCTTAGCAGTCCCTTAGATTACCTGTACTCCCCAAGTCCTTCCTTTTACAATTAAGCATTCCAAAATTCGTATATTTCTCCCTCTTCCTGAGCCTGCTCACACTGCTACTTTCAAAGTGTATCAATACGGCCCTTAAAACTGTGCTTCCCGAACCCATATTAAACACAGAAGATGCACCAAACTTTTGAAAACTGCAGTGGGACTATCATCTCCTCTAATCGGACATAATACTGTGTTTACACATTGATACTGTCCAAGACCACATCAACACATGCGTCATTCTCTGACTTAAATGATGAGTTAACACTTAGTCTTTTCTCCGAATAAGATGCCAGAAAGGTATTAACTATCACAGCACTTAATAAATTAAAAATAATGGTGTGGAAATGAAACCACAGTACTTTACCTAGGCTCAGACATGAGGTAAGGACCGTAAAAAATGCCCCACACTGTCAGAGTCGAGAAGTCCTATGTGCTTGCAGAGAGGATTCAAGATGGCAGCATTGAGAGGTGAGACAGAGAACTCCTCCCAAAAACCACAGATAGTACGAAAATATAGTTAAGTAATACAACTAACCATAAAACAGCAACAGGAAAGAAGGCTGAACCAGACTGCATACAGACCTCATGAACAGAGCAGACCTCACGAAACAGGGTAACGTAACCGGAGCCTCGATCCAGTGGGACCCAGGCCTTTCCCCCACCCCAGCTCACCGGCGGGAGGAAGAGAAATGGACCGGGGAGGGGGTGGAATCCCGGGACTGCTGAACACCCATCCCTGGAGATCTGCTTTGTGAGCAGAAACCTACTCTGTGTGGTGCTCTGGAGATTGGGGAGCTGGGACAGGTGGAGTGCCTGAGAGGCTGACATTCTGGCCGTTTGTGGAGGACAGGTTCTACAACTGGCTGCTTTGGGACAAGGGAAAGGCAGGCAGTCTGAGAGGCTTCCTAGTAGCGAGAGGGCTGCTGAAGGGGCGGGGTTGGCACGGAGCTTGCTGCACAGGAGAAGGGAGAGCTGGACAAGGTTGTCTGACTGCGCTCGGCCCAGCTGGTTGGGAACTTTGAGGAGCTTCAGGTGCTCCAACCCACAGGCTGCCTACTCAGCTCCGAGGACCCCCACTGTGATATGCAGTCTGTTGAGCCTTCTTCCTGGCCTGACAGCACTGGCTTGCAAACCGGCAGTCACTCCACTGGTATCAGGCCAGCCAGAGGGAGGCCCCACCTACATCAGCTAGAGACACCGAGCACAGAGACAAAGAAGGACATTACATAATGATAAAGGGGTCAGTCCAACAAGAGGCTATAAATATTATAAATATCTATGCACCCAACACAGGATCACCTACATATGTGAAACAAATACTAACAGAGTTAAAGGGGGAAATAGAATGCAATGCATTCATCTTAGGAGACTTCAACACACCACTCACTCCAAAAGACAGATCAACCAGACAGAAAATAAGTAAAGAGACAGAGGCACTCAACAATGCATTAGAAGAGATGGACCTACCAGACATCTACAGAACACTCCATCCAAAAGCAACAGGATACACATTCCTCTCAGTGCACATGGAACATTTTCAAGAATAGATCATATACTAGGCCATAAAAAGAACCTCAGTAAATTAAAAAAGATTGCAATTGTACCAACCAGCTTCTCAGATCACAAAGGTTTAAAACTAGAAATAAATTACTCAAAGAAAATGAAACAAACACATGGAGGTTTAATAACATGCTCCTAAGTAATCAATGGATCAATGACCAAATAAAAACAGAGGTCAAGCAATATATGGAGACAAATGACAACAATAATTCAACACTGCAAAATCTGTGGTACGCAGTGAAAGCCATGCTAAGAGGGAAATAATATATTGCAATACAGGCCTACCTCAGGAAAAAAGAAAAAATCCCAAATGAACAGTCTAAACTCACAGTTAATGAAACTAGAAAAGGAAGAACAAATGAGGCCCACAGTCAGTAGAAGGAGGGACATAATGAAGATTGAAGCAGAAATAAATAAAACTGAGAAGAATAAAACAATAGAATCAATGAAAGAAAGAGCTGGTTCTTTGAGAAAATAAACAAAATAGATAAACCCCTAGCCAAACTTATGAAGAAAAAAAGAGAGTCTACACACATAAACAGAATCAGAAATGAGAAAGGAAAAATCACTATGGACACCACAGAAATACAAAGAATTATGAGAAAATACTATGAAAAATTATATGTTAACAAACTGGATAACCTAGAAGAAATGTACAACTTTCTAGAAAAATACAACCTTCCAAGGCTGACCCTGGAAGAAACAGAAAATCTGAATACACCAATTACCAGCAAAGAAATTGATTTGGTAATCAAAAAACTACATAAGAACAAAACACCTGGACCAGATGGTTTCACTGCTGAATTTTATCAAACATTTAGTGAAGACCTAATACCCATCCTCCTTAAAGTTTTCCAAAAAGTAGAAGAGGAGGGAATACTTCCAAACTCATTCTATGAGACCAACATCACTCTAATACCAAAACCAGGCAAAGACACCACAAAAAAAAGGAAATTACAGACCAATATCCCTGATGAACATAGATGCAAAAATACTCAACAAAATATTAGCAAACCAAATTCAAAAACACATCAAAAAGATCATCCATCATGATCAAGTGGGATTCATCCCAGGGATGCAAGGATGGTATGACATTGGAAAATCCATCAACATCATCCACTACAACAACAAAAGAAGGACAAAAACCACATGAGCATCTCCATAGATGCTGAAAAAAAAAGCATTTGACAAAGTTCAACATCCATTCATGATAAAAACTCTCAACAACATGGGTATAGAGGGCAAGTACCTCAACATAATAAAGGCCATATACGACAAACCCACAGCCAACATTATACTTAACAGCAAGAAGCTGAAAGCTTTTCCTTTAAGATTGGGAATAAGACAAGGATGCCCACTCTCCCCACTTTTATTCAACATAGTTCTGGAGGTCCTAGCCATGGCAATCAGACAACACAAAGAAATAAAGGCATCCAGATTGGCAAGTAAGAAGTCAAACTGTTACTGTATGCAGATGACATGATATTGTACATAAAAACTCTAAAGAATCCACTCCAAGACTATGAGATCTAATATCTGAATTAAGTAAAGTTGCAGGATACAAAATTAAAACACAGAAATCTGTTGCATTCCTATACACTAACAATGAACTAGCAGAAAGAGAAATCAGGAAAACAATTCCATTCAGAATCACATCAAAAAGAATAAAATACCTAGGAATAAACCTAACCAAGGAAGTGAAAGACTTATACTCTGAAAACTACAAGACACTCTTAAGAGAAATTAAAGAGGACACTAATAAATGGAAATTCATCCCATGCGCTTGGCTAGGAAGAATTAATATTGTCAAAATGGCCATTCTGCCTAAAGCCATCTACAGATTCAATGCAATCACTATCAAAATACCAACAGCATTCTTCAATGAACTCGAACAAATAGTTCTAAAATTCATATGGAACCACAAAAGACCCCAAATAACCAAAGCAATCCTGAGAAGGAAGAACAAAGCTGGGGGGATTATGCTCCCTGACTTCAAGCTCTACTAGAAAGCCACAGTAATCAAGACAATTTGGTATTGGCACAAGAACAGACTTGAGAGACCAGGTATAAACCCAAGCAAATATGGTCAATTAATATACGTTAAAGGAGCCTTGGATATACAATGGGGAAATGACAGCCTCTTCAACAGCTGGTGTTGGCAAAACTGGACAGCTCCATGTAAGAGAATGAAACTGGATTATTGTCTAACCCCATATAAAAGTAAACTCAAAATGGATCAAAGACCTGAATGTAAGTCATGAAACCATAAAATTCTTAGAATAAAATATAGGCAAAATGATTTCCCTCATTTGTGGTGTATAACAACAAAGCAAAACTGGAGGAACAAAATAGCAGCAGACTCAGAGACTCCAAGAAGGAACTAGTGGTTAACAAAGGGGAGGGATGTGGGAGGACAGGTTGGGAGGCAGGGAGAAGGGGATTGAGGGATATTATGTTTAGTACACATGGTGTCCGGGATCAAGGGGAAAACAGTGTAGCACAGAGAAGGCAAACAGTGAATCTGTGGCATCTTTCTACACTGATGGACAGTGACTACATTGGGGTCTGGGTGGGAACTTGATAATATAGGTGAATGCAGTGACCACATTGTTTTTTCATGCGAAACCTTCATAAGAGTGTATATCAATAATACCTTAATAAAAACAATAGGCAAAAATCTCTTGGACATAAACATGAGCAACTTCTTCATGAATATGTCTCCCCAGGCAAGGGAAACAAAAGCAAAAATGAACAAGTGGGACTATATCAAACTAAAAAGCTTCTGTATAGCAACAGACACCATCAGTAGAACAAAAAGACATCCTATGGGAGAATATATTCATAAATGACATATCTGATAAGGGGTTGACATCCAAATTATATAAAGAGCTATGCACCTCAACAAAGAAAAAGCAAATAAGCCAATTAAAAAATGGGCAGAGGAGCTGAACAGACACTTCTCCAAAGAAGAAATTCAGATGCCAACAAGCACATGAAAAGATGCTCCACATCACTAATCATCAGAGAAATGCAAATTAAAACCACAATGAGATATCACCTCACACCAGTTAGTATGGCCACCATCGAAAAGACAAACAACAACAAATGTTGGCGAGGATGTGGAGAGAGGGGAACCCTCCTACACTGCTGGTGGGAATGTAAATTAGTTCAACCATTGTGGAAGGAAATATTGAGGTTCCTCAAAAAACTCAAAATAGAAATACCATTTGACCCAGGAATTCCACTGCTAGGAATTTACCGTAAGAATGCAGCAGCCCAGTTTGAAAAAGACATATCCACCCCTATGTTTATCGCAGCACTATTTACAATAGCCAAGAAATGGAAACAACCTAAGTGTCCATCTGTAGGTGAATGGATAAAGAAGGTGTGATACATATACACAATGGAATATTATTCAGCCATAAGAAGAAAACAAATCCTACCCAACATGGATGGAGCTAGAGGGTATTATGCTTATGAAATAAGCCAAGCCGAAAAAGACAAGTATCAAACGATTTCACTCATCTGTGGAGTATAAGAACAAAGATAAAACTGAAGGAACAAAACAGCTGCAGACTCACTAAATCCAAGAATGGACTAACAGTTACCAAAGGGAAACGGACTGGGGAGGATGGGTGGGGAGGGAGGGATAAGGGGGAAAAAGGGTGATTATGATTAGCACGTATAATGGAGTGGTGGGGGACACGGGAAAGACGGTATAACACAGAGAAGACAAGTAGTGATTCTATAGCATCTTACTATGCTGATGGACAGTGACTGTAATGGGGTGTGTGGTGAGGACTTGATAATGGGGGGAGTCTAGTAACGACAATGTCGTTCATGCAATTGTACATTAATGATAGCAAAAACAACAACAACAAAAAGAAGTCCTATGTCCTCGCAAGAGCTGGAATAGGCAGAAGGTTCTAATTATAGTAGCTCATTTTGGCTCCTGTTAAAATTGGGGGTCAACTAAAATCCCTACATTTGTATGTTTTATATAAATGGCTCCAATATCAGATAGACCAATGCCTCGCTCCAGACACAGTTCACCTTACTGGCTTCTTCCTGATGATGCAACTCAAATGCTCATCCGGCCCACCTGGTTTTCTACAATCTGTATTTCTGACAGTTACATTTTTTGGTGGGCCTTCCCGGGCCTGCTCCAAGCTGAAGGGTGAGACAAACTTTCCTTTTATGGCTCACCGTTTATTTTAAATCGCTCTTAGTTTCAGTTATATACTATTAACTTTTTGGAAGTTTCAGTGGATGATTTTCTCATCAAACACACCACTAACATCTTAGGGAATCATTTCAGGACCACTTTCAAGTATAATACATTAGTTCCCCAATACTGACATGCAGCTAAATCATATGAAAACGGGGCTACAACATGCGGTCTATTAAGCACTGTTTTAGCCATGCTGAGTCAGACTGAAGACTGACACCTGCAGACTCATTCTAAAACACACAATCACTCCAGCACGTTTTCCTTTTCAAAAATCATATACTGTAAGTGTAAACAAGATAGGCATGGGGTGCTCTCAGATCTCCTTCGTCCTTGCTACCATACACCCCAAAAAACAATTGAGCAAGAGTCGAAGTACTTTCTCTGTTGGTGCAGAACCCCGGAGGGGCTTAGATTCTTTTAGGAAGGAATGCACAGCAACAGGTCGGAAGAGTGAGCTGCTGAAATGCGATGGCTTTCGGGCCTGTGCAGAGCAAGCAGAGGCCAAAGGAGGCGGCGTCAGCTCGGCTGGGAGAGGATGGAGGGAGAGGAGGAAGGAAGGATTTGCACAGGAGATGTTTGATGTGAGCAAGTTCTTTTCCTTAAATTGATATGTAATATGCAATATTACGTTGGGTTCAGGTAACACAGCAATTTGACTATAGACATTAACAATGCTCACCCTAAGTACGGTCACCATACAAAGGTCCCACACTGCATCGCTGGCCGTGTTCCCTCTGCTGTACTCTGTCCCTGTGACTTACTCATCTACAGTTAGAAGCTGTACCTCTATCCCCCTCCCTCATTTGCACACACCACCCCCATAGCAAACACTCATTTGTTTTCTGAATTTATGAGTCTCTTCTGTTTTTTTCATTTTTTTTTAGATCCTACATTTAAGTGAAACCGTAAGGTATTTGTCTTTGTTGAGTCAGGTGTTCTTTACCAGGTGGGGCAGGAAGAGGACGAGTGGAAGCAGAGGAGAGGAAGAGGTTAACAGAAGGCTTCAGGCTTAGTAGAAATTTTGGAGAGCTTGAAAGAGACTGAAGGTACCCATGTGGACAGAGCCGGAGCTGGGAGGGCCAGTGGGAGCTGGCGCTGAGGAGAGCTGTGTGCCGCTCTGAGGTTAGGACTTGGTTTGTTTCACAGGACTGCAATCGTTTTATGGCAAGATCCTGAAAATTACATTTGTACATTTTTTATTAAAAGCCCAAACTGAAATATTCCAAATTGAAGGCATTTCCAGAAGATGAGGAAAGAATCCACTAAGTTATGCTCAAGTTGTCCCAACTACAGTCCAGCCTTTGCTGCTGCATCTCTAGACGCTAAATAGTTGAGCTTTTCTACTAACACTGCCTTATCATCTCTGTCCTTTCAATCCACTGTTACACACAGCCATAAAAATAATTTAAAATAAAGTTTGTTAAAGAATATATTGGTGAATTTCTAATAAAAAATAAGAACAGGGATTATTGAAAGTTATGGACTGAGAATTCACTTTACTGATAGTTTCTACTGACATTTTCAGTATTTCAAAGTACATCTAATTCACAATGAGAATTTAATCATTTGCAAGATTCTTAAGAATGTTTATACTTAGGCAGAAATATGTTTTTTTCTAAGATAATGTTCTAACATGCAGATTACTTTGAATATTCAAAAGAAATCACATTACAACAATACCATAATTTTTAATGTGGTATATGTAAAGAATTTTTAAGGAAAAAAACATGCTCCTGACTTCTAAAATACTGTAATTGTAGTTTAAACTCAAGTTTGTATGTGAATTTCTATTAAATCTATGCATTTTAAGCACTACCCTTTCAAAACTTTAAATTTTTCTGAAGGCATCGTGAAGTGCCCACATACTTAATATATTTAGAAAAATATTTGATCTGATTAGGTTCAGCATGCATTGTTTATTCTGCAAGTTAATGAAATTGTGGTTTTCAAGAGCATGTATCATTGTTTTTGTTTCTTATAAAACCGTTATTTCTATTTTTTTATAGAATTGTTTTTTTTTTTAATAGAGCAAGGTGGTGTGTGTTTTCCTTTGGGAGGTCATGCTGTCTACAAAGTGTAATATTTCAAATAGTAAAATACTAATTTGAAAAAATTTAAGTTGTTTTCAAATAACAGCCTTACATAGCTAACATGGGTTTCTAAAGTAGATCAGTCTTCAAATAAAGGTGATTGATCCACTAAAGGTTTTTATAGAGACAAGCAGCAACATTTTATAGGCATCTGGAACCATAGTTATATTCTAATCCCAAATTGCTTATTTTTCAAATAAAGTTGTCTCCAAATTTGATTAGGAGCACAAGCCTCTTGCAAAATGGAAGGGGAAAGTTAAATAAAATAAACGTAAGAGTGTCGTTTTCATTGAAGTAGAGTTCACACAAAAGCAACACCAGGCAGCTCTTGACAATTACCTTTTAAACAGCTGAATGGCATCTGCAAAGCCCGAAGATTTTAAAGTATTTATTTCATGAATGCCAAACGTGTATATAAAAATCCATTGTGAGGTTTGCGAGAAATAAGTTCAATCTCTCTTTCTCCCAAAATTTGTAAGGGTATGTGCTAATGTACTGAATTCATCCTCCATGCGATTCCAGTTTATTAAAGAGGTTAAAAATGTATAAAACCCTGATGGGATGCGGTTTTAATGCTTCATCACACTACCCATCACTTGCTTTCAGTCTAGATCGGAACCATCTTTCCCACTTCCCTGCCATCGCCTACCTGCACAGCTAATATTTTCTGAATACTCTCCTGAGAGCCGGTCTGGAGCCTGGCCAGCGTCATCCGGCTGCAGAGGACCGCCAGCCTGAAGTGTTTCCGCCACACCTTGTGTATCCTTTCCTGCAGCTGACAGAGCTAAAGGGAAGAAGGAAGGGAAAAACACAAGTCAGAGTGGAGAGGAAATTAATGGCGGTGTTCAAGAAGAATGATGGGGGGAATACAGAAAGCAGTCAATAGCCCATTCTGCACTGCGCGGACCTGACAGGAATTTCACAGTCTCTTGATTTTTCAGCCCACTCATGCGCACTCGCCAGAAACCAGTCACATCTGGCCGCCAGGATGGGGGGTTAATTTTCTCTAAATGCCTCAGCAGTTCTGTTCTAGCTGAGGCAGACCCCGTGACTGCAAAGCTGATGAGTAAAATATTTCTACTTCACCCAGTTTAACTCAAAACCGATAGCCTCAGGACATATTGAACCTTTCCTTAAAAAAATAATCTTTTGAAGCTTTTTTGAATGGCACATCAGGTCAAGTCAGAGTTTAAAAATGCAACTTTAAGATTTTGATGGACACAGTTTTTTCCCCAGGCAGCTGACCATGGCTTGGGACGTGCTTCAGGGCGCAACGAAACTGAATAGAATTAACTCAGCCATCAGCTACTGGGGGAACGGCCGCCACAGGGCAGAAACGTCCAGCGAGGCACCCCCCGGCCCCGCCCGCTGGCTGCGCGGCGCACGTCCCAGGCCCTCGGGTGCGGCGGACACGCGCTGCCAGCGCTGCACCTGCTACGGAGCCTGCACGCGGGAAGAGGACCTTCTCCCACGAGGCCTGCCCCACCTCTTGGAAGTCTAACTCAAAGCCGACCGCACAAGAGACGCAGAAGCTTTACTGAGACAACGTACATTTGTTCTTCAACAGTTAACACAGCCGCACCACGCAGAACTGCGACAGTTTGGTTATTTTCAAAGAAATAAACTTCATAAAAATTAATGGCAAAAATCATCTGTCACCGAAGAATCTTTTGGTTTTTGACAACGTGGATAATCGCTTGTGTTCAATTCTTTTTCAGTGTACTTTGCAGAACGGAAAAAGTAAACAACCAAAAGTTCATATCAGACATTTTTATTTCATAACAGAATAAAACTGTCACAAAAATGGCTATTTTTTGTCCTATTTATTGATCTGGGTACTGGTTATATTTAAGGAATCCTTTACAAAACTTCATCAAATAGTGAGTGTATGACAGGAACTTTTTGGAATGCATATTTCAACAGAATAGTTTACTTAAAAATAGTGATTTTTAAGTGTTTGCCCGGTATTGCATGTGTACCGTTTGTTATCATCATGTTCATTATGCATTATAATAAGCAACACATAAGTATTTATGTATGTCCACAGAAAAATAAAGCCACTATTCTTGGTCAATAAGTCATCTTAGAAAAAAAATAACCTTGGGAACTATAGATATTTTAGCTTGCTAAATGATGAAATATATTGTCCAGAATTCGTTTATGGGCATTTCAGATAATTCAGGATATTGAAGTAAAGATTAACATCATTTTTTGAAGGGAAAATTTATCAAAATTAACATTTTTTCTGTAACAGTTTAATACATTTTTAAGTAAAATATTTTAATAATTTAAAAATAACATAAAAATATTTTTTTTCTGCCAACTCTGATAGGCATTGGAGGGAAGTATGCTCTATCCTGATATACTCTATAAGACATTAGGACACTTTAGTTTACACACATGCCGTTCCTCTGGAATCCATATATGAACAAGGGCAAGTAAAGGGAGGGTGAGTTTCAGAGGAATGCCTTAAAGTGAAGGCAATTGTTTTTGCAAGTGGGAGCTCTTCAGCATGTGGAATGTTTTACAAGGGGAGCTCGTCAGCCCAAGAAGACGAATGGTGATGTTTCCCATCTCCACATCTTCAGTGAGAAACAGCTGTACACAGTAGTTATTCAGTTTTCTGTATTCTAGCTTGCAGTAGCCACAAAGGCCTTAAATTAGTCCATATACAAATGTTAACTGAAGCTACTTAAGTAGAGAAGTTCCTTAAGTATTAACTAAGAAAGAGTAATAAGTTAAAAATTGTTTTTTGGAAATCTATAGCTAATAGGCCTCTGGAAAAAGAACAGGAAAGGGAAAAACTGAAGTAATTATTAAATAGAGGACCCAGCTTTCAGTACGAGGCACATATATGCACATATATGCCCACATCACAGACAATAAGATGATCAACAACAATATGCAGGAAAGTACTTAAGATGCTGGGAAAAACAGCTGATCTAACCTAAGAGTTGGACATGCTGATCATTATTTTAGGAAAGTGGTTATGATAAAAGCTCAATTATAAAATGTCAGTGGACTCAATAAATATTAAAATCAGCTCAATAAAGTGTACTGGTAAAATTTTAGTGGCAAAAGGGAAGTAGTGAAAAATATTTTCAGGAATTTACTAATCAGTGGAACAAGAGAAAAGTAAACCAAGTAAATGGAAGGGACCCAAAATAGGTAAGAGTAAAATTGAGGGCAGAGAGAACATTAAGTTGTGAATGTAAAAGTCCTCCAGGTACATGCAGAACTCAGGCTGGAAAACCAAAGGAATTGGAATGATTTTCATCTCTCCACCTTCAATTAACGCAATGTTTCTGGAGTGAAACACTCCAGTGATCACACTCCTGAAAGACAATCATTTATCCATGAAACAATTATATTCCTGGCCTCTCATTGAGAGTTGAGGAAAGGTGAGGTGGGATGAGAGGAGATGGTAGAGAAACAAAAAGGACCGTTGGGGACACAAACACACTGGATGCGGGGACAGCAGGCTCTCCAAGCCCTTGCTACGCACTGGAAGGAAGAATGGAATTTAGAGCCGTTGACAGATGAGCTGGGCTGTTGCTTAGCCCCAACCAAACGTTAGAAGAACTTGGAAGAGAACAGATATATTCTTACAGAAAATTAACGAGGAGCACATTAGAACAGGAAGAGTCATTTTGGAAAAAGATCCTCCACTCCATTGCCCTCAGTTTTGTATATGAGAAAGGAAGTGAGGATATTGAACCGTATCAGGGAAGCTGAGTCAGAGGGCAGTGGGCTCCCACTCTCAGCCGCTTTCCGTGGCGGGAAGGATGAAGAGTCCCCTGGCCACGGCGTCTGGCCACTCTGAACCTGCAGTACGTCTGGCAAGCTTGGCTTGTACTTGTTCTGTGAGATGGAAGTCACTGACACTTTTTTTGAAATAATGACCATAAATGTACCTGTTCAAGTGGAGAACAATCAGTCCATGTCCGTTTGACAAGGTGTATTCGGATGTAGAGGGCTGCTCATCCTTGTCAGTGTGGTCCTTGCACGCAGCGGGCACTGGTCGGCAGTGCGCGGCATGCAGTACACGTTTGGTAAAAACACCTTCTGATTAAGTTTGATTAGGCTCCTACAACATTTATTAACATTTCAAACCTTAATACTGACAGTAAAACAGAGTAAATTCATGTTGTCACTTTGAAGAATGAAAGATTGTTTTCCTATTTTAATACACTAAATAATATGGATTCAGTTTTTAATCCAAGTTGTTTTGATTGCCTATATAAATTTATGACAGCTGTGCACACTTACATATCACATATACCCTGGCCTTCATACGAAATGATAGGATTTACATATTACAAAACACAAAATCTTTAATCATACGGGTTTAGATTTATGTTATTTTATTGCTTCTATGCATGATAAGAATTATCCTAAAATAAAATAACACTTCTTGATATTCCAATGACAGCTTTCAAAAACATTAGCATTGGCTGTAACTAAATTAGTACCAAAATATTGTCTTACACCATTCCTGTGTTTTTAGCACAGAAATTAGACATTTCAAAGCATCACCTTTTCATGTATTTTCCAAGGCCAGACTGGAGAATATGATCGTCTAGTGTGCATCATGGAGGATGCCAAGGCAAAGCCTTGCTAGGTCTAGCTCAAAGGTGAGAACTGTGACCTGCTGTGAAGTGCGGTGAAAGTGAATTAAAGTTTGTTACTTGTCAGATAAGAAAGTGTTGATAGGTGTGATTTAAAAAATATGCCCTCAAATTATCTGATGATCCTTCCTTTAAGAAGTGAAGCTGAAAACCCTCCTCTTGAGTATAGGCTGGACTTAGTTACTCCCTTCCAAGCAACACACATGGAGGAAGACAGTGTGCCACTTCCAGGACACACACACACACACACACAGTCACACACACACACAGACACAGTCACTCAGACACACAATAACACACACACACACAGCTGTGGCTTCCAACTTGGGTTTGCTCTCTCCGGTTCTTTCGGATCACCGGATCCAGGGGAAGCCAGCCCCATGTTATGTGAGCAGCTCTGCGGAAAGACCCACATGGTGAGGAGCCGAGGCGTTTGCCAGCAGCCAGTGAGAGGGCCTGGAAGCAGATTCTCTGGGGGCATCATATGGCTGCCACCCCGACAACCTGGCTGCAGCGTTGTGAGAGACACTGAGGTAGAATCGCCAGGAAACAGCTCCTCAGGAAATTTAGGTGAAAACAAATGTCTATTGGTTTAGGCTGCTAAATTTTAAACAATTTGTTGCAGCAATACTTAACAATATGTTCTTAACTCTTCTCTGTTTACGTAGTAAAGAAATAATTTACCATCCATATTTTCTGAATGGAAAGTAAAAGTGTCCTAATTCACTGTTTGGTTTAAGACTGAAACTGAAATGATTTATTAGTAATAAGAGATGATTAATAAGTAGTTATTGATTGATGTAATATAGTTTGTGCCATCTAGGAGCTTGTTATTTTAATTGAAGACAGTACAAAGGAACTATAATTTAATAGTTCCAGAAATTTAAAAATGGTTCATTATCAACAAATATTTTCATGAAATACATCAATATGTTAAATAAACCATCCCTAAAAGTTGGTATGAATCAACACTGAACAAAAATAATGGACAATGGAAACTTATCTTGACAAACTAGGAATAAGAACAGAAGAAAAGGGTGCTTTTGGGGAAGATGGTGGCATGAGCAGGGGGGCAGAAATCTCCTCCCCAAACCATATATATTTGTGAAAATACAACAAATACAACTATCCCTAAAAGGGAGACCAGAAGATACAGTACAACACCCAGGCTATAGCTACACCTGCGAGAACTCAGCGCCTCATGAAGCGGGTAAGATATAGAGCCGCGACCCGGCGGGACTAGAGCACTCCTCCACCCCAGCGCACTGACAGGAAGAGAGGATTCAGAGCTGGGAAGGAGTGGAAGCACAGGCCCACGAAATAACCCGCCCTGGTGATCTGCGCGAGGAGCACTGACACACATCGCACTGTGTATCAGAGATTAGAGAAATGGAAGGGCAGGATCCTAGACAGAGACGGCTCCCCTGGGACAAAAGAAAAGTGGGCGCTTTTTTAAAAGTCTTAAAGAGACAAGGGCCCAACAGTGGAACAAAATCATCCCAGCGCACTCAGCCCAGCAGGCTGGGAATCTGGAGGAATTTCGGACCCTCTACCAGCTGCCAGGTCCTCTCATGGGGATAAGCAGCCTGCCATTCAGCTGGTGCCGCAAAGGGTCCAGCGGAACCGTCACAGCTTCGGAACAGCGGGAGAGCGGCCCTGCTCACAGCAACCTCACAGAACTCCTCCCAGCTGGGGCACAGCTAACCGGAAAGGGCCGCAGAAGCCAGAGCAAGAGCTGAAAGGCACCAAGGGGAGCAGAACGCACCCAGCGAGACTCCAAACCCCCGCAGTGCTATAGGCTAGGCTGAGGGCAACCCCGCACACAGGCAGCTCAGGGGATTATCCCAGAGACTGCCTCCTGGGGTGTGGGAAATCAGTTCAGGCCCCAGAGAAAGGCAAGGAGAACAGCAAAAAGGAAGGGACTTTGTTCTCCCAGCTAACACACATGGCACCTGCCTGCGACCACTTCTATCGCCATGAAAAGACAGAGGAATATGGTCCAGACAAGGATCACCCAGACAGTCCCAGAGAGAGGGCCTGATTGGATAGATTTAAACAATCTTCCTGAGAAAGAATTCAGAATAAAAGTGATAACAATGCTGATGGACCTACAGAGAAATATGCAAGAGCTAAAGGAGGAAGTGAGGAGAGACAATACAGAAATGAGACAAGTGATTGATGGCTTAAGAGCAGACTGGACGAGGTGCAAGAGATTGTTAATAGAATAGAAATCAGAGAACAGGAATACAGAGAAGCTGAGGCAGAGAGAGATAAAAGGACCTCTAGGAATGAAAGAATATTAAGAGAACTGTATAACCAATCCAAATGGAACAATATTCACATTATAGGAGTACCAGAAGAAGAAGAGAGAGAAAAAGGGATAGAAAGTGTCTTTGAAGAAATAATTGCTGAAAATTTCCCCAAGCTGGGGAAGGAAATAGTTTCTCAGACCATGGAAGCCCACAGATCTCCCAACACATGGGACCCAAGGAGGACAACACCAAGACACATAATAATTAAAATGGCAAAGATCAAAGACAAGGACAGATCATTAAAGGCAGCCAGAGAGAGAAAAAAGATCACCTACAAAGGAAAACCCATCAGACTATCATCAGACTTCTCAACAGAAACCTTACAGGCCAGAAGAGAATGGCATGATATATTTAATGTAATGAAACAGAAATGCCTTGAACCAAGAATACTGTATCCAGCATGATTATCATTTAAATTTGAGGGAGGGATTAAATAATTCCCAGACAAGTGAAAGTTGAGGGAATTTGCCTCCCACAAACCACCTCTACAGGAGATCTTAAAGGGACTGCTCTAGATGGAAGCACTCCTAAGGCTAAAAAGATGTCACCAGAGAAAATAAAATCATAGCAAATAAAGCAGAACATCCAAATACTAACTAAAGGCAAAAAGTAAAATCAACTACCCACAAAAACAGTCAAAGGAAATGTAAAAGAGTACAGAATAAAACACCTAGCATATAAAGAATGGAGGAGGAAGAATAAGAAGGGAGAGAAATAAAGAATCATCAGACTGTGTTTATAATAGCTTAATAGGAGAGTGAAGTTAGACTGTTAGATAGTAAAGAAGCTACACTTGAACCTTTGATAACCACAAATCCAAAACCAACAATGGCAATAAATACATATCTATTGATAATCACTCTAAATGTAAATGGACTGAATGCACCAATCAAAAGACACAGAGTAATAGAATGAATAAAAAAGCAAGACCCATCTATATGCTGCTTACAAGAGACTCACTTTACCCAAAGACATACACAGACTAAAAGTGAAGGGATGGAAAAAGATATTTCATGTAAACAGCAAGGAGAAAAAAGCAGGTGTTGCAGTACTTGTATCAGACAAAATAGACTTCAAAATGAAGAAAGTAGCAAGAGATAAAGAAGGACATTACATAATGATAAAAGGGTCAGTCCATCAAGAAGATATAACCATTATAAATATATATGCACCCAACACAGGAGCGCCAGCATATGTTAAACAAATACTAACAGAAGTGAAGGACGAAATACACAGCAATGCATTCATTTTAGGTGACTTCAACACACCACTCACTCCAAAGGACAGATCAACCAGACAGAGAATAAGTAAAGACACAGAGGCACTGAACAACACACTAAACAGATGGATCTAACAGACATTGACAGAACTCTACACCCAAAAGCAGCAGGATACACATTCTTCTCAAGTGCACATGGAACATTTTCCAGAATAGACCACATACTAGGCCACAAAAAGAATGTCAGTAAATTTAAAAATACTGAAATTCTAACAACCAACTTATCAGATCACAAAGGTGTAAAACTAGAAATAAATTGTACAAAGAAAGCAAAAAGGCTCACAAATACATGGAGGCTCGACAACATGCTCCTAAATAATCAATGGATCAATGACCAAATTTAAACAGAAATCAAGTATATATGGAGACAAATGACAAAAACAACACAAAGCCACAACTTCTGTGGGATGCAGCAAAGGCAGTTCTAAGAAGAAAGAATATTGCAATCCAAGCCCACTTAAAGAAGGAAGAACAATCCCAAAGGAAAAGTCTAAAGTTACAATTATTGAAATTGGAAAAAGAACAAATGAGGCCCATAGTCACCAGAAGGATGAACATAATAAAGATTAGAGAAGAAATAAATAAAAGAGAGAAGAATAAACCAATAGAAAAAAATCAATGAAATCAAGAGCTGGTTCTTTAAAAACCCCTAGCCAGACTTATTAAGAGAAAAAGAGAATCTACACACATAAACGGAATCAGAAATGAGAAAGGAAAAATCACGCAGACCCTACAGAAATACAAAGAATAATTAGAGAATACTATGAAAATCTATATGCTAACAAGCTGGAAAACCTAGAAGAAATGAACTTCTTAGAAAAATAAAACCTTCCAAGACTGATCAAGCAAGATACAGAAAACTTAAACAGACCAATTACCAGCAACGAAATTGAATTGGTAATCAGAAAACTACCCAAAAACAAAACCCCTGGGCCAGATGGATTCACCTCTGAGTTTTATCAGACATATAGAGAAGAAATAATACCCATTCTCCCTAAAGTTTTCCAAAAAATAGAAGAGGAGGGAATACTTCCAAACTCATTCTATGAAGCCAGCATCACTCTAATACCAAAACCAAGCAAAGATCTCACCAAAAAAGAAAATTACAGACCAATATTCCTGATGAACATAGATGCAAAAATACCCAACAAAATATTAGCAAACTGAATTAAACAATACATCAAGAGGATCATAAACCATGATCAGGTGGGATTCATCTCAAGGATGCAAGGATGGTACAACATTCAAAAATCCATCAACATCATCCATCACATCAACAAAAAGGACAAAAACCACATGATCATCTCCGTAGATGCTATAAAGCATTTGACAAAATTCAACGTCCATTCATGATAAAAATTCTTAACAAAATGGGTATAGAGGGCTAGTACCTCAACATAATAAAGGCCATATATGACAAACCCACAGCCAACATCATACTTAACAGCAAGAAGCTGAAAGCTTTTCATCTAAGATTGGGAACAAGACAGGGATGCCCACTCTCCCCACCGTTATTCAACATAGAACTGGAGATCCTAGCCATGGCAATCAGACAAAACAAAGAAATACAATGCATCCATATTGGTAAAGAAGTCAAATTGTCAGTGTTTGCAGATGACATGATATTGTACATAAAAATCCCCAAAGACTCTACTCCAAAACTACCAGAACTATATCTGAATTCAGCAAAGTTGCAGGATACAAAATTAATACACAGAAATCTGTTGCTTTCCTATACACTAACGATGAACTAACAGAAAGAGAAATCAGAAAAACAATTCCATTCACAATTGCATCAAAAATAATAAAATACCTAGGAATAAACCTAATGAAGGAAGTGAAAGACCTATACCCTGAAAACTACAAGACACTCCTAAGATAAATTAAAGAGAACACTAACAAATGGAAATGCATCCCATGCTCTTGGCTAGGAAGAATAAATATTGTCAAAATGGCTATACTACCTAAAGCAATATAGATTCAATGTAATCCTTGTCAAAATACCAACAGCATTCTTCAATGAACTGGAACAAATAGTTCTAAAATTCATATGGAACCACAAAAGACCCCGAATAGCCAAAGCAATCCTGAGAAGGAAGAATAAAACAGGGGAAATTATGCTCCCAGACTTCATGTTCTTCTACAAAGCCACAGTAATTAAGACAATTTGGTATTGGCACAAGAAAAGACCCACAGACCAGTGGAACAGAATAGAAAGTCCAGACATTAACAGTCATTTAACATATACAGTCAATTAATATATGATAAAGGAGGCATGGATATACAATGGGGAAATGAAAGCCTCTTCAACAGCTGGTGTTGGCAAAACTGGACAGCTACATGTTAAGAGAATGAAACTGGATTACTGTCTAACCCCATACACAAAAGTCAACTCAAAATGGATCAGAGACCTGAATGTAAGTCATGAAACCATAAAACTCTTATAAAAAAACATAGGCAAAAATTTCTTGGACATAAACATGAGCGACTTCTTCATGAACATATCTCCCCAGGCAAGGGAACAAAAGCAAAAATGAACAAGTGGGACTATATCAAGCTGAAAAGCTTCTGTACAGCAAAGGACACCATCAGTAGAACAAAAAGACATCCTACAGTTTGGGAGAATATATTCATAAATGACATATCCGATAAGGGGTTGACATCCAAAATATGTAAAGAACTCACACACCTCAACAAACAAAAAGCAAATAATCCAATTAAGAAATGGGCAGAGGATCTGAATAGATACTCCTCCAAAGAAGAAATTTAGATGGCCAACAGGCACATGAAAAGTTGCTCCACATCCCTCATCATCAGAGAAATGCAAATTAAAACCACAATGAGATATCACCTCACACCAGTAAGGATGGTCATCCAAAACACAACAACAACAAATGTTGGCGAGGATGTGGAGAAAAGGGAACCCTTCTACACTGTTGGTGGGAATGCAAATTAGTTCAACCATTGTGGAAAGCAGTATGGAGGTTCCTCAAAAAACTCAAAATAGAAATACCATTTGACCCAGGAATCCCACTCCTAGGAATTTATCCTAAGAATGCAGCATCCCAGGTTGAAAAAGACATATGCACCCCTATGTTTATCGCAGCACTATTTACAATAGCCAAGAAATGAAAGCAACCTAAGTGTCCATCAGTAGATGAATGGATAAAGAAGATGTGGTACATATACACAATGGAATATATTATTCAGCCATAAGAAGATAACAAATTCTACCATTTGTAAAAACATAGATGTAGCTAGAGGGTTTTATGCTCAGTGAAATAAGCCAGGCAAAAAAAGACAAGTATCAAATGATTTCACTCATATGTGGAGTATAAGAACAAAGAAAAAACGGAAGGAAAAAAACAGCAGCAGACTCACAGAACCCAAGAATGGACTAATAGTTACCAAAGAGAAAGGGAATGGGGAGGATGGGTGGGAAGGGAGGGACAAGGGGGAAAAAGGGGCATTACGATTAGCAGACATAATGTGGGGGTGGGCTCGGGGAGGGCTGTACAACACAGAGAAGACAAGTAGTGAGTCTATAGCATCTCACTATGCTGATGGACAGTGACTGTAATGAGGTTGGTGGGGGGACTTGATGATCTGGGGAGCTTAGTAACCATAATGTTGCACGTGTAATTGTAGATTATTGATACCAAGAAAAAAAGAACAGAGAAAAATTCTTTAACCTGATGAAGGTATAAACCAAAAACTTACAATAAATAGTTTACTAAATAAAGGTATTTTAAGAACATTCCCACAAATGTCAGAAAAAATAAAGATATCAGGAATCAAAACTTCTTTTCAAAATTTTACTACAGATACTGGCCTAAGCAATAATAAAATAAAAGAAAAAAAAGTGTCAGAGTTATGAAGAACATCTACATGTAAAATTCAAGAGGCTCTTCAAGCCAGCATTAAGAAGTAATGAGAGTTTAGGGATTTTATTGCCTATAAGATCATCATTAAAAAATAATCGGTAATAACCGATTTTGAATTATAATTTAAAAGCCCATTGATAATCAGAATAAAATAAAATATATCTAATATATCTAGGTTTCAATCTGTTAAAGAATATGCAGGATTTCATAGAGAAAGTTAGGAAACATTTTTGGAAAATATAAAGTAAGGACTAATAAATGAAGAAATACAATATATCCATATATGGGAAGAGTGTCATGGGCATGCCCAAAATGGTCTCATCGAGTTTCAAGGAATTTTATCTAAAATTTATAAGACAAATGAAATAGGAGAAGAAGTCCAAAGAATTTGACATGCAGTATATAACACTTGTCTTAATGCTGTAGGAACTAAGAGTAGTATCAGCATTGGAGTGAATAAATAATTTCTGATCAGAAAAGAGAGCTAAACAACAGAGACATTCATATAAAATATAGAAATCTGAAATATGACAGCATTTAGATCAGTGGACAAAGTATGGTATAATTGTTTTTCCCTATAAAAGAATCTAAAATAAATTTAGATCGTTAACTCACAATATACACTTCAAATAAAGCAATGTAAATTAAGATGAGAAAAACTAAAATTCAAAATTTTTGGAAGAAAATGACAGAATAACCTTTAGGATGGGAAGGATTTTTAAACAAAACATTAAAATATAAATTCTAATGCAAAGAATTGACAGATTTAATAATATTGAAATTTTTTAAAATTAAATTTAAACAGAGTAATGAAAGAAGCCACAGGTTTAGAGAAGATATAAGCAACACTTATAAGTGACCAGGATTACTTTTTTTTAATATGGAAAGAGTCCCTATAAATCAATAAGAAAAAAAAGGATGCAAAGGGAGTATCAGAAAAATGGACATATTTTACAAATAAGCAATCCACAGAAAAGGAAACTATTTGGTATATAAACATTTGAAAGCATGTTCAACACTAACAGTGGAGCACAAACTTCACACTCATTAGATTGGCAATTCTTAAAAAACAAAACTGCTCATACCAATTGTTGGTAAAGATGTGGTAGAAAAATTAACTCTCATACACTTTCACATTTATGTGATACAAAGACTTTGGAGAGCAATTTGCAATTAAGTATTGAAGTTGAAAATGTAGGTCCCCTTTGATCCAGCAATTATACTTAATTCTACATATTCTAAATAGACCAACAGGATCAAAATCACCCCAGAACTTGTTAGAAATACAGTCACTCAGACCTACTGAACTGGAAACTCTGGCCTCAGCAACTGGTGTTTTAACAAGACCTCCAGGTAATTTAATACGTACTGAAGTCTGAGAGATACTACTCTTGGAAAACAGTCATGACATGTTCTCAAGGAAACAAAATAACTTTCATTTATAACATTGCTTGCAATAGTGAAAATTAGGCAACAATCTAATTGTCTATACTTGAATAAAGAAAAAATATATTATAGTATGTTCATACCCTAAACCCTAGCATTTAAAATAAATACACTAAAAATTGCAAGTGATAGTGTAGTTTAACATCTACATAAATAAAAAAGGAAAACTAATAGTTTATTAATTATTACATAAAATAGTATTAAAATATGGATGGAATGATAAACAGTAAAAGAAGTCTAGTGGTTAATCTCAGAAAGGAGGAGGGAAATAATATTAGGAATAGGCAGCAGAGGGCTTTGAATGTATCCATGCTGGTTTAAAAATCCAAAGCAAATAGGTCAATTGTCAAGTTTTCAAAGCTAGTAAAGGTACACTGAAATTTATCATGAGACATACTTACTTGCAGCTTACACATAACTCTGTAGTTTGCTGTATGTTTAGTTGTTTCATTAAAAAAATACAAACTCTAGGCTGAGCTGACATCTCTGCAAGAAAGGCATCTTCCAATGTTTTGAGGCTCAGGCTTATTTAATTTTAGAGAATTTATTATAATCTGGTTTTTAGAAAAATATGCTATTACCCTTGACCATCTGCTGAAATATTAAAATGACTTTTAGGAAAAACAAGATTTTTCTTATGTATCTAGTAAGTGTGATCTATAATAAAAGATATTCAAACAATTAAAGTTCAAATCAACAAGGAAAGAATTACAACTTCCAGCTGCTTCATAAATTGTCTAAAAGTTTGGTATTTCCCTTCACTCTGCATACTTAATTAATACAGTTGTTGAATACTTAACTTTACAACTCATTTATTAAACTGAAGATAGACCATACATATGAAACCTTTTTCATGAGAATTTGAATTTGCTAATATTAGATGTGGATGGGTGTACACCCATTTGAACAAGCAAAAGAATATGTAAACTAATTAATAGAGCTTTGGAGAAAGTTGTTTATAATCCTTCAAATTAGTCCTTAGAGTACAATTGAATCATTTTTTGTGATTTAAATTTTCTATCAAATAAGATCAGATCCTTATTAAAAATAATGGCACCAACATTTTTATATCAGCCACGTTGATATTGTAAAGACACTTTGCTAAGTCAAAGTTTTAAAAGGCAACAATAAAGCTCAGATATAAAACTATATTAATCTAAATAAACAAATTCTGTAAGCTTATACACACATTATATGTAACTGTGCTGCAACAACAGTGTTTTTTTCTTTTAAAAATTCCTTAAATTGTCTCTGTGCATTATAGAACATAAATATCTTTGCAAACATGCTTTAGATAAAATTAAATCATTTTTAGAGACATATGGTGCCAAAAATTAACTCCCCAAAGCACATAATTTAACCAGCTTTTGCAATTTAAGAACCCTGGAAAAAAAGAAAGGGAACATTTCAAGGAAATGAGAAGTGTCCTTATAATGAATTTCTGCTTCTAAGAATCAGATATAACAACAGTCTTTTTAATTAAAATACAAATACCATATGTATAGTTATCTGAAAATGAACTATAAATTGTTTTGCCAGAAAACCAAGGCCCGTCAATACTGCAAACACAGAAGAGGCCCCTTAAAGCACAAAAGCAGAATGGAGGGACTGACAGCTCATGGGCAGCTCTCAGAGCTCTCGTCTGTGACAATGACTGTCCACTTGTGGACCGATGGCAAAGTACAACTGCTGACGAGTCGACTATACAGACAGATTTTTCCAACAATATCTCATTTATACTTTTTTGAGGAAAAATACTACATTAAAACCAGGCAGTAGTTTAAAAGAACACAATTTTCCGCATTCGACATGAAAAATGCATTAGATTGAACATTCAAAGGGCAACTGACAGAATCGCTGCACTAAGCCAACTTCAGCAACGCAGCATGTAGGACACATGCGAGAGGGCCAGACCACCCGACTCCCCGCCCTCTGGGGTGCGGCCTGCACGTGGGGTGCAGTGGTGAGGGTGTATGCCACTTGTTGGAAGTTACAGGATTTCTGAAGGAAGTACCTGTGTGTGTGTGATTAACTCATCACAGGTATCTGAAAATCAGAAACTTCATCTGATGTGAGCACTAGTGAGCTTGGAAACTTCATAGGTGAGCAGCCTGCAGCCTAAGAGGAGAAACAGTATGAAGAATTTTACTGTGGGAGAGAATTAAAGCATTTCTCAGACCATCTATTTGTATTTCCTATCTCTAAACAGACTCAAACAAATAGTACAACTGTAGAAACAGCTCTAAGAAAAAAACGTGTGTATTTTAGAAAGGAGAGAAAAAACGTGCAACATTCTCAAGATTTATATTTGTAACTTAGGTAATCCAGTCAAAATCCTAGTTAAAGCTTGGACAAAATATGATGAAGGCCACTTAGAAAAAAATAACAGTATTTTTCTATAGGAATATATTCAAGATGATAGAGAACAGAATCACACATCTAGTCATTCCGTTACTCTAGATTATTAAAATAATGTTTACTTATTTTAAATAAAATTAAATCTGACCAGCTTGGTATAAGGTTTCATATGCTGAAAGGACACTTCCTTCTCTATTTTTGACAGATAAATAAAGCTGGTCGGCGAAGATACACCTGTGCAGTTTTAACTCAGCAGAGTGGCGTGAAGTGCGGCCCTCAAGGTGGACAGCATCAGCCTTATCGGTTCTGTTTATCGTGACAACCCAGACAATGGCAGTTACGAACTACTCCACAGATTTCTAGCATGGCAGGAATGACAGACACACAAAATCCAGCTAATACTGATTTTTTTTTCAGCTACCAAGCTACACATGTACAATATACAAATCTCAAAAGTGAGATATTTCTTTATTATCAAATCTGTTCCACAGACTGGCGTTAAAGATCACGTAGCTCCCTTCTGGAAATCCCCTTTATCAACTTCTTAGGTATACTTAAAATTACGAAGCTCACATGCATTCTGAAACCTGGAGCTGGCCTTTTCGGAAATTAATGAAGAACTACTCTATTACTCTAATTATAAAAAGAATAATACATTTCGAAATTCTGTATTTGTACCTCTGCTAATATATACAACACTGGATGGCATGAAAGAAAGCAAGCTGATTCATAATAGACTCTTGTAGTTACTAGTTAAACATTAAGTCTATCCCTTTATATGAATATGCACATATATATCTTTTGTATGTCACAATACATACTATGACATATGTAATATGTCATAACTAATATAATATTTTTACATATTTAATAGTTGTAATAAGCTACAAAACTCACAGACTTCTTCACAGACAACTGGTTTTGGAATAAAATTACTGCATTCTGATGGATATTTAATTTAAAAATTGTAAAGATAATAATTGAGACATTTTGTTTGCTTAAATTACTAAGTTTCACACGTTGAACAGTTAAAAATATATAGTATATTCTTAATTCTAAAATTATTGTTCTCTGTGATTTAAAAAAAGATGTTAAGTCAAGAATAAAACAAATCTTCAAATTCTACAATAGAAATTATCCTCGCCAGAAAAAACTAACATTGCTCAAATGAAAAGTGAACTGTTTTTAAAAAACTGAAAATGGAATTACATGAAGGCTAAAAATAGAAGGTATCTCATCATTATATTGTAGAGATGAGCACATCTTTAAGAATCCATTTCCTTGCTTGCCTGTCAGTCACTGCCCAAAATTAAGTCCCTTGATTTAAAAATGTAACCAAATGAATGCCGTAAACTGGCTCTTTTGGTGTTAATTTATGAGCTGTGGTTGAACAATTTTCTTTGATGATCCACAGTACTTCTTTACAGTCTTATGAGACCCATTTGTTTCAATGCAAACGAATCAAGAGGATACTTTCAAAGTCAGATTTACCTAAAACTAATTCACAATAAAAACATTACATCAAAATGATTGATTATAGAGCTCACTAGTTTATTTTGAATTCACAAAAGAAATATAGTATTTTTGGACTTTAAAGACCACTCAAGGCCCACTGTGTACCACCAGTATCTTTATATGTTTTACACACAAGTAAGCGTAAAGGTCACTCAGACTGTCTGGCTAAGCCCAGAATAGAGCTCAAAACTCCAAAGTCTTGTCTTTTCTTCTTGGCTCCCAGGAAAAACCAGTGCAACTTCTCTCTGTAAGGAAGTTATTTTAAACTGAGACGTGGGGTTTTTATTGAGATGAAGACCTATGAGCTCCCAGCCAAAGATTGGGAGTTGAAACCAAGGGATTCAGAGAAATGAACAAAAACTATTACGTACAGTCTTCAAGGACTTTTGATATCACACACAGAAAAGGAAATACCATATACAAAATGTTTAAGGATATAAAGAAGGAATTGCATGCATATGATAGTAAATGACATCTCCAAGTTTCTGGGTGGAGATACATGACAACATGTATGTTTAGGCCCAGAAGAAGTACTGTTTCAGATCACTGTAATGAAAAGACATTTTAGATAAGCTGAAACTGAATTTATGTCCTATTAGATAGGATGCAATTCAGGGAGAAGGAAAATTGTCCTAGGGAGAAGATCTAAGTTGCCAGGAGAAATGACGAACAATAATGAACAAAGTGTATATGTAGGTAAAGGCAGGAAGACATTGCCAGTAAGAAATAATAATGATATAAGAAATGCTAATAAAAGCTATATCTAATTTGAGAATCTGAAAGAAAGAAACTACAATGCTTTACAATCATAGTATGCATGTCTGGAAGTCAGTAATATGAATTAAAATGCTCTACTTTATTATATTGTATGATGCTTAAAATATGCACTGTACTAAGGAATATGAAGCATATTTTAAGTTAAATATACAGGGAAAATTTGAAGTATAATAATAAAAATAAAATTTCAAATAAAGTGTTAGAAATAGTATTTGACCTTCAAATTAAAGAAGGAGAAAGAAAATGGAAAAAGAAAAAACAAGAAAAGAATCCTCAATCAACTAAAAAGGCAAGTAGGGAAAAGAAGCAACAATAGAAAGCAGGGAAATTAGAAAACAAAAAGATAATAGAAAGAGTACAGAAATATAATTGGTTACAATAACCATACATGGGTTACACTCATCGCTTAAGACAGAAGGTGAGAATTTAAAAACTATGTCTATACATACCTTACAAGAAGCACACTAAAATCTAAAGATATAACAGATTGAAACTAAGTAATCAAAACTAACAGGCTAAGTGGATACCAGCCCAATTATTGGGTACATTAAGCAAAAGTGACTTTAAGTCAAATAGCAATCTTAGATATAGAGGTTATCAATATAAATACAAAGGAAAATAATTGTTCAATTAACTAGAAACATATATAAACATTGATATGGAACTACTGTCCTGTGAGTAGAAATCAACATATAAGAGATTTCAACACAGCCTCTGCTTTGGCAAATCAAAAATTAAAACAATGATGATTAACAAGCTTAACAATCTTGATCTAGCAAGTTATCTACCTATTATCTATCCACATACACACTTGCCTCAAATTTTAAATTATACAAACTTCTTAAGCATATATAAAACACTAAAACTTCAAATTTGTAAAAGTTAAAAAATAAAAAATATAAAATTTTACAAGATCATAAAGCAAGTCTTATATTTCAAATAACTGATAGGGTATAAACCATGTTCTGGTAAAAAAAACAATTAAATTAGAAGTCAAAACACAAAACAAAACAAAATCTCTACATAGCTTTAGAACTTTATGAGTACAGTTCTAAATAACACGTGTCAAAAATAAATCATAACTGATTTTTTTTCTTAAATGCTCACCACAACGAAGTGTAATTACTATCTGTCAACTTAGAAAGATGTTACAGACCTATTGACTATATTCTCTATGCTGTACTTTCATCCCTGTGACTAACTGATGTTACAGTTGAGATTTGTGCCTCTTTATCCCCTTCAAGTATTTCACCCACCCACTCTAACCCCTTCACCGTGGTAACCACCAGTCACTTCTCAGTGTCTATGAGTCTACTGCTGTTTTGTTTTATTTTGCTTTTAGATTCCACCTGTAAGTAAAATCATATGGTATTTGTCTTTCTCCACCTGGCTTATTTCACTGAGCATAATATCCTCCATCGATGTTGTCACAAACGGCAGGATTTCCTTCTTTTTATGGTTGAATAATATTTCATTGTGTATGTAACACATCTTCTTAAGCCATTCATCTGTTGATGGACACTTTGGATGCTTCCATAACTTGGCTATTGCCACAATAATGCAGCAATAAACACGGGGGTGCATATCTTTTCAAATCAGGGATTTTTTTTTCTTCAGGTAAATTCCTAGAAGTGGAGTTACTAGGTTGTATGGTATTTCTAGTTTTAGTTTTTTGAGGAACCTCCACACTGCTTTCCATAGCGGCTGCACCAATTTACATTCCCACCAACAGTGCACAAGGGTTCCATTTTCTCACTTCCTCACCAACACTTGTTATTTCTTGTCTTTTGGATGGTGGCCTTTCTGACTGGTGTGAGGTGATATCTCATTGTGGTTTTGCATTTGATTTGCATTTCCCTGATGATTAGTGATGTGGAGCATCTTTTCATGTGCCTGTTGGCCATCTGTATTTCTTCTTTGGAAAAACATCTGTTCAAGTCCTCTGCCCATTTTTTAATTGGGTTGCTTGTTTTTTTTGCTGTTGAGTTGTATGAGTTCTTTATGTATTTTGGATATTATCCCCTTATCAGGTATATCATTTGCAAATACATTCACCCATACCGCAGGTTGCCTTTTTGTTTTGTTGGTGGTTTGCTTTGATGTAATCCCACTTGTTAATTTTTGCTTTTGTTTCTCTTGATGGGGAAACATATTCAGAAAAAAAGTACTCGTGCCTATGTTCAAGAGATTTTTGCCTATTTTTTTCTTCTAAGAGTTTTGTGGTTTCATGTCTTGTATTTATGTCTTTAATCCATTTCAAGTTTACTTTTGTGCATGGTGTTAGAAAGTAATCCAGTTTCATTCTCTTACATGTAGCTGCCTCGTTTTCCCAAAGGCATTTATTGAAGAGACTGTCTTTTCCCCAATGTATGTTCTTGCCCCCTTTGTCATATATTAATTGACGATATATGTATGGGTTTATTTCTTGGCTTTCTATCTGTTCCATTATAATTGATTTTTAAATACTTAATACTGAGTGATAATTAAATAAATATCAAACATGTAGGATACAGCCAGATGATACTTGGCGGGACATTTATAGCCTTATATTAGAATCATTGCCTAGTACACTTTAAATATATTTAACTGTATTTGTCAATTATTTCTCAATAAGTTTGGAAAAATAAATAAGAGGAAAGACAGAAATTAATGAGCTTATTATCCATATAGGAAAATATTAGATGAAGAAGAACAAAATGAACCCCTCCAAAAATGTAGGGAAAGAATTTAATGAAATGGAAACTAAATATATGAAAAAAAGAATTCACAAAGGCATAGTGGGTTTTTGGGAAGCACCAACAAAATATACAAACTTCCATCAAGATTAACACAATGACACAGCAAGTTAAAAATTAGTAATATTTGAACTAAAAAGAAAAACAAAGTTGATACACAGTAGAGATGGAAAACATTAAGATAAGTAATCTTATATGAAATTTAAAATGAAAGAGACAAAATCCTAATAAGTAGAACTTAGTAAAACTGACTCAAGATAAAACAGAAGGTCATGCAGAGGACGGCCCTTGATCACCTGGCCCTGGAGCTGAGAGGGCTAGTATTCCAGAGGCCAGAGGAACTGTGACCATTAGAAAGACAATTCCCGACAGGCCGCCAATGCAGGGCACCGCACAGACAGCACACTGAAACAGGCCCCAGGCTTCTGTAAGAGAGGCTGTAGCATCAACTTCAGGGACAGGCTTCAGTTTTGCCAAATGTCTGGAGACTGAGGAGATGCAATCAGGGAATGTGGGTAGGGAGGCGCCACCCTGAGCACCCCACCGACCCTGTGGCAGCTTGGTAAGACTTCCCTGGAGGGAGCTCGTGCACTTACCTGGGGCCCTGAGCTCTGCACGGCCACCCGGGGGCACCTCCAGGTCTCCTGGTCTGGAGGCCAGTGTGGACTATAATTGCAGCCCCACAGAAGTGCAAATATCAGCAGACTTTAAAAGGTGCTGTCTGAAGTTATGGCTTCCAATCAGCCTGAAACCAGATGCTGAATGAGGTTCCTCCCCTTGGCTCATTGATGGGTCTTGGCACACCTTCAACAATAGGGGCATATTAAGAATAAATCAGGCAGTTTGGACGATCACAAAGGTCTGAAAGACAACCATAAGCTGGGGCAAGGTAGAAAGAGAAGAGCTTCTCCTACATAAGGTCACTCCTTCAAGACCAAAAGAGGTAACTTTTCCCCTAATATATACGGGTGAACATAAAAAGTCAAGCAGTAAAGAAACAGAAAATATGTTCCACGTATGTGAAAGAACAAAACAGAACCTCAGAAAAAGCTCGTAATGCCACAGAGATAAAGAATTCAAAGTAATAGTCATAAAGTTGATCACTTCTATTGGAAGAAAAGATGAACACAGTGAGAACTTCAACAAAGAGATAGAAAATATAAGCAAGTACCAAACAGAAGTTACAGAGCTGAGGAATAGATTAACTGACCCGAAATACACACTCGAAAGGACCAACAGCAGACTGGATAATGCAGAAGGAAGGATCAGTGAGCTGAGTGATAGAACAGTGGGACTCCCCCAGACAGAGCACCAGAAAGAAAAAATACTTTAAAAAAATGAAGATAACCTAAGGGATCACTAGGATAGCATCAAGTTGAATACCATTAGCATATAGAAGTCCCAGAGGAGAAGAGAGAGACAAAGGGACAGAAAATATTTGAAGAAGCAATGGCTGAAAATCTCCCGATCTAGGGAAGGGAACAGACACCACGGTCAGGAAGCCTCGGAGTTCCAATTAAGATGAACCCAGAGAGCCACACAAAGGCACATTATAATTAAAATGTCAAAAATTAAAGATGAAGGAAAATCTTAAAAGCACCAAGAGAAAAACAAATCATTATGTATGAGGAAATCCCCATAGGCTATCAGCACATTTCTCAGCAGAAACTCTGCAAGCCAGAAGGGAGTGGCATGACATATTCAAGGAGCTGAAAGGAAAAGGCTTCCAACAGAGGATACTATGCTTCTTGGCAAGGCTGTCATTCAGATTTTAGGAGAGATACAGTTTTCCAGACAAGCCAGCTAAAGGAGTTCATTACTACTAAACCGGCCTTACAAGAAATATTAAAGGGAGTTTTTAAGCTGAAAAAAAAATGGCACTAATTAATAACAAGAAAACTAATTAATAAATAATAAGAAAAAAAATATGAAAGCAAAAATCTCACTGGAAAGGGAAATACATGCTAACATACTGGATTAATCATTTATAAAGCTACTAAGAAGGTTAAAAGACAAAAACAGGATAAGTAAAACTACAATAATTAGTTCAAGAATATGTAAATTTAAAAGATGTAAAAAATAACATCAAAAATATAAAACTTGTGGGAGGGAGTATAAATGTAGAGGTTTGCAATGTGCACAAATTTAAGTTGCTATGAATTTAAAATAGACTGCTACAAACCTAAGATGATATATGTGAAACTCATGGTAACCACAAAGCAAAAACTTATAGTAAATACACAAAAGAAGAGGAGAAAGGAATCTAAATATAACCCTAAAGAAAGGTATCAAAACACTGGGGAAGAGAGAAAGAAAAAAAGAAAGGAACAGAAAGGAACTACAAATATAGCCAGAAAGCAACGGCAGTGAGTACATACCAATCAATAGTGAATGGACTCAATTCTCCGACCAAGAGAGAGAGGGGCTGAACAGATTCAAAAACGACACATTTATATACTGCCTACAAGAAACTCACTTCAGAAGTAAGGGCACATAAAGACTGAAGGTGATAGGATGGAGAATATTCCATGTAAACAGAAATGAAAAGAAAACTGGCATAGCTATACTCACATCAGACAAAATATACTTTAGAACAAAAACTGTAATAAAAGACAAAGAGGGGCACTACAGAATGGAAATGGGGTCAAACCAGGAAGAAGATATAACATTTGTAAATATATATGCATCCAACAAAGGATCAAGAAAATATATAAAGCAATATAAATAAACCTCAAGGGAGAAATTGACATCAATACAATAACAGTAGGAGATCTTAGCACCCAATTCACATCAATGGGTAGATTATCCAGACAGAAATCAATGAGGTAATATTTGACTTAAATGACACATTAGACCAGATGAACTCGACAGATATATACAGAACATTACATCCAAAAGTAGCAGAATACACATTCTTCTCAAGTGCACATGGAACATTCTCTAGGATAAATCACGTTAGGACACAAAACAAGTCTCAATAAATTCAAGAAGACTGAGATCATATCAAACATCTTTCCTGACTACAATGGTATCAAAGAAGAAATCAATTATAAGATTTAAATGTGCAAGTATGTTGAGATGAGCAGTATGTTCCTGAACAATACTAGGTCATAGAAGAAATCAAAGATTAAAAAATACCCAGAGACAAATGGAGACAGAAATATGATACACCAAACTCTATGGAATACAGGAAAAGCAATTCTAGGACAGAAGGCCATAGCAACACAGGTTTACCTCAAGAAACAAGATAAATCTCAAATAAGCAATTTAACTATACACCTAAAGGACCTAGAAAAATAAAAAAGAAGAAACGAAGCCCAGAATTAGTAAAGGAAGAAATAATAATGATCAGAACAGAAACAAATGAAATAGAGATGAAACAACAGAAAAGACCAAACTAAGTGGAGGTTCTTTGAGAAGGTAAACAAAATTGACAAGCCTTTACCTAAAACCACCAAAAAACAAACAAAAAAATGAGAGACAGCTCAAATAAAACCAGAAATGACAGAGAAGTAATAACTGATACCAAAGAAACACAAAGGATCAGAAGAGACTACTATGAATAATTATACACCAACAAACTGGACAACCTAGATAAAAATGGATGAATTCCTACAAATTTATAACCAAGACTGATTCTTGAAGAAATAGAAAATCTGAATAGACAGATTACTAGTAAGAAGATCAAAGAGTAATCAAAAACCTCCCAACAAACAAAATTCCAGACAGTTTTACTGGTGAATTCTACCAAATATTCAAATAATATTTAATACCTATCTTTCTCAAACTATTCCAAAATGATGAAGAGGAGGGAAAGCTTCCAAACTCAGTATATGAGGCCAGCATTACTCTAATACCAAAACCAGACAAAGACACCACAAAAAAGCAAAATTACAGGCCAATATTCTTGATGAACATAGATGCAAGTCTTCAACAGGATATCAACAAACTGAATGCAATAATGTATTAAAAGGATCACACACCATCATCAAGTGGGATTTATTCCAGGGATGCAAGGATGTTTCACACCTGCAAATCAATCAATGGGATATACCACATTAACCAAATGAAGGATAAAAATCATATGATCATCTTAACAGATGCAGAAAAAAGTATTTGACAAAATTCAACTTCCATTTTTGTTAAAACTCTGAACAAAGTGGATACAGAGGGAATGTGCCTAATATAATAAAGGCCATATGTAACAAACCCACAGTTAATATGACACTCAATGGTGGAAAGCTGAAAGCTTTTCCTCTAAGATAAAGGATGCCCACTTTCCTTATATTTATGCAACATAGCATTCAAAGTACTAGTCACAGCAATTAGGCAAGAAAAAATGAGGCATATGAATTGGAAAGGAAGAAGCAAAACTGTCAGTATTTGTAGATGAAATGATGCTACATTCAGAAAATCCTAAAGACTCTACTAAAAATTATTAGAATAAGTAAATTTAGTAAAGTTGTAGGATAAAAATATTAATATAGAAAAATCTGTTGTATTTCTATATACTAATAATGAACTATCAGAAAGTGAAATCAAGAAAATAATCCTATTTATAATCACATCAAAAATAATAAAATACCAGAAACAAATTTAGCCAAGGAGGTGAAACATATATAATGAAAACTCAAAGATATTGATGAAAGAAATTGAAGATACAAATAAATGGAAAGATATTCCATGCTCATAGATTGGAAGAATCCATATTACCCAAAACAGTCTAGAGATTCAATGCAATCCCTATCAAAATTCCAATTTTTTTTTCAAAGAACTAGAGCAAATAAGTCTCAGATTTGTATGGAACCGCAGAAGACCCTAAATAGCCAAAACAATCTTGAGAAATGAGCAAAGGTAGAGGTATCATGCTCCCCGATTTCAAGATACACGACAAAGCTACAGTATGGCATTGGCTTGAAAGCAGACATAGAGATCAAGGAACAGAACAGAGAACCCAGAAATAAAGCCATGCTATGTGGTCAATTAATTTATGATGAAGGAGGTGGGAATAAACAATGGGGAAAGGACAGTCTCTTCAATAAATGGTGCTGGGAAAACTGGACAGCTGCATGCAAAAGAATACAACTGGACCACTGTCTTATACTATATACAAAAATGAACTAAAATTGGATAAAAGTGTTGAATGTAAGGCCAGAAACCATAAAAATCCTAAAAGAAAACATAGGCGATAAGCTCCTTTACACCAGTCTTAGCATTGTTTTCTTTTTTTTTGATCTGACTCTAAAGACAAGGGAAATAAAGAGACAAATGGGACCAGAGCAAAATAAAAAGCTTTTGCACGGTAAAAGGAAGCCATCAGTAAAATGAAAGGGTAACCCCCTGAGTGGGAGAAGGTATTTTTTTATTATATATCTGATACATATCTGATAAGGGGTTAGTATACAAAATACTTAAAGTAATTTGCACAACTCAACAGCAAAGAAGCAACGTATAACCTGATTCAAGTAGACATTTCTTCAAAGAAGAAATACAGATTCCAATGGGCTCATGAAAAGATGTTTCACGTTGCTAATCATCGGGGAAATGGAAATCAAAAGCACGTGAGATACTCCCTCACAACCGTCAGAAGGGCCACTATTCAAAAGAAGAATTAACAAGTGCAGGTGAGGATTCAGAGAAAAAGGAGCCCTCATGCACTGTTGGTGGGAATGCAAATTGGTGCAGCCACTGTGGGAAACAGTCTGGAGGTTTCTCAAAAAAGTAAAAATAGGAATATTCATATGATCCAGAGTTTCAACATTGGTTATTTATCTGAAGAAACTGAAAACACTAATTTGAAAAGATTGTGCATCCCTATGTTCACCACAGCATTATTTACAATAGTCAAGATATGGAAACAACCTAAGTTTACTGATGGATGAATGGATAAAAAAGATGTAATATATTTACATACAGTGGAATACTACTCAGCCATAAGAAAGAATGAAATCTTACAATTTGGACCTAGCGGGTATTGTGCTAAGTAAAATAAGTCAGAAAGTCAAATACTGCATGGTCTCACTCATATATATGGAACCTAAAAGAGAAAACAAACAAAACCCAGACTCACAGATACAGAGAACAGTCTGGTGGTTGCCAGAGGGAGGGTGAGTCCAGAGGGTGTGGAATGGGTGGAAGGGATTATTAACTACAAACTTACAGTTATAAAATAAATATACCATAGGGACAGAAATGTGCAGCATGGGGGAACATAGTCAACAATATTGTACAATATTGTATGAACTTTGTAAGGCGACAGATGGTAAGTAGACTTATTGTGACCATTTTGCAGTGAATACACATATTGAATAACTATGCTGTGCACCTGAACCTAAGATAATATTGTATGACAACTGTACCTTAAAAAAGCTTGCTCTGTAATGATAAAGCCTAGATTCAAATCCATGTCTGACTTCATATCCTGTACTTTAAACAATTACACTTAAGAATATTTGCTGGGTAAACAATTAACTTAGGCACCTATTGTGTGTGTGTAAGTTTTCAGGACGTCAGATACACAGTGATAAACAAGAGTCCAGGACAACCATGCCTAATGCAGTTGGCTGTCTGTGCGGGCAATGGCTTCATGAGTAAGCAACAAGTATACAATTGCCAAACATGATTTGTGCTGTGAAAAGTAAAGAACAATTGCGCTGTAAGACTTATGAGAGAAAATGGTGATAGTGTCAAGACTGAAGGAGGTGGCTTCATGTAATCTTGATAATTTTTTTTCAAAAAATTCTTAATAAGTAAATTTTAACTTTGGTACTCTTTGTTTTCTTTGTTGAATGTTGTCCCTTCTCTTCCAGGTCCCTATTATACTTGCACTAGTCCACTGTGTCTTCATGTTGTCCCCTGGCTGCTTCCAAATTTGGTTCCTTAAAAACTATGTAGGAAAGTCTTCTGATCTCTTTCCTCCACCCCAACAAAGCCTCCTGTCTGTTCGGCCTGCTCTCCCCTGAATTTCCATCTCTAGGTGAATTCTTACATGAATGAGGCAGTGCCACCAACCAATCTCTATCTCACATATCAACGCTCCCAGAGAGTTTGGTGTTAATTATCCCATATGTTTGAAAAAAATCTGCACATCACTTTACCCAAGGGAGTCGATTTAATGGTAGGAATTTTAGATACTACATTGTGTTCATGGTAAATAGTTTAGAAAAAATGGGAGTTTTCAGGCTTTCTGAAATTGTACTTCAAACGTGGCTACATATGCTGTAAATTCAACATGCAAACACTTACAGTCCTTGGAATAAATGAAAGTGTAATAGTTGAGCCAATGTTATTATAGTTTCTGTCATGTTAGTATAAGTACTGTCAAATCAACAATTGTGTGCGCGCGCATGTGAGCGTACTCTCTTCCACTTCGAATAAATGGGCTTTGTGGCGATCTAGGCACTCCTTTGTTCTTTTGACAGCTTGTACAGCTCATTATGTGAAATGTGGGATTATCAAATCAATAAGATTTTGCTGTTTCTGAAACACGTTATAAAATGGGATGAACTTTCTGAGTATTTCTAAATACAAGTTTCAAGTCGAACTTAAAAATCAGAAGGTTAAATTTACAACATGGAAGCTGACACAGAAAATTATTCATGGCCTTCCTAAACATGGCTCACAAGCATCCAAAGTTTGCTCTGGAAATAAGTTCAAAACAAAGTTACAGGTGATGTGTGAGGACATGTTGAGCCTCAGGGTAAACGTGTGTGGGTGTTGGGAGGAAATGAGGAGACTTCTGAAGAGCAGGAAAGGGAATTATTTTAAAAATGAGGAGGACCAAGTGATGGTGTTGTGTGCCTGCTTCCTCCGCCAGGCCACTAGGTCCTTGAGCGCATGTGGGTCCGTGTGATGCTCACTGTTGCGTTCCCTGCAGCTCATTCACTGCCAGGTGCATGGGAAGTCCTCAACAAGTATTATTTGAATGACTTAATTAATAAATAAAAGGCCCTTAATGAGTGTCAAGGAAGCTGGGTTCTTTTCCCTGCAATTACAACAAATTGTACATTGTAAAGTTTTATTAGCTATTATGCCTCTTGAACCATCACTACAGGTTAACTGTACAATACAGTGCTGCGTCCCATCACAGATTAGCACTCTATGCGGAAGCCTTTATCAAGGCACCTCCCTGCCCAGGGCAGGAAGAAAGTGCGTCCTCCATGCTGCTCCCATGGAGGTCTAATATCATCTCTGATAGAACATGTGTCACTTTGAATTATAATATGAACATTCTGTCAGTAGGTTTTGAGCATACTGAGGGGCAGATGCGTGTGCTTCGTTCCCAGCTGCAGGACCACATTGCTGAGCTCCACAGAGGGGCTCAACCACGCCTGTATGAGGGCCAGCGGAGGCCTGCCGAGGGAGGGCAGACGTGTCCTCTCCCTGAATGCCCACACTTCAATCTTGAACCCTGAGACTGCACCGCCTTATACGGCAGAGGGGCTTTCTGGATGGGATTAAGTTAGGGATGTTGAGATGGGGAGAGTGTCCTAGACTACCCAGGTGACCCCAGTGTGACCATGACAGCCCTTACGAGGCACAGGCGGGAGCATCAGGTAAGTCTGTCTGGGCTTCAGTGATGAAGTGGTCTGACTAAAGCGAAGGGAGACCATGGGGCAAAGAGGGTGGGGGAGCGTGAGAAAGCGAGGCACGCGGGGGTTAGAATTTCATCCTAGTTACAGTCCTTGTTACCTTTAACAAGGAATGCTATGCATAACATATATACTATATATATGACGGTGAGTTCTTGCTCAAACTCACTTGACTCTGTCTGGTCTCTTTGGCTATAGGCAGCGTCATGCATCCTTTCACACACAGTGAACAGAGGATTCTGAGTTACCTTGGAATCTTCCCATACCCACCCAATTCATTGCTAAATATCTTAATTACTAAGCCCTAAATAAATTCAGATTCAATTCTTTTTCTCTAAACCTATTGCCACTGTTTTTCTTTTAGTTCTACAACTTATTTTAGTGAACTATTCCACAGACAGAAAGGTGGTGACAGCCGTAGAAAGCAAGCCCAGGTGATGGAGAGACAAATGTCAAAGAACCAAAAATGTAAAGAATAAGGGATGCATCCTGTGAAGTTTCCTCACTTGGAAGAATAATTTTAACCCTTTGCTGGGCTCAAAGGGTTAAGCAAGCAGTGTATGAATTTGCCTCTAAAATACAGATACCTTGTGCCAATTAATACTGCGTGTCCAGTTTTATCTAATGAAACTCAAAGGGAACCAGAGGTTGACTCACAGTAGTTCATGTATATAACTGAACGGAAAAGCTTCCAAGAGTAGAAGTGACCCAGCATAATCTCCAGGCTCACTGCTTTGTTCCACACTTACAAGCTGGCAAGCCGTTGGATGGGTCCCCCCAGTGCCACTCTCCGTCAGCCAGCCGTGCTGCCTGGAGCATGGTGACGGAGGCTCTGAGGACCAGCCTGTGCAAAGCAGGGACAGCTCGGTGATGATTTGTCCATGGCATGAAAGGGAGAAAAATTAGCATAAAAATGGGCTCTGGTTTGAGTGGTTGGAATACCATGCAGTATTTCCAAGGTGTCTAGTGCATGGTTTCATCCCAACAGGCCGGTATTTTTTTGTTTAATGTTTTACTTGAAAATATCGGTATTTTGTTAGCCATTTGATGGCGGGAACTTAATCATGCCAGTGTCAGATAGCGTCGGGCAGTGACTGCAGCCCTCGCAGAGATGGGGCTGGGCTACCCGGGCACCAGCCCCGGGGCCCGCGGTTCACCGACCTGCTGGCAGCACTGTTCTTCAAGCCAGCTGTCTCATCGGTGGGGGAGGCGCTCACGGCCCAAAGCACTTACGACCCGCGAGGAAGAATCGGGGTTTGACTGTGGTTCAGGCATCTTTTTTGAGGACCTCTCCTTTTTACAATAAACAAATTGTTATTTAAGTACAGAGACTTAAATAAAGTTATAGAAACGTATTAAAAGTTTTAAAAAAAAGTATAGAGACAGTCCTGAATGTGATTCCTCTGAGTAATTAAAAATATAATTTTATATTAAAGACTGCCTGTGTTTAAATCACGGCAACAGCTCTTATTATTACAGTGATAGTGGACAAGCTACTTGGCTTCACTGCTTCCCCTCAGTTTTTGTTATATTAAATCAGAAGTTCAACTTAATCCAAACCTAAAATATAAATGGAGTCTTTTTGGGGGGAGGTATTTAACAGTGACTTTAAAATTTATCTGGCGTATTAAAGATGCAAAAGTACACAGAATGTATATTTTTATTATTTTTAACAAAAGAAACAATAAAGTGGAAGATGCTACCATTTTACAAACCAAAGAAAGATAATCAAAATGTGGAATTTGTGAAAGGATTAACAGGTTGGCCAATGAATCTGAACTAATAATTGGGAAATAAATGTAATAATGCTAATACTTAACATTAATAAGTTATTAACGTCTCCAGGCACTGTTCTAAGCATTTCACATGTATTATTATTTATCTTCTCTAAAAACCTGAGTTAGATACTATTAATATTCCTGTAGTATATACCAAGAAGCTTAATCACAGAAATACTAAGAAATCTTTACCAAGGTCACTGAGTTAGGGATGCAAGAAATTTAACTCAAGTTAAAAGACAGCAGAACTCATCAACAATGCTGAGAAAATGGGATATTTGTAAAATGATAAATCATATACTCAGCTCATATCATACACCAAATAATATTTTTCATGTTATGGAAAGTGCTCAATATATAATGTTATAAGAATAAAGTAGGATATAAAGCTGTAAGTATAATATGATTTCAAACTGGTAAAATATGAATTTTAAAGTTTAGTACAAACAATAAACCGTAGGAACCAGAAGAAAATCCAGATGGATTTTTTAATTGATCATAGGTTGGGAAAGTATTTTCTAAGCATAAAATGATGCAGTAAAAAAGAAAGATCTGGATGTGTTTGGCTACAAGCAAAATTTGAAATGTATAAAAAAACAAAATTGGAATCTAGAAAATACTGAAGCAAAAAAATGGAAAATGGGTTATAAAAAGATCATACAAATCAATAAGAAAAAAAGGATAATACCTCAACAGAAAAAAATGAGCAAAGAGCAGCAACATATTAGAAGTGAATTACTGCACATGTTAAAGTTACATAACATGCGGTGCTGTGCACATCAGAAGAGTATAATGTGACAATGAAATGGTAGAACTCACCCCCATTCCAATTTACAAGGATTTAAAAGCATAATTCAAAACTCTCTTTAATGTTGATGGTAACCCTTCACCCTGAGATTTCATATAAAATGCCTTCAATGGATCACATAACCCTTATCCTATCTGAACTCTTTATGTGGGGTGGGGTACAGGGAAAGCAGGTGTGATGGTTAATTTTATGTCAACTTGGCTAGGAGGCAATGGTACCCAGATAGTTGGTTTAACACTATTCTAGATGTTTCCACGGAAATATTCTTTGGATGAGATTAACATTTAAATCAGCAGACTTTCATAAAGCAGATCCCCCCCCCCCCATAATATAGGAGGATCTCATCTGATCAGTTAAAGGCCTTAAGAAAAAGATACTTAAGTCTCCTGAAAAAGAGGACATCCTGCCAGTGGACTACCTTCTGGGTCAAACTCAAAACTTGCCTGGGTCTCCAGCCTGCCAGCCTACCCTGAGATGTTAGATCTGCTGGCCACCACAGTCATGTGAAACAATTCCTTAAAATAAATAGTTCTCTCTCTCTCTGCACACACACACACACACACACACACACACAATTTCTCTAGAGAACACTGGCCAACATAGCAACTAAGTAAGGAAGGCAAAAAGCAGCTGTTTCAAGTATTAGCAATTTTGGTAAGGGAAGTTGTTGGGAAAAGAATCTATCATCTCATTCATTATCATACTATTCAAAATAAATAGATGCAACTTTTTCTACAGTTCTAATTGTCTGTATCAAAGAGAAAGCAACATCCTTTTACTATATAATTCCAGCCACTAGTTTAAATCTGCAAGAACTAGAACTTGACTGAAGTGCAGAAATGAATGGAAGTATGCGTGTTCCCAACTGATTTTGCTGCCTTACATTTAGGGTTAGAGAGAAGAGTTAATTAAGTATTTTCTTTAATAGAAAGTTATGTTTTAAAAGGAGAAACAAATAAGCATATTCCTCTCTCAGCCTGAGTTTAACTTACAATCTAATTGCTAGTTATATATAAGGGCCTGTGAAATTCAGTGGGTTATCTGCATTACTGTAATATTTTTAGATAAACCTGTTGATTACTGCTTGACCATTGTAATAAGGTAAGATACCTTACTTAAGATTGAATGTCTTTGGTTTGATTTCTCACTTCAAATGCTTATGAAGAGGTGCTGTGTTAAAGGGGAAAATTCCTTATGCTTCAGTGAAGTATGTGAGCTAATGTACCTACAAGGTCACGGTCCATCAGAGAAGAGCGTACAAGTAAGCGTCTGAATCATATTCTTTGATGGCAATGATGACAACTTCTAATTTCCAGTTTAATCAATTAAAACTAATTATCTATTTGCTTGTGCTTAGATATTACATGAACAACAGCAGTCATAACAGCTTACATTTAGCCAAGTGCTTTTTGTAAGTCAAGTGTTTTAGGCATAGATTCCCATATCACTAAGGCAGGCAGAAGCTCAAAGGATCCCCAATGGGTCGTACATGATAGAATCCCTTCCCTTGAGTGGGCAGCAGCTGTGACTTGCTTCCAGCCTGTATCATATGGCAAGGTGATGGGGTGTCCTGAGACTATGTCAGGTGGTGGCTACTGAGTTCTTTGAGCAGATGGGAGGGGAAGCATCTCCTGCCAGCCTTGAAGAAGTAAATGCCGAGCAGTGACAGGACTGGTGGTGGGACTGCAGGGTACCTGGGACCCGTGGGGGCCTCTGGGGCTGCCAGTAAGCCCTGGATGATAGTCAGCAAGAAAGGACCCCAGGTGGGGAACAACACATGACCCTGGAAAAGGACCTAAGCACAGAAAGGAGCTCAGCTTGGAAGACGGCAAGACTGCAGCCATGTGAGGCCCTGGGCAGAGGAGTCAGTTAAACTGTGCCTGCACCTCTGATCTGTGGGAACTGCTATAATAAATATGTAAGTTGCTAAATATGTCATAATTTGTTATACAGAAATAGAAAACAGATACAAACACTAATACTATACAGACTATTACAAACTAGTCCTGAATAGGAGAAATAGCAATTCATACATAGAAGTCATGTAAATATCCTGTGTTCACAGAGCGTATAAGGATTCATATCTTTTTATATCCAAAAGAAAAGACTGTGACCTTCCTATATCAGTACAGAAAGTTACATTTGTAATTATAGGAGTTATTCCTGGGATACCATGTTCAAAATTTTGCAAATATATGATCAGTCCTATATAAATAAAATTTAATTTCTTACATGTGATTATGTGTGCTAAAAACTATTTCTCTCTCTCTGATCTAAAAACTGGTTCAAAATTTGTTTTAAACAGTTTACAGCTTATAAGTGGAAATTTCAGTAAGGTTCATGTATCCATTGATGAGTTCTGTGGCTAGTCTGTCATTACTAAAATCATCTGCCTGAAAGCACTGTAACTCCAGATTAAGGAAATAGGACCCTGTCACCTTTATCCAGTGACTCAAATTATATTTGTCCTCCTACTGCTGTCATCTAACACGTGGTGGTAGATACTGGTCCACAGAAGAAGTAAATTCTCAGACTGAGCCCTGCGGTACATAGAAAACGTGGCCGTTGGTAACCATTATATTTGTGTCCCTCCGTTCAGGTAAGTCGACTGTATGATGTAACAGGTCAGTTGATTGGCTATAACATAACTCAGCTTTAAAAGGGTTGATTTTTCACCAGTAACCACCTTTTTGAAAATTTCACCCCTTTCTAACACGTATGCAAATGGAAACGAAATGGAAGCATTGTGCAATGAGTGTGCAATGATGACTCAAGCTTTGGATGCTGATCGACGGCTTACAACCCATGTGATCTTCTGGGTAGTGGTGTGCTGGCTTCTCATTTCTTGTACTTGTGTTGTCAATTTTTATTGTGAAGTTGCCTCTTAAATATTTTGATGGGATTGGCTACAAGTGAGTCATTGAACAAGAACAGAATTTAAGATTATTTAGCATGAATGCTTCCCTTTACAGTTGTGCAAACTTGAGGTTCAATAACACTGAAGTGGACAAACCAAATAAGTAGCAGGGCTCAAGTTTTCTAATTCCCAGGCCATACTCCTTTTCAAAACAATAAAGGTTTGTACACCTGAAGGTTACAGGTAGCTCCGGAATTTCCATACCTGAGAGGTGGGGAGGTGACAGTCCATTTGGAAGGAGGAAGGGACACAGGAAGCTTATCCTGAAGCTTCATTTTCATGACAAATACATTGCAATCACTTAGGTGGCAAATTAATTTAGGAAAATCTTGGAAGGAGCTGAAGATGGTGCATGTTGGGGTGGGAGAGCTAAGCGAAGCTACCTGCTCCATTACACCTCACTCCCCAAGGGCCATTCCTTAGCATCGGCCCCGAAGGGAACAAGTCTACAGCAAATTACAGAATGGTGCCAGAGAGGGTGCGTGGCACCCAGCAGCTCGCTGCACCACCACTGGGCGCAGGGTGGGGTCTGAAGGGGGAGGAGAGGTCAACCCGTGTAGTGGAGTGGGGCAGAGGATGGCTCTACGGAGGAGGACTGGGCGATGGAGTGGCCACCCCAGAATCTCTTAGTCTTAATTATGGCCACCCTTCTGGTGTCGGGAAACAGCACCTGACTTGGACTTTCCTCTGCGTCATCAGCACACCATTTTACTTAGGCTACATGTTCATTTGGCTGGTCTTGTGGGAGGGAGTTAGGGGGTTACTGTGGGACTAAAGCATTCCAACCTGCGTCTTGGCATTACCCCTGGAAACACAGAGGAAACCTCTTCCAAGACGGTCTCTCCCTCGGGCACTGCTCTTTCGGCAGCTCTCCCAAGGATTTCCCACTCCCACACCTCTCATGGGTCTGGGGTGGTGTGGATGCCCTGTCTGGCCATCTCTGTATCTTCCTTTCTGTTTTCCCTCCAGCCTTCACAAAGCCACAACACTGAAAACCCTTTCATCACACCGTCCTGCTCACGAACACCCCTTAGTCGTCGTGACCTCCACCAGGTCAAGGACGACCCCTGCTGGGAGTTTTAGCTCTTGGCTGTCATTCTCTCCAACGTTACTCCATATAATTTCTGGTGGATTTCAGAATCTATGTAGATGATTCTTCTAATTTCCTGGATTCTCAGTTTCTTGATCCCTTAATCTTGTCCTCCAATCTATTCAGCCATCTTTCTTGGATCATACTGATAACCTGTCATTTCCAATAATAATAAATCCATTCTAATTCCAAGTATGCCAGTCTCTCAGCTTCCCCTGTTACCTTGCCAGCTCATTTTTCCAGTACCCAAGCTAAAAGTGTCCTTCAAACACACTGGAATATTTAACCCTTTGACTCCATCGTCATGAATCTCAGTGTCAGCCATTGTACTTACTGCCTTGTATGCACTCTCAGTATAGTGTGCTTTTCACACCTTATATGACTTGACCTTGAATAACGCCGGGGTTAGGGCACCCACTCCCAGTGTGGTCAAAGATCCATGTATAACTTTTGACCTTCCAGAAACTTGACTGAAAGCCTCCTTGATAACACAAGCAGTTGATTAATACATATTTTGTGTGTCATATATATTATACTTTATTTTTACAATAAAGTAAGTTAGAGAAAAACTGTTTTTTAAGAAAATTATAAGGAAGAGAAATTCATAGTACTAAACAGTATTTATTGGGGAAAATATCTGTGTATAAGTAGACCTGTGCAGTTCAAGCCTGTGTTGTTCCAGGTTCATTATATCTCAAACTTAGTCAAATCCAACTGAGAGAAAAAGTTTCTATTCTCCCAGCTCACAAAAGAAAGAAGACAGGGTTTTTTTGTTGTTTATAATTCCAGGCCCAACGTAGGTAACCAGAGAATCAATTTAGACCAGTACCAATCAACCATCACAGCTCCATTTCAGTACCTGAGATTCTGAAAGTCAGTCAGTCTCTAAAATTTACTCTAACAGCCAGCTGGTCCCTAAACCCAACAGTCCCCACAAAACAAACAGAAACCGCCTGCCTGCTTGGTGTGTCTGCCTCTCCCTCTCCGTCTCCCGACCCACTCCTGCACTGCCGCCTCACGGAACTCTTCTCACTGGGCATGACTGGGAAGTGCTTTTCTCCAGATGTCCAGCAGTGCCGTCTCCCCTGAGCCCCAGACTTGTATGTCAGCAGCCCACCGCACACCTCCACCTGCACATCGCAAATGCATCTCAGGTATTACACGGTCAGACTTTCCCCGAACCCGTCGCCTCCAGAGGCATCCTTTCACCAGTTAGAGGCAGCTTTCCTTGTCCATTGCTAAGGAAGCCATCCTGCTCATCCTTGCCGCATCCCCCAACCGGTTTTCTTTCTCCTCTCATCTGGTCACCAGAAAAGTCTGCTGGCTCTGCTTTTAAGATGAATCTGGAGTCGGACCACTTCTTGCCTCTGCCACAGGCACCACCTGATCCAAGCAACCGCAACCGCTGTTTGGATCCCTAATGCGGCCTCCTAGCTCCTGCGTTCAGCCCCCTTCGGTCTGCTCCGAACCTGGCAGACACAGGGACCACGGAAAACCGCAGCTCAGATTTTGTCACCGCTCAGTTCAAAATCCTCCATGTTTTCCACCTTACTCAGGAAAATACGATAGTTTGCAAGGATATAAATAAAACGGCTCCTAATTCCTCCCTGCCTGCCTTTCCCTTTTCCCTCCTTCGCTCTGGCCCTTCTCCTTTTCTTCTTACAGATCCGTTCTTGTCTTAGTGACTCTGTGCACACCGTGTTCCTGTTAACACTCTTCCCCTGAATATGCACAGGGCCAGCTCTCTCAATTCCCTCGTATCTTCACTTAAAAGAACCTTCTCAGCTAATCCTTTTCTGACCACCCTGTCCAGAATCTCACCCCTGCCCCCAGCACCTCCTATCCCCATTCCGGATTTATTTCTAAACACACTACACATTTGACTGACATTGCTTCTGTCACGTCTCTCACTAGGACAAGAATGTTTGTTTTGTTCGCTACTGCACCTCCCTTATCTAAAACAATGCCTTCCACGCAGTAGACGCACAATATATTTTTGAGTAAGTGATGGTGTTTCAGATCCACTGGTAGTAAGATGTATATTGAGTTCTTATTTGCAAGCAGTGCAAAACATTCAGTAATTGATGTATACACAGTTTCATGATCTCTTTTAGAATCATTGGCAGTTTTGAGTCATCTCCTGGGACTCCAAGGTAAGTGAACTTCCCCACAAAACAATCCACATTATTATATTCACTATATATATTATTATATTCACTATGTGACTCTGGCCACATTATCACTGTTGTCTAACCACCCAAGGTAAACATTTTCTAACTCATACTATTTGTTCTTTATGCTCCTTGTATTGGAAGAAAATAGGGTCCTGGAATTTCTTATGTATTGGAAGAAGATAGGGTAATGGAATTCCAAAGTATAAATTTAATATTCATGTAAAATTCTCAGTTTTGTAGTCTTATGTGTTTGTTTTTTAGGATTTCTCCCATTGTAGAAGTTCTATTTCATAATGGGCTGCTGATCAGACCTGTTATTCTAATGGTGGACTCCCAAAGGAAAACATGTTTCAGATGTGAAGTATTCCCCTCAGACTCCCTGGCGGTCACGGAAAGCAGGAGAAACTCTCGATGTATGAAGTCACTGTCACCACTGTCAAAGCCCTCCAGTGTGGGAAATGAACCGCAAATAAAATCACCGGGTCCTTCTTCCAAAGCATCAAATATTACTGCAAAAACAACCATTTTTTCTTGAAAGTTTGAAATATTTCAGATTGAATCTTAATGTTTAAATGCCCAGAGAATGCATCTCAGCCTAGCTGCTGGAGGTGGCAAGTTTTGACACACCTGGAAACAGCAATATATGAAAAATTAAAGACTCTCCATGAAAGTACCAAAACTTAATTTATTTTTGGAAATATGAAATTCTGTATAGATCCAACTTCACTTCATAGCAAATGGCACCATAAATGCAGTTCTCTCTGCTTTGCTCTAAAGAATTAATTTTAAGGTATGCATATTTTTTTTCTTTAAGGGCTTCTTAAGCCTCAATTATATCACCAAAGGCCTCAATAAAGTAATATTAAAGTTGAATAGAAATCCACAAGAGCAAGACAATTTGGAGGTAGGTTAAAATTCCTTTCTTGCTCCTCAACCTTAAATCAGACTGCTGTGTTAAGGTATTGTAATGATCTAAGACAGCGTGTCATCTTTCATGCCAGGCAGCATATGTTACAATTCTCAAATTAGAGAATAGCTATTCCCCCAAATTATTATTTTAACTACATAGTCATTCTCAGTTTAGATTTAGGTCAGGCACCAAAAGTTACTCTATAATCTTGGGAATGAATATCATAACCCTCAGCTCAAAGTATAATCATTAAAGCTTCACATCCAGAAATGCATTAAAGGACACATAGAAAATTTAAAAAAGATTTTGATTATTGTTTAATATGGGGCTATGAATGTGTTTATCTTTGTGAACAGCCCTTCCCTACAAGTGGCTCAAATGTGGCAAAACAACCACAGTCCCATTTTAAGTTGCAAAATCAAACATTCAGGCATGAAAAGTCTTTTTCTTAACTTGCTTTCAAGCTTCATCTTTTTTACTGTAATAACTAAAGGAAAGCCACAATAGCTGCAGCCATTTGCATCTAAGGAAGAGATGTTTTGCTTTGGTGATATAGTTAATGAGTCTAAAAATATTCAGTATAATAATTCTGTCAAAGCCCCCACAGTCTCCTCAATGAGCGGAAGCCTGCAGGATTCCAATGGGGAGCCGAATAATGAGCTCTCAGCGTTCGCTCCCACACCGTCCAGGCGAAATAGAGTGGGGCCTCCGTGGTTCCACACCATTAGCAACATGAAACAAAGACACATGCTTGACTTTAATAAGCGACTAAAGTTGCTGGCTTACTAGTCTGTTACTGCATGTGAACTCTGTTGCAGTATTTCAAAACAGCTCCTTGCAAAGAGAAAGCAGGGAAGGCTTTGGCAAACAGAGTTAGACTTAATTTAATGTGGCAAATGATTGCACAGAATGATGTAAAGAAAGGACACAGGAGTGGTGAGTTTCTGACACTGTCTCCCGGGCTCGCTGCAGACTGCAGTCCCGCTGCCAGAGGACGGTCACGGTGGGCTGCAGGAAGGGGGCTGCAGGCGTATGTGACCGAGTTTCAGATGATATTCTTGCAAGACAGGAAGTGAACAAGCTTATTTCCCTCTGGGAAAGGTTCAGACATGATTAACTTGGGCATGACCAACTAGGTCAATAATATGACAATGAATTTCTAGCACAATAATTAAGTGGGAAAATCTGTGTGATTTGTTCTACTTGTTCTGCACACACCAATAATGCATGAGCAGGGATTCATTTAGTTTCTTTCATTAGGTGAAATCACATAGCTTCAATTTAAGAGAGTGACGGTTCAATTCAAATACTTAAAAGTTATTTTTGCAAAACAACATTAAAGTATTTTTCTTCTCTTTTTAGCATAGGCTTTTGCATGGTAGTATTGAAGAAGTGATCTGAAATCTACAGATGCATTCTGATTGCATCAAGAGTGATACCCCCATCAAGCATCAGACCTTATGGTATCAGTCACAACGATAACGGAAAAATCACCACATGGAATGAAAGATAAAGATGGATGCTTCGCCTTGGGGTATAGGATTCAACATATTTTACACTTATATGATTCCTGTCAGCTATTAAAATAATCCAACTTTTTTCAAATAGAGTTCATATATATAATCCTCAACTCTTAGCATTGGAAGAGAACTCAGAAATCATGAACTCTATTACCAATTCTATGAACTGCTTCATTCTATGGTGCTCACGAAAGTTTTCTTTACCTTATCAATTAAAAAAAGAGAGGGTCCCATCTTCTGATTTTACATAATTTAACATTAGGATGCAAATGTGGAGTGTTTATATTATCTCTCTTTAATTTCATGTTTCTTGATTGTTTTTTTTTCTATGATTAAGATAATCTTCAATCCTTTTTCTGCCAGTTGACATATGGCTTATTTTCTCCATATTGTTGTAAACTATGCATTTTATAAGTATGTCTTTAGCAAATAGAGGACAAAAATGACAGAGTTCAACAGCAGTGTGATGGAAATGTCAACAAGGACATTAAAGCACTCATCAATTGTCTTTGGTTATGGTTATGCAACTATCTTGTCCACAGGATACCATGAGATACTTTCATAATTTGCAAAAATCAGTGTATGCTATAAATGGTAGGTAGAGTAAACTTCCCTAGTATTTTTCTAAGCAAGCCAATGTGGATACTCCTCTGAGGTTTACTTTGTTCCCATCAAGCTTTAGCTTCTTCTCCTTTTGAAAAATGAGACTAATTTTCTGACTTCAGTTTTCTGGCATTTCTTGCACTTGCTCCATAGCTTCTCATCAGTAATCGCCATTGGCTCCTTGAGCACGTAGGCACCTCCCAGGACTCAGGAGGGCCTTCCTGGGTCTGGGTACTATCCGTCTTCTCATGAGATCTGGGGCTCTCTCACTACTACTTACTTTACCCTTTCCAAGTTTATGATTAATCTTTTTGGTGAAGAAGATGGATGCAAAATGAAAATTCATTGGTTTTTGTTTCTGTTTATCCTTGGCTAGGTGCTCTCAAAGTGGTTGGATCTAGTGAATCATTATTTCGTATATTAAGTACATTCTGTTTCAAAATAAAATAGCTGTACTGGCATATATAATCTTATAATAGAAGCATATCCTGATTTTTATGCTACATTTAAATTATAATAAGTACGTAAGTTACAAGATACTCTCTGCTTGTTGTAACTGAAAAATAACATCATTTGATCTTCCATTACCATAAAAACAGAGTGTGAGTTTTGAAAGAAACAAGGACACTTCTAAAAGTATAGAAAAGATGAAAGATAAGCTACTTCACTGAAGCATCAATATTACATTTCCTAAGAAAAATCCAAGAAGACTATTTATATGGATGCAAAGATCTTGCAAATGACATAACCAATCATATATATATTTATCTATGTCAAGGTCATATTGTATAAGAGCACAATTTATTTAAAAAATTTACATTTGTGGAGAAGGAAGTACCTCTGAAAATGTGCTCTTCTGTGAAAGCAAAATTTGTTAAAAATCAACTTTTACAGAACTATGAAAAGTCACCAAATATTGCAACAATCTGAGAAGTATACATTCAAGGAAAAGAGCTGAATTTCTATAAGACACGATTTGTAGCATCTCAGTTTGTTCCATTCCAATCCTCCCATCTATGTCACCTCACAAACCTGAAAAGCTAACAGCCTCGAAACCACGGCAACTGTGGGGATCAGTTCCAATAAGACACCAAAGGAACCAGGATGGGTTTGAAACACTCCCCAAGCCCCATCCCCAGAGAATTATCACTATTTGACCAGTGTGGAAAGTCTTCAGAAAAAGTCCCATACTCAGGGCTTGTCCTTATTTGGTATGACTCCTAACATAATCAGTGCCAGCAAGTCTGTCCCCACGTCACTCATCGAAACCGATCACCACCACTGGTTTTACATCACAGTTACCTGAGGTGATGACACCTGCTGGGGTCAGCAAGAAGCAGACCAAAAAACTGAAAGGGAAAAAGTGGGAAATGCGGTATCTTTGGAGAGCCTTTGAAAAGTTCTGATATAGTACTGGGAATCTAGAACGTCATACTATGTGTCAGGCTGTGCACATACCTGGGAGACATGACAAGCCTCCAGTCTCTTAACTCTTCCTTCTGTTAAGGTTCTGAAAGAGCAGGAAGTGAAGGCAACAAGAGTTGTAAATGGCCAGATTGCCCAACACACAAGAATCCCTTGGCAAGTCCTGGTTCACTGGTTCAGGGCTTTAGAGAAATCTGTACTACACCATTGGAGGGTCACTGACTGAGCAGAGACTTCAGTGGCTGCACTGACGAGGAATGCACACTGCACAGAATCAGTCCAGGGAAATAGGAAAAACAGCACCCACCACAGACTCTGGGGATCCCAGAGCTGCCACATTATATTCCTTAAAATGTCCAGCTCTCAACAAAAATTTATAAGAAATGGACTAGAACAGATATTCCACAAGGTAATAACAAGCAGTCTACAGAAAAAACAATTCAAGGAAAGACTGGATGTTGGATTTCCTAGGCCAAGTTTTTAATTGGCTACTATAAGCATGTTCAGTGAAGTAAAGGAAACCATACTTAAGAATTAAAGGAATGTGTGAGAATGATGTCAGACAAAAGAAACTATCAAAAAAGATAGAGAAATTATAAAAAAAGAACCAATAGAAATTTTGGAGTTAAAAAGTACAATAACTGAAATGAGAAATTCACTAGAGTGCTCAACCACAGATGTGAAGCGGGAAATGAAAGAATGAAGTAAACTTAAAAACAGGCCAACTGAGATTATTCAGTCCAAAGAACAGGAAGAAAAAGAATGAAGAAAAATGAACTGAGTCTCAGAGACCTGTGGGAAACCAAAAAGCACACCAACATATGCATAATAGGAGCCACACAATGAGAGGAGATATAATGAGCAGAAAAGAGCAGATACAAATTTGAAAATTAATGGACAAAAATTCCAAACATTGAGGGAAAATAATCTATCCAACAAGCTTGTTAAACTGACCAGATGGCTTCATAGTTGAATTTCATCAAACATTTAAAGACCTAATACCTATTCTCGTTAAAGATTTCCAAAGATAGAAGAGGGAATACTTTCAAACTCATTCCATGAGGCAAGCATCACTCTAATATTAAAACCAAGGACACGACAAAAAAAGAAAATTACAGACCAATATCCCTGATGAACAGAGATGCAAAAATACCCAACAAAATATTAGCAAACCAAATTCAAAAATACATCAAAGAGATCATCCACCATAATCAAGTGGGATTCATCCCAGGGATGCAAGGATAGTACAACATTCGAAAATCCATCAACATCATCCACCACATCAAAAAAAAGTAGGACAAAAACCAAATGATCATCTCCATAGTTGCTGAAAAACCATTTCACAAAATTCAACATCCATTCATGATAAAAACTCTCAACAAAATGGGTATAGAGGGCAAGTACCTCAACATAATAAAGGCCATATATGACAAACCCACAGCCAACAATAAACTTAACAGCAAGAAGCTGAAAGCTTTTCCTTTAAGATTGGGAACAAGACAAGAATGCCCACTCTCCCCACTTTTATTCACCATAGTTCTGGAGGTCCTAGCCACGGCAATCTGACAACACAAAGAAATTAAAGGCATCCAGATTGCCAAGGAAGAAGTCAAACTGTCCCTGTTTGCAGGTGACATGATAGTGCACATAAAAAACCCTAAATAATCCACTCCAAAACTACTAGATCTAATATCTGAATTCAGCAAAGTTGCAGGATACAAAATTAATACACAGAAATCTGTTGCATTCCTATACACTAACAATGAACTAGCAGAAAGAGAAATCAGGAAAACAATTCCATTCAGAATCACATCAAAAAGAATAAAATACCTAGGAATAAACCTAACCAAGGAAGTGAAAGACTTATACCCTGAAAACTACAAGACATTCTTAAGAGAAATTAAAAAGGACACTAATAAATGGAAATTCATCCCATGCTTTTGGCTAGGAAGAATTAATATTGTCAAAATGGCCATCCTGCCTAAAGCAGTCTACAGATTCAATGCAATTCCTATCAAAATACCAACGGCATTTTTCAATGACTAGAGCAAATAGTTCTAAAATTCACATGGAACTACAAAAGACCCCGAACAGAAAAAGCAATCCTAAGAAGGAAGAATAAAGCGGGGGGAATTACACTCCCTGACTTCAAGCTCTACTACAAAGCCACAGTAAGCAAGGCAACTTGGTATTGGCAGAAGAACAGACCCATAGACCAGTGGAACAGAATAGAGAGCCCAGATATAAACCCAAGCATATATGATCAATTAATATATGATAAAGGAGCCATGGATATACAATGGGGAGATGACAGCCTCTTCAACAGCTGGTGTTGTCAAAACTGGACAGCTACATGTAAGAGAATGAAACTGGATTACTGTCTAACCCCATACACAAAAGTAAACTCAAAATGGATCAAAGACCTGAATGTAAGTCATGAAACCATAAAACTCTTAGAAAAAAACATAGGCAAAAATCTCTTGGACACAAATATGAGCAACTTCTTCATGAACATATCTCCCCAGGCAAGGAAAACAAGAGCAAAAATGAACAAGTGGAACTGTATCAAACTAAAAAGCTTCTGTACAGCAAAGGAAACCATCAGTAGAACAAAAAGACATCATTCGGTATGGGAGAATATATCCGATAAACGGTTGACATCCAAAATATATAAAGAGCTCATGCACCTCAACAAACAAAAAGCAAATAAGCCAATTAAGAAATGGGCAGAAGACATGAATAGACACTTCTCCAAAGAAGAAATTCAGATGGCCAACAGGCATATGTAAAGATGCTCCACATTGTTAATCATCAGAGAAATGCAAATTAAAACCACAATGAGATATCACCCCACACCAGTTCGGATCACCAACAGCCAAGAGACAAACAATAACAAATGTTGGCAAGGATGTGGAGAAAAGGGAACCCTTCTACACTGCTGGTGGGAATGTAAACTAGTTCAACCATTGTGGAAAGCAGTATGGAGGTTCCTCAAAAAACTCAAAATAGAAATACCATTTGACCCAGGAATTCCACTTCTAGGAATTTACCCTAAGAATGCAGCAGCCCAGTTTCATAAAGACATATGCACCCCTATGTTTATCACAGCACTATTTACAATAGCCAAGAAATGGAAGCAACCTAAGTGTCCATCAGTAGATGAATGGATAAAGAAGAGGTGGTACATATACACAATGGAATATTATTCAGCCATAAGAAGAAAACAAATCCTACCATTTGCAACAACATGGATGGAGGTAGAGGGTATTATGCTCAGTGAAATAATCCAGGCCGAGAAAGACAAGTATCAAATGATTTCACTCATCTGTGAAGTATAAGAACAAAGAAAAAACTGAAGGAACAAAACAGCAGCAGTCTCACAGAACCCAAGAACGGACTAATAGTTACCAAAGGGAAAGGGACTGGGGAAGATGGGTGGGAAGGGAGGGATAAGGGGGGAAAAGGGGCATTATGATTAGCACACGTAATGCAGTGGCGGGGGACACGGGAAAGGCAGTATTTATAGCGAAGACAAGTAATGATTCCATAGTATCTCACTATGCTGATGGACAGTGACTATAGTGGGGTATGTGGAGGGGACTTGATAATAGGGGGTCTAGTAACTATAATGTTGTTCAAGTGATTGTACATTAACAATACCAAAACAAAACAAAAGAAAACACAATGAGGTATCATCTCACACCAGTTAGGATGGCCAGTATTGAAAAGACTAAGAACAACAAATGCTGGCAAAGATGCGGAGAAAGGGGAACCCTCCTACACTCTGGTGGGAATGTAAGCTAATTCAACCATTGTGGAAAGCAATATGGAGGTTCCTCAAAAAACTAAAAGTAGAAATACCATTTGACCCAGGAATTCCACTCCTAGGAATTTACCCAAAGAAAACAATTTATCAGATTCAAAAAGGCATATGCGCTCCTTTGTTTATTGCAGCACTATTTACAATAGCCAAGATATGGAAGCAACCTAAGTGTCCATCAGTAGATGAATGGATAAAGAAGAGGTGGTACATATACACAATGGAATACTATTTAGCCATAAGAAAGAAACAAATTCTACAATTTTCAACAATATGGATGGAGCTGGAGGATATTATGCTCAGTGAAATAAGCCAGGCAGAGAAGACAAGTACCAAATGATTTCCCTCATTTGTGGAGTATAGCAATGAAGCAAAACTGAAGGAACAAAACAGCAGCAGACTCACAGACTCCAAGAAGGGACTAGCAGTTACCAAAGCGTAAGGGTGGGGGAGGGCGGGTGGGGAGGGAGGGAGAGGGGATTCAGGCATATTAAGATTGGCCCACATGATGTGGGGGATCACGGGGAAGACAGTGTCGCACAGAGAAGGCGAATAGTGACTCTGTGGCATCTTACTACAGAGATGGACAGTGACTGCAATGCGGTATGGGGGGGACAAGATAACAAGGGTGAATGTAGTAACCACATTGTTTTTTCATGTAAAACCTACATAAGAGTGTATATCAATAATACCTAAAAAAAAAAAAACAACCAAATACTAGAGCTGGAATAACGCCACATTTCTGATTTTATGACATACTCTTACATCAATTAAATATCTTGTTCATATACAGGTCCTCCAGAGAGTCCCTAAGGAACTGTTACAATAGAAATTTTTAATCCTATATTACCACTTGTTTAATTATCTGCTTTTTTTGTACTCATCTTTAAGTGTGTTAGGGGCAGAAACAGCCCATCTTGTCATAGTGTTGGAAATATGCATTTAGTAAGTACTTTTTGAGTTTACGAGTAAATGAGTTACTGGATGAGTGTATGAATGAATGAATAAAAACTGAAAGTTGAATGTCATCAGAAGATTGGCAAATGTATGAAATTAATACAAACATAGGCGGGGAGAAAGCCTGTGAGCATAGTCTATAAATAGCGTGCATAGCAAGATCAATTAAAAGAACCATTCCTAACACTTTTATATAAATATTCCTACTGTAGAGAAGAAAACAGGTCAGGCTGACGCAGAGAAAATCCCGCTGAAGAACACACTCCTCTTTCCTCGTCCTTGCTTGTCCAAGACATCTGTGATTGAAATTTAGCTTCCACGTAACTGTATAAGCTGGCACACAACCAGCCTGCACAAACGGTGCACAGATGTATTGCTTCCCAACTTTCACAAAGAGTATATTGACCACTACTGATTAATAAGTGAAAAAAAAAAACATTTATTGAGTACTGATACTGTGTTAGGTGCTTTGAAAGATGTCTTATTTATATTATTTAATTAACTTATCTCAACAACATTATGGAGTATTATCTGCCCCCAACCCTAAGTTACAGTAAAGGAAACGAAGATTCAAGGCTGATTTAATTTTCCCAATGTCATAAAACATATGTTAAGAGAATGATTTTACTCCTCTGTGTGATACAAAAACTTATGAGTAGTCTTTATAATAAAATAAGTTTGGGGTCAACATTAGTCCAATATATGTTTAATACCATGAACAAGCATCCACGGTAGTCATGCATTTCATGACCATTTTAACAGAGGGATTACACTCAGTATCTGGGGCTTCCAGCCAAGTTGTCTCCATTTTCTCCCATTAAAAAAATATGGGGACACAAGGAAACCAAAATAACTTTGTTTACACTTTCTTTAGATGACAAAGTATTTCATAAAAATAATCCAGCCATGGTATAAAAATTTTTGAGATTCTTATGTCACTTTAGGTAGCACCGCTTCTGATGACTAAGAATTATTGATTCTCTTTAAATACAAACATGGTTTATATTTGTAACACCCATACTCCAATTTTTCTTTTGTTTTTAAAGTCAAAAACAATTGTAAATGTATGTGGTGTCTTTATTTTCTTTTAAGAAATTTCAGATCACAGTAGGACCTTAACTGTCAATTTTATAAATAAGAGAATGTTTAATATTGAAATCGCACACTGAGTTTTCCCACTATTATAATGCTTTAGTAGTGAAGTTGTACAAATATGACCTCATTTCTCCTGCAGTGTGACCTATGATAAACAACCATTTTTCTTATTTCCTAATAAAACGTCTCTAAGCTAATTCACTGAAGGTGCATTTTGGGTTGTATTAACTGACTATACGCATGAAACTTAATGCTTGTCCTTAGTGTCAGGTGAACTCGGGACACTGTGCACAGCACATGGAGAAGAGGGAGTCAGACACACATTCGTGGTGCTCTAGCGCAAAGTGGGTGGCGTAAGGGTGATTCGCGATCCCTCAGAGGATTCCGAGGCGGCTGGGGTGGCAGACGCCGCAGCAAGAAAGCCGCCGCCACCTGGAGGCTCAGAAAGACCAACTGATATTAAATGCACTCGATTCATAGGTTCACTGATTGAAATGACATCACAGAAAAATGGAAATCTGATCAAGGCATGATTAAAGAAAGAAACAGTGTTATTGGTAGAAAACCAACTCAAAACAGAGCTCGATTTGACCTATCTTCTTGCAGGGCCTTCTGTACATGAAGCAGTTCTCAAAACGCAAGACAGTTTTTTCACCTGTGTTCAGAATCTTTTTTCTATCCATTTTTTCCTCATATATTTTCATTCTTATCGCACTGGCTCTTTCAGCTCCACACATAAACACTGTGAGACAGTAATAACAAAAGCTCCTCTCTGACGATTGGCCTGATGAAGAGCCACCGTCCCACCTCATCCCAGGTCCTCGGGGTGCACCTCAGCTCCGACCTGACTTTCCTGCTCAGCTCACCTCGTGTTATGACTGCCCTCAGCAGAGCCCTCGACGACCGTGCCACTTCTCAGCCCTTGGCGCCTCCGAAACCCTCCTGCTGTCAGCTTGCTTCCACTTCATCACAGTGAGAACACTGCCTCTTACTAGTGGCTTTCCCTCTCTCTCTCTCTCTCTCTCTCCCTCTCTCTCTCTAAATAGGTAGATAGATGATAGGTAGATAGATAGATAGATAGATAGATAGATAGATAGATAGATAGAGGGATCACAGTGCCTGGCACATATCAGTGCTCAGATTATACATATACAATTTCTTCCTCCTGGGTCACCAAAAAGGTCTAAAAGCAATAGGTATTTTTAAGGTTTTATTTTAATTTTAAAATTAAAAGATGGTCAATATTCAGCAAATTTTGGAAACAAACATACTACAAAGTAACAGAGAAACTAATGACATGTCATATTACCACCTGAAGAGTCCTTGGTGCACCCGCCCCGCGCGACCCTCCCCGTGCTCTCATAGAGAAGGAGAGAAGGGCGTACTGGGCCGGACATGTGTCCCTTGCTTTCAGATCCTTGCCCACACTTCTGAGCTCTGATCTGTACAGTGGAGGGCTGACTCCTACAACTGCATTACCCAGGCTCTCATTCACAAAAATGAAATGATAAAAGGCGAAATTTAGAACATCAGAAACAAAGAAGAAAATATAATAACCAAAACTATAGGTAGATACTCTTTTCCTCTTCAGTTTTCTAAATTTTACCTGATGGTTGAAGCAAAAATCATAATGCTGTCTGATGTGGTTCTAAAATGGATTTAGAAGAAAATTTCAAAGATAAATTATACATGGGGAGTGTAAAGGAGTGTAAAGGGAGGTACAATTCCTATATTTCACTTGAACAAGGAAGATGGTGACACTGACGATAAGTAATGTATATAATGTCATACCTGGAACAAAGCCACTCCTAAAGTTACACAGAGTCACTAAAAATACAGAGATAAACCAAAACGGAATTCAAAAATATGTTCAAGTAATTCCTAAGAAGGCAAGAAGAAACAAACAGAAACGAAAAACAGAGAGAGCAAATAAAAAAACAACAGTAAAAATGCCATGGCAGACATAAGCCCTAGCTTATTTACAACTACATTAAATGCAAATTGTCTAAATACACCAATTAGAATACAGAGATTGGCAGAGTAGATTTAAAAAAAACATGCCTCAAGTATATGTTGTCTATAAGTAACCCATTTCAAATGTAACAACAAAGGCACGCTGGAAGGGAAGTACGGAAAATGGCATAGCATGAAAGCACTGATAAAAAGAAAGCAGGAGTGGCTATATTAATATGAAACAATGTAGACTTCATAGCAAAAAATAATCAGAGACATAGATGGATGTTATATAATGATATGAGGAATCCATCTAAATATGAATGAACCAAAAAACAGCTGTGAAATGTGTGAAGAAAAAACAAAGCAGTAGAAAAATCCACACTTATGCTTGGAGATTTCAATACCTTTCTCTCAATAACTCATAGACAACTCAACAGGAAATCACTAAGAATAGAGAAGAACTCTACAGGATTTAATCGACATTTACAGAACACCCCACTAATAACAGCTGAATACACTTTTTTCAAAGTACCCAAGGAACGTGTGATAGATCACTATCCTGAGGCATAATACAAATCTCAACACATTTAAGAGACTTGAAATTATACAAAATATATTCTTCAACCACAATGAAATCAAACTAGAATTCAATAACAGAACAGGAAAATACGTAAATACTTGGAAAATAAACAACATATTTCTAAGTAATTCATGGGTCAAAGAATAAGTCTCAAGGGAATTTTCTTAAAGAAGTGCATTGAACTGAATGAAAATCAGAATGTAACATATTCACTTTGGGGACACAGCTAATTCAGCTGAAAGGGAAATTACTAGCAGTGTGGGCATACATCAGAAGAGAGGAAAGCTCCTGCAGGGTGCTCTGAGCTCCCCGCTCGCCCGAGAAGCTGGGAAGATAAACTCAGGAGTGCAGACCCAGAGCAAGAGAAAGAGAGAAAGAATGGAAATCAGTGACATTGGGCCCAGAAAAGCAAAAAAGAAAATGAAGTAAAGAGCTGGTTTTCTGAAATACTGATAAAATTTTAGCAAACCTGTAGTGAGATTAACAGGGAAAAAAGGGACAACACAAATTACCAATATCAGGAACAAAGCAGATGGTATCACCATAGACTCTGCTGACGTCCAAAGAATGTCAAGGCACAACTACAAATAGCCCTGCACACATATATATTTTGCAACTTGGATGAAATGAACCCAGGGGCTCATTCTCAAAATGTGTGAACTGTCGCAACTCACAGAATAGGAAATAGAATATTTGGACAGTCCTGTCACTATTAAGGAAACTGTATTCATAATCTAAACACTTGAAAAATAAGACATCTCCAGACACAGATGGCTTCACTGGAGAAATCTATGAAATGTTTAAGGAACAAAAAAATAATACACATTCTCTATATTAGTTTACTAGGGGTGTAATAACAACACAGACGGGGGTGCTTAAAGAACAGAAACCTCTTTTCTCGTGGCTCCGGAGGCTGAAGTCCGAGAGCAGAGGCAGGGTGGCTTCCTCTGAGGCCTCTCTCCGTGTCCTGCACGAGGCTGCATTTCCCCTTCACACAGGCGTTCCTCTCCGTGTGTGCATCCCCGGTCGTCTCTCTGTGCAGTCAGATTCCCTCCTCTTATAAAGACACTAGTTATCCTGGATGAGGGCCCCCCACATGGCCTCCTTTCACCTTAATCACATCTTTAAAGGCTTCATCTCCAAACACCCTCACATTCTGAAACACTGGGGGTTATTAAGACTTCAACATAAGAATTCTGTGGAAACGGAACTTAGTCCATAGCATTGTTTTACAGAAAATATAAGGATGGACCACTTACCAATTCATTTTATGAAATGTATTATCTTTATAGAAAGCTTGACCAAGACAGTAAGAAAGAACTAAGGAGACCAGTATCTCTCTTATATTCATAAAATATAGATGCAAAGATCCTTAACAAAGCCACAGCAAATGGACGTCTGCCGCATGTATGTCCGCATGTATCTACATATGGATGTATATATGAAGAATCACACACCGCAACAAAGTGGGGTTATTCCAGGGATTCAAGTATGTTTCAATATTATTTAGAAATCGATCAAGGCAATTCACATATTAGCAGGTTTAAGAAGAAAAATCACACATCAATAAACAGAGAAACTGTATTTCATAAATTCAGAACATAGTCATGATAAGAACTCAGAAGAGAAGGAATAGAGGGAGCGCCCCTAACTTGACACCGACTATCTCAGAAAGCTGACGTGACGATTGTGAAAGACTGAAAGATTCCCCACAGATCAGGAAGAGGACACTCCCACTGTGCTTATTTGACGTAATGCTGGATGTTCCGGCCATTTGCAATAATGTAAGAACAGGAAATAATAGTGGACAATCATAAAGGAAAAAATAAGATGGTGCTTATTTTCAGATGACAAAATTGTCTAGGTAGAAAATCACAAGGATTCTACCAAAAAGTCTCCTAAAACTGAAGTGAGTTCACCAAGGTTGAAAGATACAAGAAAAAGATATAAAACTTTATTTCTATGTACTGGCTATTTAACATGAGGACACTGAAATTAAAACTCTACTACCATTTACAATTGCTCAAAAAAAACCCCATTTAGGTATCAATCTAATAAGATACGTGTAGGACTTACATGCTGAAAACTAGTGCTGATGAAAGAAATCAAAGATCTAAATAAATAGACATACTGTGTTCACAGTTTGAAGACTACACAGCAAAGATCTCAATTCTCCCCAAATTGATATAAATTAATAAAATTCCCATAAAAATTCCAACAAAAACTTTTGTAGATATAAATAAGATTATTACACACACACATATATGGCAAATTAGACTAAAACAATTTTGAAAAAAGATATTGGGAGGAACCAATTTATTCAATTTCAAAACTTGTCATATACTATAGTATTCAAGAAGGTGTAGTATTGACTGAAGGATACAGATAAACCAATAAAAAAGAACCAAATGCCAATAATAAACACAAATATGTCTAACTGATTTTTGACAGTGGTTCAAGAGCAATTCACTGGAGGAAAGATAGCCTTTCAACAAATGGGGTTGAAGTAGCTGTGCATTCATAAATGAAAAAAGGAACCTCAAACTAAGTCACGCACATTAAGTAAAACTTAATTCAAATGAAAAACAAACTGAATATTCTAGGCACAAAAAGGATAACATCTTTGAGGTCTAGACGAAAGTAGAATTCTTAGACTTGTCATCAGAAACACAATTCATAGAAAGAAAGAAATGATAAGTTGGATTTCATCAGAATCAAAAACTTCTGCTATGTGAAAGTTCCTGTTAAGAGGATGAAAAGATAAGTTATACAGTGAGAGAATTTTCTCACTTTATTTGAAAATTTGAAAACCATTTATGTGAAAAAGGACTAGGGTATATTTAAAAACTCTCAAAACTTAACAGTAACAAAAAAATCCTTTTAGCAAATGGGCAAGAGACATGAAGAGATATTTCACCAGAAGGAGTTCATCAAAGTCACACGGCAAAAAAGCACATGAAGAGCTATTCGGCATCAGCAGCTTCTGGGGAAATGCAAATTAAACCTCAATGAGACAGCACTACAGACCAACCAGGTAACTCACACGCAGAGTAACACCACCAAATGCTGGCGAGGATGTGAAGAAATTGGACTTATATGTTGCTGGTAGGAATTTAAAATGGTACAGTGACTGGAAAGAAGTAGTTGTCTGAAAACTAAACATGTAACTACCAACGACCCAAAAGTTGCAATTTTGAGCATTTATCCTAGAGAAATGAAGATACGTTCACACAGAACCTATACATGGAAGTTGGTATCAGCTTTAATTTTAACAGCTAAAACCTGGAGATAATCCAGATGTCCTCCAATAGATGAATGATTCAACAAACGATGGAGTATCCATTCCATGGACTACCATTTGGTACTATGAGAACAGACTATTGATATATGCATGCATCAACCTGGACAAAATTCCAAGGGAAAAAGTCAATCCCAAAATGTCACAAACTGTATGATTCCATTTATATGACATTCTTAAGATGACAAATTATAGAAATGGAGAAACATCAGTAGTTGCTAGGGTTAAGGAATGGGTCACTGAAGGAGGGGGGTGGTGTAACAGATCCTGGTGGTAATAGAGACATCCTGCATTTTGACTGTGTGAGGGACAATGGCCGGCTTGTGGCGGTGCACTCTGGGTGTGCAAGGTGTTACCACTGGGGGAAACTGGGTAAAGGATACATGATATCTCTCAGAGTTCTTAACTGGCATGTGGAACAACAACAACAAAAAATCTTATGAGAAAAGTTTATCTAAAACTTTAAAAAAGGAAAATGCTCAAGAATTTTCCAAAACTGGTGAAAGATTTCAGTCCCAAATTTCAATAGGTTTTGGAAACCTCAAGCAGAAAAAATGCAAAGAAAAACATCTCTAAGTGTATTATATACCTCTGTTGAAAATCAAAGACGAGTGGAAAATCTTAAAAGAAGCCAGGACATATTACATTTAAAGAAGCAGCTATAACATAAATGGTGGAAGATGCAAGAAAATGAATGATAACTTTTGCGTATCACTGAACTAAAACATAAAAAGAAAAGAAGCACAAAAATCCAACCTAGAATTCTATGCCTAGTAGTAATCTCCTTCTAAAACGAGGCAAGTCTAGATATTTTCAGACTAATAACTGCTGGGAGAGCTCACTGCAAAAGTATCTATGGTGAAGGAATTACCGAAGGGCCTCTCCAGGCATGCGTGAACACGGACAGGCAGCAAGAATGAAGCTCAGAGGGAACGGCAAGCGTATTAGCAAATGCAAAGTGACATTGACTGGACAAAAGAATAATGATGTATCTTATAGATTCAAAATAAATGTAAAATTGATGAAGAATAATGATTGTAAATGATTCAAAGTTTCTCACATTATTAAGGAAGTGGTAAAAATAGTACTTTGTTTTTGACTATAGTGACGTAGCTCCAGTACTGCTCTGCACCCTCCACCCCTACCCAGGTGCTATCTTTGTTGACACACTGATTCAACTTCTAGGTACACGTCCAACATATGTGTGTACACTGTGGCCCAAAATACATTTATGAGAATGTTCATAGCAGCACAATGTTTAATAGCTCTAACCTGGACAAAACAAAAATGTCCCTCATATAAAGATCGTATAAATGAATTGTGATATATTAATAAAACACATACATATTAGTACAATACCTATTAATACAGCAATGAGAATAAACCCTTCCCAGTTAATGAGAATAAGGAGAATAAGAATAAACTACTACTACAAAGACCGCATGAATAAATTTCATGAATATAATGCTGAGTGGAAGAGGCTGGTCATAAAAGAAACGTACAGTATGGTTACAGTTACTCAGTGTTTACAAAGAGGCAAAAATAATCCATGGCAGGGAAAATCTAGACTATGGTTACTTTTAAAGAGGAGCTCCTGGTATACTGCCAGCATCCTATTTATCACCTTTGTCTGTGTTACATGGGGATATTTGATTTATGCAAATGAGTTTGTTTCATTGTATAATAAACTACCACAAACTTAGTAGCTAAAACAACACAGATTCATCATCCCTCAGAAGTCAGCATAGCCTAGCTGGACCCTCTGCTTGGGGTCGTTCTCGGGCCATGGCCAGGGCCAGGGCCGGGCTGCAGCCTCACTGAGGCTGTGGTCGCCTCCCAAGTCCCTCGGGCCTCTGATGGGATCCAGGCGCCTGCGGCCGCAGCGCTGAGACTCCTGTTCTCCTGCTGGCTGCTCACCAGCCAGCTCTCAGCATCCCCTAGCAGCCCTCAGCCTCTGCCGCAGGGCTCTCTCATGCAATCTCAGCAAACTTCCTCCAAACCAGCAGGAGCCTCTCTTACCGTATGTCCTTACACACGTGCTCTGACAGAGGCAGCGCAGTCTGCCACAGTGGCGGGTCCGGCCCACGTTCAAGGCGACCTGCCTACAAGCGGCTGGAGCGGGGTCTTGGAGGGCAGGGCGGGGTCTTGGAGGGCAGGGCGGGGATTTTGGAGGCCGTTTCCCGATGTGCTTGCTGAAGAGCTGCACCATTATTTGTGCACTTTCGTGTACATATGTATGCTTTTAAAATTTTTATTTAAAATTTCAGGATGAAAGTGCCACTCTAGGTACCAGCACAGGTTGTTAGGGAAAACATATGGGTGGATAGCTAAGGCAATGTGGGGCACCCAGAAGGTTTCTGAGAAGATGGGGTTTCCCAAGGAGAGGACCTTTCTCTGCAAATAGAGAAGAAAAGTATAGTACCTTCAGTGAACCGAGAGCCCTTTAGTCTGGGTACAGAATGCAAGGGGGGATTTGGAGAGAATGAGACAAACTGAAAGGAAGCTCACATCTCTCCTGTTTTAAACCCTTCAGTATCTGCCTGTAGCATAGGAGATGAAATCCAACATTCTTATTAAAGCTTCTAAATTTTCACCTACCTTTACTCAGCTTAATTTTCATTAGCCACCAGCAATGGACTGAATGTGTCACCCTGGAATCCCTATGTTGAAACCCTATTCCCAATGTAATAGTATCTGGAGGTGGGCCTTTGGGAGAATATTAAGTCACGAGAGTGGAGCCTTCATGAGAAGGGATCGGTGACCTTAGAGGAAGAGGCCAGAAGCCCAGCTAGCTCTTCTTCCACCGCACGGTGAGAAACAAGAGGTTAGCTCTCTGTGATGTGGAAGAGGTCCTTGCCGGAACCCAACGTGCTGGCACCCTGGTCGTGGACTTCCGGCCTCTAGAGTTGTGAGAGATTTCTGTTGTTGATAAGCCATTTGGTTTATGCTATTGTGTTATAGCAGCCTAAGCTAAGATAGTTGGGTATTAGAAATCACCTTCTAGATGTCAACCTACACCGAAAACAACTAATTTTATCATCTTTTCTTATAAGCCTGTTTCTCCTCACCAGCCCGGTCACTGCGAACACTGCCTGGGTCCTCGGGTCTCGTCCCCGCGCTCTGCATCTCCAGCCCGGTCTTGTTTTGTCTCTGAATTGTATCTCCATTCCTCCCTCTTCTTGGCATCCTACCCAACACCCTTTTACATTAAGTCTTCACTATCTATAGCCTGGAAAACGCTGCCAGCCCTCCTGGCAGGCCCCCCTCCCCGTCCTTCCCCTGGCACAGCCCACACAGTCGCTCTGGGGGACTTGTATTCAGGGCAGCACAGAAACTCCTTCGCAACCGAGTTCCTGGCATTCTTGTAAGTTCCTGAGCAGCGTCATGATGTTTTTCATTTTTGACCTTTATATTTGCCTCTGTTTTTTTCTGAAATATTAGTTCCAACTTTATGCATATAGCTACTCTGACTAGTCCATCAAGGCTTGGACAGGTTGTCACCTTTTCGAACCAGCTTTCACTGTCTCCCCAGACTGATTTAGATACCCCTTCTCTGCTCTCATGGCATTTTCACTGTGTTAAAATTACTGCACAGTATTTTAATTTCTGCAGTATATGTCTAGACCCTCTACTTGCCTGAGATCTCAAGGATGTTTTAATCCTTTTACAAGACAGGGTGGCTGCCATATCGTAGTTTGCTCAATATGTGTAAGTTGAATTATAATTCATTTTATCTAACTAACAATTATTTAATTATTTATCTGTAGATTTCACATTTACACACTCATCGCAGGTTATCTGAATAATAACTATTTGTATAGGTATCTCCTGCTTTTCAAAAGATCACATAACAACACATTGCTTTCACTAAACACATACATTAGCACCTATTTCCATTAACTAAAAGAAATCTAATTTCGCTTTTACAAAAAATGGTTGAAAGTGAAAACAGTGTTCAGCATTTGTCGCGGCAAGCCTAGAGACAGCGTGCACCTGCACAGCGCCAGCACCAGGCTCTTCCCTGGGGGCTGCGCTCAGCCTCTTGGCATCCAACCGCCGGAGTTCTGAACTGTGCCTGTGAGCATCTACACTTTATCTCACTTTATTCTGTGCATCTGTTAGCAAGAGGTGTCATAAGGTATCAGAAAATCCTGCAGAAGGTTAATTTTGGGGTTTGAGAACACTCAAACATTTTTCCATATTCATTCATGGCAATCCTGTCTGTTTTATTTCATTTTGCTTACAGAAGTTTTCGTAGAAACATTCTACTTTCAGATAGCTGGGAAAATCTGTAATGGAAAGGGTATCCTGTTGTGTGTACGTGAATACTGAAATGAATAATACATTATTCTTGCTAAATCTAAAAGGTGGTTACTTAAAAGAGGACGTGGAACATATATATGTTTATTTAAGGTCAGCTGGTGGAGACTATGTCATTGAAAATGCTGTAGACTTGTTCCTAACTAAGAGTGGTACCAGTCAAACCCCCGTGACTTCTGGAGAACAGAGACCACGTCTAAGGTGCAGTGGAGAATGTGTATAACAGCAGAGGACGCAGAGCTCTGGCGTGATGACAGGGTAGAGTTTGGACATATGGGGGTGAGGAAATATCACCAGAGTCAGTGCGAGCAGGCTGAGCTCCGGAAAACAGACAGGAGTGCATGAAGGCCGTGGGGTGGCAGGGGCGCTGGGCGGGTCGAAGGGAAGAGAAAGGAGAAAGAATGAGTGGTGAGGCTCACATTCCGGCTGGGCCACTGTCCGTAGGAAACAATAAAGCAAGGGTTTTAAAAACAAAAGAAAATATATTCTGTACATTTTGTAGGTTGACTAAAAAGAGAAATTTTCAAAGATTCATTTAAGTTCATTTTGTTTACAAGTAGCATTGAAGCCACAGTGGGAATTTGAAGACCCCTCATGTGCTCTGGAGGCCTGTTCCTGGAACGCGAGGCTGTGTGGCACTTCATACTTGTTTCCCGAGTCACTGAGCTCCATTCCAATTCGAAATGGGCACGAGAGTGTCAAACCTCGTAAAAAAAAGACCTAAAACCATCCAGGAACTTAAAAAGGATACCCATATAATTTATAATATTTTTCATTATTCTTATGTAATTGACATTTATTAAATGCAGTAATATGGAATATAAGTAAAGTCATAAATAAAATAATATTTTATAAAAAAGATAAAGTACTTGCATTTTCCCTTTGTGCCTCCTTTTAAAATCTATTCATTGTTCCTTTAATGAAATATCCAGTTATTTATCATATGCCACCCTTTGTCAGAACTTGTGCGAAACACAGGCATAAAAAGTGACCAAGAGACACGCACTGCCATCGAGGAGATCAACGGTTACATAAGGCACGGTGGTGAGAGAACCAGACCACGTGTGCATGTCAGAGAGAAGGAAGAACCAGGGAGAGGCCTGTGGAGGAGATGACATTTGTGCGGACGCTGAAGGGACAGTCAGGACTACGGGAGTCTGGCTGGGGAGAGGCGTTCCAGAGAGTGCCCTGAGAAACAGCACGGCACGCACAGGTAACCAGCCTCAGCTTGGCAGTGCTGCAGGAGAGAGGGTAGAGGCACATGCCAATTAACAGATTAAGTCTAGCCACAAGGGTACAAAATAGGAAGCCGCTGGGGAGTCCAGATGAAAATGATAAATGTACCAACGAGGACAATGGTAGCAGTGATAGCAAGCAATGCAAGAGATTCAAAGTCGTTGACTGTGTAAAACACAGGAACTTGAGACCGTGTACGGGGCAGACGGAGAGCAAAGAGGCAACGCTAACCAGCCTTCAACTGGCCAGTGATGATGCATTCAAATAAAATAAACAAAAACAAGGAAGCAACAGAAGTTAAAAAAAAAATTCGAGGTGAGATATTCTGTGTCTCGGGAGCCTGTAAAGTTTTAGCTGGAGATACTGGTGGCCAGGAAGCTGCAGCATCTGAAGCTCCGTGCTCATTCATTAGGACACAGTCACAGAATCGAAAGGGCTTTATTTCTACCATGTGTGACTGGTAAGCGCTCCTTTCTGGAAAAGGGTTTTCCTGCCTCCTGACTGCACAGAATCTGGACCGACTCTCACTGGCCCTTCCCAGGCCTATGGGTACCTTCTTCAGCCTCAGGAAGTTTCCAAAAACATTCAAATTCTTGGATAAGTCAGATCTTCAGCCCTTCATGGAACCATGTTAGGAACCAGTGGTAAGTTATAGTTTAAGCCAGTCTAGCAATATTTATATTGGATTTTTTAAATACCCAATAAGAAAACTAGTCTAGCTCCTTCACTGAACCATGAGTGATCATTAGTAGAATGAGAAGTTTTATTCATTTTTTAAAGATGCAGGATGATGATTTGAAGCAGACTAGACATGAGAGCGAGCAGCAGAAGCACTACGGCTGCAACAGAAATTCTTTCTATTGAAATGTAATCTTTAAATTAAATAGGGTTTTATGCTATCTGCTTAATAATTTAAATTTTTCTTACTTCTCTGTTCACTGAGGAGCCAATGACACTTTCATTTTATTGCAAACTATGCAAAAATTATGATTGACCAGAAAAACATAGCTTTCTATATATTTTGGAGAAAAGCATGATCATTTCAGGTCCTTACTGCTAGCAAATAAAAATTTGGCCACATTACCAAGGCAAACAATTATGATATTTTATTTCTAAAAGTTTTATATTAATGAAAGATCTAAGATGCTGGAGATTCAACATGGATAGATAAGTTGGAGTCTGGAGAATCAGACAAAACTAAGGATAAAAGTGAAAAACCGAGCACAGAATGTCATATCTCAAAAGTGTCTGAATGTATTAGGAAAGCATGGCATTAGACTACAAAGTGGAGGATATGTCACAGAAATTTAAGATGTCTGAAAACTTTCATTTTCTCTTGTATTTTTAACATTTTGGCCTTTATTTCACTTATTGTTTTTCCCACCTTTCATACTGATAGGTCAATACATTAGAATACTTGTATTATTAAATAAAGACAAGCAGATGGGTATTTCTGATTCTGACTCATTGCCTGCCACGGTACTCCGAGATGCTTTCTGCTGCAGATGGCATGTTCCTTGGGACAGTTTTGCCTCCTAGGAGGTAACGATGGCCTCCAAGAATCTCTCCTACTGCCTTCAAGGAAAATCAGAGCAGGGACCAGACCTACAAGGAGGTGAGGTTTGCTCAAAGCCTCAATCATGAGCTGGGGGGAAGGAGAAGTTCTCCGAGGAGGGATGCTGGTAGCACCCCGGGCATCAGAAAGAGGATCTTAGGCAAGTTAGAGAAGGAGGCACATGGACGCCAACAAGCCTCTGTCTAAGGAAACGAGGCGCACAGCCTGTGTAGAGGAATATTTCCTTACTCCTTAATAAAGGGCTCGCCCAGTGAAGCTTCGGTGTGGTCTTACCATCAGGGATTTCAAACACACAAGAAGGCAAGTCAGACAAACAATGAGCAACATACTTAGATTGCCAAAAACTCAGACTTTCAAACTGCAATATTAAAAATACAGAAAAGCCAAGTGTATCGTATTTTTTTTAAAGTTCACAATTGCAAAGATGACCAGTCAAAAGAGAACATTAAGAATAGAGAGACATAACAATAAAAGAAACAGAACTTCTAGAAATGCAACATATAAGTCTCCAAATGAAAATATAATCAATAAAATACATGGGTTAAGAAGTGATATGGAGAAATATGAAGGATGGAATAAGAAAGGCCAAGGCATTTCTCATTGGTATACCAGAATGACAATGTATAAGAAAGAGATAAGAGGATAATGAGACTACCTTCATTTCAATCTCATATCCACACATCAAAAAGATGGGCAAAAAAGTTGCTGACAGTGTCATTAGGAGGCAGAGGGATCAAAGACCCCAATTTACATGAACGGAGGGAAGCCTCTGGAACAGCCTTGTGATGAAGAATGAGACAGGACCTCAGCAAGGATTTAACCTCAGGCTTTACCCTCAGAGGGACCAGGGGGTTTAGCCCAGGGAGGCACCCTTTCTGAATAGAAAATACCTGTAGAAGGTTTGGCACCTGCTGGTTCAAATACTGGCTACTAAATGTGTGAAACTGGAAGGAGCAGTTTTAGAAGTCACTATTTCAGGATGAGAGAGCACCTTAAACGCCATATGCATCCTTTAGTGAAGGAATAAAAGACAATGACCCTACAGAAACAAACAGTATCGAATATTTAGAAGACAGATTAAAAAGTTAGGAAACCACTGATTTCTAAATAAAATCCTCTACATGCTCAGAAGAAAGAGTGCCTGAACTAAGAACCTAGGACTCCGATTTGCCTTTTCCACGCCCCCCTTCCCCATGATCTCCTGCGAGTGTTGGTTTAGGAAGCACCATGTACAAATTAACGACGACTACAAGGAAACCCAACATTCAGACAAAATTACTATGAAGAGGAAAACACAAAAATAAATTTTTGGCAGAAAAAGAGCAAACATAACATTTCACATTATGAAGAAAGTAGAAATTGAAAACATTACTCCAATTTAATTTAATATGGTTAAATAAGCAATTGCAGATATGAAAACTTGAAATAGGAAAATATAACAAGAAGATGTGAAATGTGACAAAGTGATCAACATTATAATATAAAGGACATAAAGGATAGAAGTAAGGACACTCTAAAATAAAAAAGTAAAGAGATCTGAGAGTGATTGCTACAGAGGGCAGGTGAAGAAAGAATGAATGTTTAACTGGAGTTGATAACGATGAAAACCAAACCGACGGAACAGGATTAAAATGCAAAACTGACTCCAGAAAACTTTATTGGAATAAAACAGACTACATATGGGAAGGTTACATTGTATATACTGGGAGAATAGCCCAGAATAATCACATTCTACATATATATCTTTGTAAAAGCAATATAATTTATAGTTAAAGTAAATAATCCCATTGGCAAAAAATCCAAGTCATTTAGAAGGGAAAAAAAATCAGTGAACTCCTCAACTGCAATGCACAAATATAACACAGAGCAAGTCTTAAAAACATACGGAAGTAAACCAAGTATGAGCCCAACTGGTGCCCAGCAAACCGTCCTCCTGGTCAACCCACAAGGTTATCATTTAAATTTGAAGGAGGAATTAAACAATTTTCAGATAAGCAAAAGCTGAGAGAATTTACCTCATACAAACCACCTCTACAGTGCATTTTTGAGGGACTCATATAGATGGAAGTATTCCTAAGACTAAATAGATGTCACCCAAGGGATAGACAAAGAGTACAGAGTATGATTCATATACAAAGAATGGAGGAGGAAGAAAAAGAGAAAGGAGGAAAAAAAAAGAATCTTTAGGTTGTGTTTGTAATAGCATACGAAGTGAGTTAAATTAGACTGTTAGATAGTAAGGGAATTACCCTTGAACCTTTGGTAACCACAAATCTAAAGCCTGCAATGGCAATAAGTACATACTTATCGACAATCACGCTAAACGTAAATGGTCTGAATGTTCCAATCAAAAGACATAGAGTTACTGAATGGATAAAAAAACAAGACCCATCTATATCCTGCCTATAAGAGACTCACTTCAAACCCAAAGACATACACAGACTGAAACTAAAGGGATGGAACAAGATATTTCATGCAACTAATAGTGAGAAAAAAGCAGGAGTTACAGTACTTGTATCAGACTAAATAGACTTCAAAACAAAGAAAGTAACAAGAGACAAAGAAGGACATTACATAATGAGAAAATAGTCAATCCAACAAGGGGATATAACTATTATAAATTCCTATGCACCCAATACAGGATCACCTACACATGAGAAACAAATACTAACAGAATTAAAGGGGGAAATAGAATGCAGTGCATTCATTTTGCGAGACTTCAACACACCACTCACTCCAAAGGACAGATCAACCAGACAGAAAATAAGTAAAGAGGCAGAGGCACTGAACAACATATTAGAACAGATGGACCTAATGGACATCTACAGAAACTCCATCCAAAAGCAACAGGGCACACATTCTTCTCAAGTGCACACGTAATATTTTCAAGAATAGATCATATACTAGGCAACAGAAAGATCCTCAGTAAATTAAAAATGATTGAAATTGTACCAACTACCTTTGCAGACCACAAAGGTATGAAACTAGAAATAAATTACACAAGAAAATAAAAAAGTCCACAGACACATGGAGGCTTAATAACATGCTCCTAAATAACCAATGGACCAATGACCAAATAAAAACAGAGATCAAGCAATATATGGAGACAAATGACAACAATAATTCAACACTGCAATATCTGTGGGATGCAGCAAAAACCGTGCTAAGAGGGAAATATATTGCAATACAGGCCTACCTCAGGAAAGAAGAACAATCCCAAATGAACAGTCAAACTGACAATTAATGAAACTAGAAAAGGAAGAACAGATGAGGCCCAGAGTCAGTAGAAGGAGGGACATAATAAAGATTAAAGCATAAATAAATAAAATTGAGAGGAATAAAATAATAGAATCAATGAAAGCAAGAGCTGGTTCTTTGAGAAAATAAACAAAACAGATAAACCCCTAGCCAAACTTATCAAGAAAAAAAGAGAGTATACACACATAAACAGAATTAGAAATGACAAAGGAAAAATCACTATGGATACCACAGAAATACAAAGAATTATGAGAGAATACTATGAAAAATTATATGGTAACAAACTGGATAACCTAGAAGAAATGGACAACTTTCTAGAAAAATACAACCTTCCAAGGCTGACCCAGGAAGAAACAGAAAATCTGAAGAGACCAATTACCAGCAAAGAAATTGAATTGGTAATCAGAAAACTACCTAAGAACAAAACACCTGGACCAGATGGTTTCACTGCTGAATTTTATCAAATATTTAGTGAAGAACTAATACCCATCCTCCTTAGAGTTTTCCAAAAAGTAGAAGAGGAGGGAATACTCCCAAACTCATTCTACAAGGCCAACATCACTCTAATACAAAAACCAGGCAAAGACACTACAAAAAAAGAAAATTAGAGACCAATATCCCTGATGAACATAGAGGCAAAAATACTCAACAAAATATTAGCAAACCAAATTAAAAAATACGTCAAAAAGATCATTGATCATGATCAAGTGGTATTCATCTCAGGGATGATGCAAGGATGGTACAAAATTCGAAAATCCATCAACATCATCCACCACATCAATAAAAAGAAGGACAAAAACCACATGATCATTTCCATAGATGCTGAAAGAGCATTCGACAAAATTCAACATCCATTCATGATAAAAACTCTCAACAAAATGGGTATAGAGGGCAAGTACCTCAACATAATAATGGCCATATATGAAAAACCCACAGCCAACATTATACTTAACAGCGAGAAGGTTTTCCTTTAAGATCAGGAACAAGACAAGGATGCCCACTCTCACCACTTATATTCAACATAGCTTTAGAGGTCCTAGCCATGGCAATCAGATAATACAAAGAAATAAAAGGCATCCATATTGGTAAGGAAGAAGTCAAACTGTCCCTGTTTGAAGATGACATGATATTGTACAGAAAAACACCCTAAAGAATCCACTCCAAAACGACTAGATCTAATAACTGAATTCAGTAAAGTTGCGGAATACAAAATTAATACACAGAAATCTGTTGCATCCGTATACACTAACAGTGAACTAGCAGAAAGAGAAATCAGGAAAACAATTCCATTCACAATTGCATCCAAAAGACTAAAAGACCTAGGAATAAACCTAACCAAGGAAGTGAAAGACCTATACTCTGAAATCTACAAGACACTCATGAGAGAAATTAAAGATACCAATAAATGGAAACATCCTGTGCTCATGGATAGGAAGAATTAATATTGTCAAAATGGCCATCCTGCCTAAAGCAATCTACAGATTCAATGCAATTGCTATCAAAATATCAACAGCATTCTTCAATGAACTAGAGCAAATAGTTTTAAAATTCATATGGAACCACAAAAGACCCCGAATAGCCAAAGCAATCCTGAGAAGGAAGAATAAAGCAGGAGGAATTACGCTCCCTGACTTCAAGCTTGACTACAAAGCCACAGTAATCAAGACAATTTGGTATTGGCACAAGAACAGACCCACAGACCAATGGAAAAGACTAGAGAGCCCAGATATAAACCCAAACATATATGGTCAATTAATATATGATAAAGGAGCCATGGACATATAATGTGGAAATGACAGCCTCTTCAACAACTGGTGTTGGCAAAAATGGACAGCTACATGTAAGAGAATGAAACTGGATTATTGTCTAACCCCATACAAAAAAGTAAACACAAAATGGATCAAAGACCTGAATGTAAGTCATGAAACCATAAAACTCTTATTAAAAAAATAGGCAAAAATCTCTTGGACATAAACATGAGCAACTTCTTCATGAACATATCTCTCTGGGCAAGGGAAACAAAAGCAAAAATGAACGAGTGGGACTATATCAAACCAAAAAGTTTCTGTACAGCAAAGGACACCATCAGTAGAACAAAAAGACATCCTACGGTATGGGAGAATATATTCATAAATGACATATCCGATAAGGGGTGGACTTCCAAATTATATAAAGAGCTCATGCACCTCAACAAACAAAAAGCAAATAAGCCAAAGGATCTGAACAGACACTTTTTCAAAGAAGAAATTCAGATGGCCATCAGGCACATGAAAAGATGCTCCACATCGCTAATCATCAGAGAAATGCAAATTAAAACCACAATGATATATTACCTCACACCAGTTAGGATGGCCAACATCCAAAAGACAAAGAACAAATGTTGGCAAGGATGTGGAGAAAGGGGAATCCTCCTACACTGCTAGTGGGAATGTAAATTAGTTCAACCACTGTGGAAAGCAGTATGGAGGTTCCTCAAAAAACTCAAAATAGAAACACCATTTGACCCGGGAATTCCACTCCTAGGAGTTAACCCTAAGAATGCAGGAGCCCAGGTTGAAAAAGACATATGCACCCCTGTGTTTATCGCAGCACTATTTACAAGAGTCAAGATATGGGAACAACCTAAGTGTCCATAAGTAGATGAATGGATAAAGAAGATGTGGTACATATACACAATGAAATATTATTCAGCCATAGGAAGAAAACAAATCCTACCATTTGCAACAACATGGATGGAGGTAGAGGGTATTATGCTCAGTGAAATAAGTGAGGTGGAGAAAGACAAGTATCAAATGATTTCAGTCATCTGTGGAGTATAAGAACAAAGGAAAAACGGAAGGAACAAAACAGCAGCAGACTCACCGAACCCAAGAATGGACTAACAGTTACCAAAGGGAAAGGAACTGGGGAAGATGGGTGGGAAGGGAGGGATAAGGGGGAAAAGGGGTCATAACGATTAGCACATATAATGTGGCAGGGGGACACAGGGAAGGCAGTATAATACAGAGAAGACAAGTAGTGATTGTATAGCATCTTACTATGCTGATGGACAGTGACTGTATTGGGTATGTGGTGGGGACTTGATAATAGGGGGAGTCTAGTAACCATAATATTGCTCATGTAATTGTACATTAATAATAGCAAAATAAAAAATAAAAATAAAAAATGATAAATAATAAATAAATAAATAAAATACAAAAAAGCAGAAGTAATAAAAACTAAGATTGATACATTTGTTTATAGAGAAATAGCAAAAAAAATAATACCCTTTAGAATAAAAATTTCTATAAGCTACAAAGTCCAAACCTATATACAGTCTGGAAGTACCTGCAACAAACACCACTGAAAAAATGGTCAATCACCTTAATATATAAAGAGTCCTCAAAGCTGAGAAGAAAAGAAAGAAATGGAAAAGTGGCAAATGTGAACAGACATATCAAAAGCGGTTTGACACACATAAAATATACTTTCAACTTATTAAACTACTTAAATGAATGAGAAAGTATCCACAATAAAAGAAATAAAAATAAAATCTGCACTCTAATAGCATTTCTCAGCTATCCGAATGTCAGAACTCCACATATGTACACCATACTCTCTTAACCAGACTGCAGACAATGAAATGCTGTAATAAACTGCAGGTTATATGATAAATGTTACAATCTCTATGTTGGGAAGTTTAGCCATGTCCAACAATGTTCCAAATGCATTTACCCATTGATCCAGCATTTCCTATTTTAAGATTCTATGTTGAAGATATTCCTCAGTAAATGCTAAACAAAGTTAACTGTGATATTATTAGTAACAGCAAAAGACTGGACACAACCTAAGGCACATCCATCGGGGCCAGAGGAATAAAGTGTGACACAGGAATGAAAGTGGGTGCTGTGTCCTCGTACCAAGTGTCTACCAGTGCCGTCTCACGAACAGAGGAGAAATAAGCACTTGTTTACAAAATTAACAATCCTGGGATAATTCTTCAGAAATGAATGAAAATAATTATCAGTTGGGATAAGGAGAAAATGACAGGAAGGAATATAAAGCAAGTGGGACTTCCCTGAGAATACCTTTTATTATACTTTTCTTGGAAACAGGTTATCTTACATATTTTAAAAATTAACTAAAAAAAAGAAATGATCAGAAATAGACCCGGAATTGAAAACAAACTGAAGCATATGAATCTAACTGTATACAAACTGGCAACATGAACCACACATACAAAATAACTAATTTGACACATACTTGTACAGCATGTATGTATGTTTGACTCACACCCATCTTTAACAGGAAATACTCCAAATTAAAAAACTACAAACTGATCATAAACTTCAGTCAACAGTTTTCTTTTTAGTAGTAATATTGCTGTTTTTCAATATTTCAATTTGTGTAGTATTATAGGATAAAGCAGATAATTATGCTATTATTAGGAATCAAGATTTGCACTGCAAGAGGAAAAGATAAAAATACAATATCAAAGATGTTAAATAAAATTCTGCAATACTAAATTTGAAATATATACACACATGATACAGATCTATGATTTTGATTTAAAAATGTATATATATATATATATATATATATATATATCTCCAATGCAGGGACCTTGAATCAATAACTTTCCCATAGCAGCGATCTACTATGACCCTGTTCCTCATGTCTAAACACCACTGTTGAATTAAAACACCCAGGATATCTTAGAGAAATGCACAGTTGAAGACCTAAGGATGCAATGATAAGGTGAGACTGGGAAATTCTGTTTCACCATGAATGATGTGCTAATAGACCTAAAGGGGCAAACTGAAGGCCAGCAGAGCTGACTTGAAGGGGAGCTACTGGGTAGACTTGGAGCAATTTTAAGTGTCAAAAAAGAACAAAGACTCAGTGAAATCCTTAAATTCACAGTGATACTCAAAAAATGAAAATAAGATCCTAACATTTCCGCTAAATATTTGCATTGAAATTAGTAAAGAGAAAGAAACAAGCCTTTACTTTGTCTTCTACGGAGAAACAGTAGTTCATACCCACTTGATGAGGCAAGTGGTTGTTTATTTGGGGATTTTCTTTTTAAAAGAAGAATGCCAGCCTATAAATATAAAAGGAATACTAGAATTAGAAAATCGCTATTTTGACAGGGTACAAGGATATGATGGAAACATCACCCTATGAATGGTGTGATCTCCAGTGGGGAGACGTGACTTCATAATGGAGAAAACTGTCAGATACGCCTTAAAGAAATGTTCAAAGTTAGCATCATTAATAGTGAAATTATAAGCTCTTAATGGGATGCATTATCTATGGGGTGTTCCTGCCGAAATATTAAGTTTGATTTTATTCAAGCTTTTAAACATACATTTGAGTAGTAAAGAAAATACAAGAGGTAGAGAAGCCATTTTTCTTGTTTTCCACAAGAATGTTAACAAATTCAGAAGGCAGGTATTTAAGATAACTTGTTTGATCTTTTCAAAAAGTCAGTGTTTATATATATATACAGTATGGGTGGAGTCTGTTTAAATTAGAGGTAAAGAGACAATGCAAGATATGTGTCTTGATTACATGCTAGTTAAAAATTGTAGAAGACATTTTAGGGACAACTAGAGATATGTTACTATTAGCTGGAAATCAGTTTTAATTTTCCTCGGTGTGATAATGATACATATTGTGGCTACTTAGGTGAATGTCATTATTTTTAAGAGACATGCTCTGAAGAATCATATCTATTACTTACGATTCGGTCAGAATTGGCTTAAGACCATTATCACTAGTTTTTGAATCGAAGTGGAACTTGAATGCTCGTACTTGTCTGCACATTTGAAAACTTTAAGAAATGAAAAGAGCGGTAGAGAATTTTCCACAGTCAGTGAAAAACACGATTCACGAATTCAAAAAAGAGGGAGCCCCAGTGTTCAGAGGAGCAGCTTACATAGGCTTCATTAATGGAAGAGCAGATGTGCACTTTATACAAAGAGGGTATCAACACGAAGAAAAAGAAAAGGAAGGTGATTGCACTGACGGCCCTGTTTTCAAAAGACAAAAATTTGGAAAAATGCGTGTCGCACCTGGCGACGCCAGCGAGACCACCGCAGGAACGCTGTGAGCGTGCGGACCGCGGCCTCGTGCACAGACAGGGCGCGTCACAACTGTAAATGGTACAGGAGATGCCCAGCGCGGAAGACCAAGTTCTTAATAGATGGCTTCTCCTTTGGTAAGCTGTCTTCTCTGGAAAACTACAAATATCTAAATAATTTTTCTCATATTAACGTTGTGCAAAGACTAAATTCTACCAAGAAGTTTTACAGAAAACCTACTCAGCCCGACAAACACGTGGCGACCTACAGCGGTGCAGTGGGCATTCGGTCTGCAGCCAAAGTGCCTGCGCTGGGGCGGGCTCCGTTACTCTGCGCCTCTGGGAAGGCATGGAGAGCCCTGAGTCCTCATAAAGATTAAATGAATTGATCCTCGTCACGTGGTCAAAGCGGTGCGTGGCATATTTTAAGTCCTATTTTAGCATTTGTAAAATTAAAGTTAACATAATTGAGCCCCCAGGGTTGGTGCTAATTAGTATTTATCTTAAAGTTAAGATCATTTTATATAAATTAAATTGCCAGGGTATAATCAAAAGTCATCCACTCTCCAGCTTATTTCCTTTATCCCATACTCAGAACGGACTTCTGAGAAAGAACCGAACCCCTGGAATGTGTTTAAAAAAGAAACTGTAGCATAATGCCAATGCTCAGATTTTCCAGCAATTGTGTATCACATGATTTTCTAAAAGCAAATTTTATCTCTGGTCACATTCAGCACATTTTGTCCTTTCCATTACATTATTTCAGCTTAATTAAACAAGTAACTATCAAAATCATATGATACTATACAATATACTAGCAGAAAGCAAAAATATATGTATTTAAAGATGTTTAGGGTAATAGTTAAGAGTTCGGAATTTGGACACAGAATTTTCTAGGTTGACTTGATTTTAACAATATTTATTACTCAGGGAAGTCTAAATTTCGTCATCTGTAAAATGGCAATAATACTTCTACACAGAGTCATGACCCATGAGGATTAATATATTTATATAATAGAGTGCTTCATGCCTATAGCACTTAATAAATGATCTTCTGTTGTTAATGTCATAATAAAAGATCAATAAGTGGTAACTTAAGCCCTGTGCCTATGTTTTACTGTGTAGCCACACTCAGTCTCCAGCATTGAGCATAGAGCTGAGCATGTAACATGTGCTCAGTAGCTATTTTCTAGTTAAGAACTTCAAGAGTTATTAAATCTACTTTGCCACGTCCCATGAGAGTGCTTGCCAGGACAAGTAATGCATCAGTTTTGTCTTTTATCAGTAGATTTTAGAGTCCAGCACTCACATAAATCTGTGTCACCAGTTTAATCTGATTCTCTTTGAACTTCATCTCTATGAACTCTGATGTATCTCTATAAAGTAATTGTGTCATATAAACACAGTTAAAGTAGCTCAGTCTTTACACCTCCTCTGATGAAAATGCACACGTGACTTTAACTTGCGTGCCAAGTGCCCTGGGTGTAACCTAGGGGTCTCTAGATTTCCAACCCAAAGGCTTCCGGTACGTAATTGTATGGTAGATGGTGTTGGCCTTAACAGATATGAAATAAATGTGTAAAAGTGTTAGAAGGAGCTGGAATCAGGAACTATTAGGCTTGATTTCTAGATGACTGTCAAAGGGGTGACCTGTTTTTAACATTTTAATGTCTTATACTTGCATCTAGGTCTAAAACCTTAAAAGTTTTTTTTCTCCACACCTAAAAATCTTTGGCCAGGAACACACAACTTCTATGTGGCACAGTATGATTTAAACATAAATCTCATCACCCATCCCCGTTCAAAACCGTTTTCAAATTCTGCATGTCCTGGTAGCCTGAACTCATTTTTGATGGCCTGGAGAAAGACAGATCTCATATCTTACTGTTTTAATATACCGTAAGTACGGCACACACTTATTAAAATGAAAACTTTTATAAGAAGAAAACCTTTACAAGACAAAACTAACTATAAAACTAGACATAGTAATTTCTGAATCTAAATGATACTATTTAACATTTAAAGTATTTTAGAAGAAAAAAATTGAACAAGCATTATCAATTTTATGATAATACTACAATCCATAATTCAATGAGCAATAAAACAATCTGTTTGCTACTGAATAGCCACCTCATACACTCAAAGATAATTCAAACTTTTATTACTAAAGATAAGACTATAAGTACAGAAATATAGAAATGTCTTATACAACTAATATTTGACTGACTTTCACAAAGTAAATGATTCCTCACTTCAGCTCAGCTCTGACATTTAGTGTATGGCAAAATTGTATTAGAAAATTGTATCAGAAAAATTGTATTAGAAATTGTATTAGAAATAGAATTGTGCCATCTTTTGTATGCAAATTCTTCTGACAATTCCCAGCAATATACATATATTTTTTTATAAGCACTGTATAATGGCACGCTACTTTAAAAAAATCAACTGAAAAAGCAAAGATTTCACAACTTACCCTACTTTAGTTGCTTCAGTCAGCTAAATAATCAGAGCAGAATTAGGAAAAAAAATACAAACAGCACAATAAAGAAGAAGTGAATTCAGACCTCAGGCTTATGATGTCCCAGGGCAGATATTAATGGTTCCATTTTCTCTAAATTCATTTCTTTCCTTCCATGGCTTCTGTGTCTCATAGTTTTAACCAATATATTAGAAAACGGTACCCTACACTTTGGGAGTTTCATTTCTGTGATATGTTTGCCTTTTACTGGCTATGTTTGCTAAGTATGAAACTATCAGCTTCCCAGTTGATGCCTCTAATTTTGTACATTTTAAGGCATAAAATATTCTTTATGGATGAAACTTTGTCTGTTTAATCCATCTGCCAGCAAGTTCTTTTTTTCTGGCCAAATATTGCTCAGGGCCTTCAAGTGTTTCTTCATCTGTGAAATGAAAAGAGGTACTTCCAGCCTAAAATGCCTTGATCTTCATGTCCCCTTGTAAGTTCAAAAAATCTTTCTACAGACGTACAGACTAAGCAGCAGAGAGCACAACACTCTGCCAGCACCCTCGGCTGCCGTGGACTCTCGACAGCGAAGGCCTAATGGTGAGCTGGGCTGGGCTGCGCTCAGGTTTATGATTCTTCCTGGGCTCTAAGTCAGAGTTTCCTCTCGGGAGAAGTGCTTGCTAAGAACTAGCTATCATCTGGCTTTTTACTGAAAAGTAAACATAACCCTTCTAAACATAAAAGATCGACACTGAAGCTTAAAGTTTGTAAGAATGGCAGGTCACATGTGTTTGCAGATGAATTCTGTCCCCCTGAAAAGATATGTTGAAGTCCTATCTCCAGTACGTCAGAATCAAACATTATTTGGAAGTAGGATCTACAAAAGCAGTCAAGTTAAAATTAGGTCATTAATGTGGGGCCTAATCCAATAGGATCGTGTGCTTTTAAAGGGGGAAAATTTGGACACAGAGACAGACACCCCCAGAGGAAAGATGGTGTGAAGACGGCCATCCACGAGTCAAGCAGCACGGGAATCTCCGGGAAGCCAGGAGGGAGGCCTGAGACACATCTCTTGAGAGCTTTCAAGGGAGGGTGTGGCTCTGCCGACACCTTAGTCCTGATGTCTGTTCTCCAGAATAGAGACAATCTGTTCTTGTTTTCCAAGCTAGCCTTTCTGGGATACTTTGTTACAGGACACCCAGGAAACTAAAATACTATGCTTCAGACATTCTGACTCAGTTTTTTAGTAGTAACTTGTGATAACTATATCGTATTATTGTAGAATATTCTAGAAGTTTCTAGAAACAGAAGCCCTGCCACTAGAGTAATTTCTTTGCATTAGGAAATAGGATTGTTCTCAAAAAAGATCGTTTACATAATTATGAAATGAACCGTGATATAAAAATGTTTATACTGCAAAAAGCAACTTCCAGCTTATTTCATAACTACTTTTAAGGATAGGGAATTTTAGCCAAAATATTTCTGGAGGTTTTAAAGCAAATCATTGAATGCCAAATCTCTGAGAATGTCTGCCCTGTGTCCTGACTGTGAATGTTACTTTTGTGTCTCTGTAGGCCTAAAAATAGGTTACAGTTTCTGAGATGTTCTGCTAGACTTCCTATGGCCGCTAGTAAAACTCCAACACTTACAGGCATTTTCAAAATATTGCAAGAATTCCTAAACTTCACTTAGGAAGGGACTCCTGTTCACCTCTATGCTACAGAAGAATGCATCCAGATAAAGTTAATCACCATAATGTGATCTTCAGAGAGTAAACTCAAAATTTTAATGACACTGGTTCTAATACACTGGCAAGAAAATGATTGAGTAAGCATTTCTTTCCCCCAATTAATAGTAATTTCTTATAAAACAGAACTAAAAAAGTTGAGGACTAATTAAATACAAGGTTTATCATAGAATAAATCACCTGCTTCAAAGTGTATTAAATTATTTCATGACCTCACAAGAAGATATGTTTAAAATTTACACTCAATGGTTTTTAACTTAAGAAATCATCCAAAGTTTTGAAATAACATTGAGGGATTATGAGAAATTTCAAAGATGGAAATAAAATAATCACCAATATCCTATAACTCAAGCTAACCTATTTAACATTTCTTGCATTTTCTGTGAAATACACACAGGCAGCAAACACATATGTAAACACATATGCATTTGATTTAATATAATTCAAACCTAGTATGTAATTATATACCCACATAATTTAATCCAATTACTATCACACTTTTATGTTGTTATATATAAACTTTTATCACTTTACATCAAGGTAATTTCAATGGCATTTGTAAACTTGGGGTTTACAGTTTAAATCGGCTGTTTTTACATTTTATTTTATTTTATAGTTGCCTTATATTTTACTTCGCCGTCTTGGAATTGTTTGGGCGTCTACCCATAAAGACTCCAGAAGTCTTGGAGTGCTTGGCGATGTGAGGGCTTGGTAAGCACCACGGAGAGAAAAGCTTACTGCTTCCAGCTCCCCGAGCAGGTGTGGCTCTGGGTCCTCGCCGAAGGACAGGAGAGGGGGAGTCTGGGAGCTCCTCATTCTCTTCACTCTCGGCAGGATTATTTTCCTGGAGGACTTTTTTAAAGTATTATAAGAATAAAACTAAGGTTTTTGCATTTGTTTAATTCATGCCTCATATCAAATAGCTTTTAAGGAAACAAAGCCTGGATGGAAATATAACTATTTTATTCATTATAATTTTTCAGAGAAACATAGCTGGGCTTATTTTCCCATAACTGTCTTTTATTTTCCAAGGTATGTTCAATTTTGGAGGTCCTGTGGCAAAACGCATTACATTTTCTGTAGAAATTTTCTTGAGTTTGCAAAAGCATGCAAATACTTTTCCCTAGTCCTCTGAATAGTCTTGAAAGATTCATTATTTTCACAACTCAGACGCCGAAATTACTAATTCAAGATTCTAAGAAGCAACGGTGGCACCCTGCAGCCTGGACTATATATATGGTAGTAAAATGGGTTTCTGGATAATATAAAGGAAATGAGTAAGGAAGTAGGGCAGGCTACTAAAAAATACAAAACCCAAACCCAAAGCCAGCTCAAACATTATGCAGTGCAGAGTCAACTTGGAGGCCTGAGCAGTCAGCATGGTTATGGCGGCTGAACATTTACGGTATCTACATAGCAACCTTGTGGATGATGGGGCTGAAATAATATATCTTATTGTGAGGGAGTAGTGAATGAGGAATTTGGAGAATATGCTCCTTGATGTATGAATTCAACAGAATGATCACCAAGAAAGATCTGCAGTTTCTTTCTCTGCAGGTGACCCTTGCTTATGGATCACCTGTAAGCTAAGGAGGAAGGTTTGTAAGATCTCAGTCTGTTGGAATGCGTGCTCTCCAGTGGCTTGGCCCCGACTGATTACTGATGCTGTCACCCCTCACGATCATTACTACAGACAAAGTTAAAGCCAGTTAGTATGTAGGTAAATATTAACACTGGATAAAAATCATCTCAAGAAAGAAATGAAGGAGTGGAAGAAAAAGTACAGATGGATAATAGACTAAGACTAAAAAGTCTTCAGACTTAGTAATACCCTAACAATAAGTCCTTGAAAGACTCCTTCCTGTAGAGACAGAAAAGGGAAATAAAGCCACTTGGAGAAGCAGTGTTGCCACTTTTCTATAAATCTGAGTGAACCTGAGCTTATGTGATGCTCACCCTTCAAATAAATGTTTTCTAGTGACATGAAGATTCAGAAAACGCTTCAACAGCAATAACTGGGATGGACGCTGTGTTGTAATAATTTGGATACACTTGACTAATGCAGTTATTTGCAATGAGGTTGGCTCGGTGCCCAAAGCAGTGAGCACACAAACAGCTCGGCAATTGTTTCCTGCCTTCTGAGACCCCCAGAAAAATTTTTGCTCAGTCCAGGGGGCCAGTGGTCACTGCTTCAGACTTTAGTCATCAACACTGCCTCCAGTATGTTTTTAAAACAGTCTTTGTTAGATTCACCCATGTGCTTTATGTGAGAGTGCTGGTGAGGCGCGAGCGTTTTTAATCAAATTAGTATGCAACATAAGGCAGCTGTGTATTCAAATGGGTTTTTTAGCAATTTGGTTGTTTTCCTTATAATAACAGGAAAGAACATTTTGATTTTGAAGGTGACAGAGGCAATATTACCAGAATTAAACAATCTGAATTAGCTTTCTCATGAAATGTAATATGTTTTATGCTTTTAGATGGGACGCTCCGGTGCTTTCAGATGAGGCTTCCGCTGTCACAGCCGATGGCCAGGAACAGAATAAGCTCTGGAGGTAGGATTATCCTCAAATTTAATTTTTTTTAGAAGAAGCTAATGGCAAATGTTTCTAGCAAACTTTAGGTTCATCCATGTTATAACTAGAGAACCAAGACAGGATATTAAAGGAATAGATAAGTATAAAATTAGTAAGCAAAGTTTGACATTTTGCTTATTCTATGAATTTAATGCCAAAAATGAATGTAATCTCTAAAATCATAAACAGCTTGCATGTCAGATAAATGCTGCAAAATTTCATTTCTTTGTCAACTTAGGTAAATTTGTAACTCTAGTACATAAGAGAGTAACAAGATTACACATTTAAGTGATATGATAATGATTTTTACTGAAGAAAGTTTGCAACAAAATCGGATAAGCAAGCAGAAAGGCTTTATTATTGCTATTTTATATGGAGTGATATTCAAGAGAAGCATTTAGAGTCCAGCCATACCACCATCCAAATGGGAAATTCATGTTCATAGTGGTCAAGATGAAACAAACGCCCAGAAGAAGATAAAAACACGCATGAAGTGTTTAAGGAATATTTGGGATTCTTGAAATGAGTGGCTCCCAAAAAACCATTTTTTTACCAGCCAAAGTTAGCCTGTGTGGTTCTGAAGATGACAAGGGAGTTTCTGTGCTAGCCCCTCATAAAATCAGTCGTTCTGTCCATCTTTAGGAAGCAGGATCTTCTGATTTCTTCACGCCTAGAACTTCCTGTCATCAACACGTATTGGGGTAGTTAGAGGTACTAGTTAATCTTGAAATTCCTGATAGTGGTCTGTTTGCCTCATCTCTGTGAACAGGCCGCTGAAAAGTCCATCTCCAGAAGATGCACATGCAGGAACTTCACAGCCCAGGATGGACGGTGATGAGGGCCGGTGGCTGCAGCAGAGCCCAGGAGCCTTGTGACCTGCTTCAAGAGGAATCATGTCCGCCCGAGAGAAGAGTGTGTATGTGAGCACTGGGGACCGCACAGATGCTCTGCGATGCCAGCAAGAACCGTATGACTGAAGCAGGTTGCCAGTGTTCCGGATGGAAGGGTTCTGAAGCCATCTGGTGTCTGGACGTCAGCCTGAAAATCACAGGCTTCAATCCGTAAGACGATCCATTCACATAGTCCACATACTGGCATGGTTGTCCCCACAGATTGGCCCCATTACCCCAGTCCAGTCCATGTGACCCATGGAAAAGTCTAATGTCACCTAGATAATAATAAAGAAGCATGTATTGTTTCATGTATGGGACCCATTTATTACAGTGATTCAAATGGCTGAGGGCTTCATACTCAGAGAAAGAAACAGAATGAAGTAACAGACTAATATAGTTAGTATTTTATAATTAAAACTATATATTCTTTATGAGAAAACAAAAATGAATTAAGAATATACTCAGACTTGTGCCTTAAGAAAGATAAATAACTCCATGATGAAAGTTTTCAAGGGTAAAAATAACATTTGAGGGGATTTCAGTTCACTCAGCATTTAGTGACAATATTTAAGATGTAAGCAGAGACAAAAAATAAGTGATGAGGTCTCTACCTTTGATTAAAGAGTCAGAAAGAGAGAGAAAAACACACGTAAGTGAAACAAGCTATGTATACAATCAAAGCAGTGCACCAAATGATAAAATAAGGCTTGATATTAAAAAAAGTATTTGCACTTCAAATTATATAATAATTTTAAGTGCCATTTAATTTTTTTTTAACTTCCATGGTTGTTTTACAACAACCTTTAATTTTAAATTGTATTTGTTTCTTCAGAAGAATTATCTTGTCCAGGGGAATACCAACTAACTAATATACAAAATCTTTAAGATGTCATTGTGAAATATGACGTTGAAGTAAAATATGAATTTCAGCATACTATTTATGTTCTAAAACTTGACTATCACAGCAGAATGCTTCTCGCAGAGCTAGATCACCAGGCAAGGTCCCGAGGTTTCCCACTGCTGCTCTGTGGCGTCATCCACGGTCTCTACCCCCGTGAACGTGCAGCCCCCCTGTGGATGTGGACGTGAGCGTCCCGGGCTGAATCCACTTTGCACTGAATATTTCCATGACCTGTGTCTTCAAATCAAACAAACATGACAATCATTGTTTTTCATGTGAAAAAAATCCAGTCTGATCTTTGACTTCCTCTTCTTTGTGAATGTTCTCTAGTGATTAACATGAGAAGGTTCTGCCTACATGATGAAGCCAAAAGTTCAGTGAGGGAAGGCGCACAGACTTCTCATGATCTTGAATTCCTCCTACCACCGATTCAGGAGCCCCTACTAAAGAGATAGGTTCACCACAAGAACCCAAGAATCCTTGTTAAAAAAAATCGAGGAAAGAAATGGCCCCCTGGGCTCGTGTGTCGCGCCCCTCACCACATGAGACTGGAGTGGCCATATGCCATTTTCTGGGACCTGCCTTTATCTACGTGATCTGTTTACTTACAGCCATCAAGCAAAGATCTACAGAATACCACCTGTGCTCTAGGAAGGACGTCCACTAAAAGCATTTCAATCATGATATAAATTAGTCATGGGGATGGAAGTACAGCTGGAGAATACAGCCTGTGGCTCGGCGACGTCTTCCTGTGCTGACACACAGTGACTGCGGCAGTGGGGGTGAGGATTTAACAATGTGGGTAACTGTCGAATCACTGTTGTATACTTGAAACCAATATAATGTTGTGTATCAACTATACTTCAATAAAAAATGTTAAAAAAGTAAGGAAAAAATAAAATAGAAAGATGCATTATACTAATAAAAGTAAATTTAGGAAATTTAAAAAAAGAAGTAATTCCTGTTCTCAGGACCCTATAATCTAAAATGCAAGCAAGGGCTTTCTTAGCCTTTAAGAATTACTACAAGCTGTCTTTGGTTCTACTTCCCTTGTCCCAATATTTAAACTTTTTTTATCATATTGTCTCTGAGACGGTCATTAAATGTGTTTTCAAACTTATGAACTGGGCTTTGTAATTAACCAGATAGTTATCAAGTGGCACTGGTGAAAAATATTTCTCACTGTGGCAGGGGCACAACTTGGTGTAAGTAGCTTTACAGTCCCTCCTCTGAAAGAAGAGAAGCCTGGAAGGTGGGGCAAAATTGGACATAATAAGAACAGATTTGGGGAAAAGTAATGAATTAGCTACAAGCAAGATGATTAAAGAATCTTGACAGTTTTTCTGGCATAGATCCAGAAACTCCCAATATTTAGAAATTGGAAAATCTAATTTTATTCTAATTTGGGGAAGGAAAAAATGAGAGAGTCAGGCACAAGAAGTTGTAAACTCAGTGGTCACTGATGCAGGATAGACTCAGATCAGTAAAAGGCAAATATATTCGATTATGTGTTAGGAATACTTTTCCACTTTGTACGTATGTGCAGGGTGAGCCCTGACTTGGTAGAGCGGCTGGTGGTACAGCTGACCCGTGAGCAACATGGGTTTGAACTATGCGGGTTCGCTTATACATATTTTTTTCCATAAATATACTGGGATTTCTTTTTGAAATACAGGACAATATGAAAAACTCTTTTCTCTTGCTTTATGGTAAGAATATAGCATATTATAAATATAACATACACAGTATGTGTTAACTGTTTATGTTACCAGTAGGGCTCCCAGTCAGCAGTAGACACTCAGTAGGTAGGTTTTAGGGGAGTCGGAGGTCACACGGCCGGCATTGTGGGTGGGGTGGCGTGGTTTAAGGACCAACCCAACTCCCTAACCCCACATTGTTTAAGGGTCAACCGCTTATGTACCATAAAGCTAAAAATGTTATCTTCCATGTTAGGACTGAAGGTATTTACAAAGCTCTTTGTTGTTAATTCAGTTTTTCCTATTTTCTGTAATAGCATGTATTAACTAATGGCACAGACAGCAAAAGAAGGAAAAAATGTAAGATTTACAGAAAAATGTACGTAACCAGGCTAAAAGCCACTTCTCACTCAGCCACGCAGTGCAAGTAGGAGCTCAGGACATTCAAAATGACTGACCTGGGGGCCCTGGGGGCCTCAGTAAGCCTGCAAAGGCCGACTGAACGTTCCACCAAGTGCACTACTGCGTCCGCCCGAGATGTCGCTGCTCCATTCATTTGATTCTCAGATTACGTAAAGTGGGGCTGTTTACTAAAATGCCCCTTTATCACAGGAATGTGGCAAAGATTTACCAATACCCATAAAAATAATTTGAAATCCATGTTTTAAAAGTTTTTTTTAGCTTTTATTTTTATTTTTTTAATACTTTATTTTGGTATCATTAATCTACAATTATGTGTGCAATATTATAGTTATTAAACTACCCCCTTCATCAGGTCCCCCCTACCAACCCCATTACAGTCACTGTCCATCAGCATAGTAAGATGCCATAGAATCACTACTTGTCTTCTCTGAGTTGTATAGTTTTAAAAGGTTTTAAGTGCATATGATAGCCACAAGTTTTATAATAAGAAATACAAAACAATTATTAAAATACTGAATAAAATCATGTCCTACCTACCATGTCTGAAAGGTAAAAGCTTTTAAAGGACAGCAGTTACTGACTTCACCTCTTCATTAGCGTGTCACTGTTTCTCACTTCTGGTTACTATCTTTGTTCTACATTTTCCCTTGAAAATTTCTGAGACTTTTAAGTCTCACCTAATAAATTATGTTTTGTTTTTGTTTTTGTCTCAGAACAGTAGCTGCTTAACAGTGTTCGGTGCGCCTGAGTTTACATATCATTATTTGAAGGTGGAGAGCCACTGAGATATGTGAAGACAAAGAAAATATTAATTAGGATATTTTATGACACCAGAGGAAAGTTGCCTTTCTACTGACGTTGTACATTTTGGGTTCTAGAAACCCATCAAAAATCTATCATGGAAAAACAAAAGAAGATGGAAAGCAAGGAGAGAGGAGGAGAATTAGACAGGAAAATTGGGAAGAATATGAACACATTAAAAACTGTAAGTGCTATGAATTTGAACGCTTATTAGAGAAGGAAATGGATAATTAAACAAGGATTTGGTGTAGGATTCAATGAAAAGGATGTGCATAAAATCTGTCTCCACAGCCCAGAAGATCCTGAGCTTGGCACAATTATGTACAATTTTTAGAAATTAATAGGTACGGGACCAAGGAGTAGTAAATACTAGTGAAATAAATTCCCTACAACTAAACTGGAGCAGGGCCCACCCATTAGAATGAGAATTTGTACATAAAGCTCCAGCTCTTTGATTCTGGTTCTTTGTTTTTCTTTGAGACTGCTTCTTCCGAGGCTGGCACGCAGCTCTGAGCTCCGTCTCCAGGCACTGCCCAGCGCCTGCCCTCACGCTCGTGTCTGAGGAAGACCAGCCAAGGGAACATGTACACAGTTGCTTTATGCTTTCTGGTTTCCTACTCTTCATTCACTTTTTAAAGCTGACAACTGAGACCCTCTTAAGCAGTATCTCCAATTAACAGTTAACCAGAATTTACCTTTTTTTTAAAGAAAATAAATATTTCTGCCAATCTCTGGCTTTAGGCATGTAGCATAACTTGTCATAGGCTACATAAGGCATAATTTAAGTGCTGTCATTGTCTTTTAAAAGGTCTAGACATGGAATAACCTTAAATGCATGTTACTAAGTGAAGGAAGCCAATCTGGAAAGGCTACGTAGGGAAAGACAAAACCACGGAGACAGGAAAAGATCGCTAGTTGCCAGGGTTAAAGGGGAGAAAGGGATGAAGAGGCGGAGCACAGAGGATTTTAGGGCCATGGAACCACCTGTGTCACAGTGAAACAGTCATTACACCCGTAATTATACACTTGTCAAAACCACAGAAAGTGTGCGACACGAGAGGGAGCCCTAACGTAAATGACGGTCTTCGGGTGATGATGAGGTGGCTGTGTAAGCTCATCGGCTGTGACAGATGTGCCCCTGTGGTATGTTGATGGTGTGGTAGGCTGTGCACGTGTGGGGTCACAGGGATCATGGGAAGTCATCTTTGCTGTGGACCTAAAACTGTTGCAGAATATAAAGTTTATTGCAAAATTTTATCTTAAAAGGATAAACTTTCTCTCTGTTAAAGAGATGATATCAGAGGCTGGAGGAGGAACTAGCTAAGCCGTCATCATTTTTCTATAAGAAAGAGATATTGCACTTAAAGATATTAATGGGAATTCATGTCATTTCTCTGACAAATAGGAGAGCACCATTAAAAAGCTAGTATGAGTCCTTTTCATGAAGTGATGAGGTTCTGAGCAGAGCTGGAAAGAATTCCCATTTCATTAAGGTTTGATAATTGGAGAAATAAATTTCTAGTTTTGGCTATGGTGTTTCCAAGACAAAATCCCGTTTTGGAGAAATATGTTCACTTTAAAAATCATCTCAAAAGGTGAGCAGCAGGTATGTAATCTGCCATCAGTGAGGTTGAGGAAAGATGCACAGGGCCACCTCCTCTTCCCCATGGGCCTGAGTCTGTCCTGTACCTGTGAGTGTAAGGGCGGTGGGGAGGGTTTCCCTGCACAGTCAGGCCTCAGGCTGCCTGCAATGTGGCCTTGGCAGGAGCCTTAACACAAGCCCTCCTTCTGTGACAGGAAGAACTCTTCCTGCAGCGGGCTGGTGGGGATTCTCAGCTGGGGGGCCTTTGGGAGAGAGCTGGAGAGTGCAGGGCTGGGAAACCATGACAGGAGCGTAAAGATCATCTCTAGGAACAGCCTTTGTTCATTCTGACTGAATGTCTCTTCCTTTGGGTTTTACAGGAATTGCCGAGGCAGGCTAAGACTTGAACATCTGTTTTATGTGCATAAAATATTCTTCTAAGATTGCCTATCTTTCAGTAAACAATTCCATATACCTACTTCACAGCTGTAGGCTAAAATGTCAGGATGCCTACTGATTAATGGAGAAGCATACGACCTGCTACCACTCAGAATCCCCAAGGGATATGGCCAGTGAGAGATCCGCAGTCCAGCACGACCATCAGAAGCCAAGACGCCAGAGATGGAGACACAAGCTGCCTGATTTCCCCCTAGGCTCTTAAAATAGCCCCTTTAAAAGGGAAATGGGAAAGGTCCAGTCATATAGAGATTACACAGAAAAAAAATATTAGAAACCATAATTTCTTGGTAATAAGTCAGTAGTTCCAAGACATAGTCCACCAAGGATGTGGTAAGTCTCTGATACTTGAAGCAAAGCATTACTAATGGCAAACTGCTCTGAGTCTTGTCAGAGGTGAACCGTTGTTTTACTTGTAAATTCTAATATATTCAGGTTTTCCTATAGTTTAATAATTTGGAAAATGACTTGTGAGTATACCTAAATATAGATGTCCAGAACTTAATGAAGAGAGTTAAAATCCTGAGACAACAAAATTGTGAGCAGAGTCCTTAGTTCCAATGGTGCTCAAGTGATTTTTACCAAACATAGCAGATTAAAATACAATTATTTAAGAATGTAACTGAGATAAATAAAATAACTCTGTTCATGTGTGTGTACTGAAAATTTATTTCAATCAAGTACTTATATTTTTGGAGTCAGGAGTAGAAAAGCAAGACATCACTCTGAACACAGTGACAAGTTCTCCAGTGCGGCAATACCAAGGCAGCGGCCAAGCTGGACACTCGGGCTCACGCGCTGGCCTGTGGCTTACCAGGTCCGCTGCTTTGGGCAGTGTGTGCCTTTCTGGTCTTCTGGTCCCCCTCTGTATAAGCAGTATAATAATAATTCATGTATTGCCTGATTCTTAAGATAAATTGGTAACACATGCACAACACTTAGAGGAAGACCTGCCACCGAAGTGTCAGAGTATTTATCATAAGTACATGATATTTATAAAATCTCATAAAAATAATTTAAAGGCAAAGTTTTAGAAATGCAATTGAACACTCCCAGAGTTATAGCTCTCCCCCCAGTATTTCACGTGTATTCTGACGTGTATTGATAGCGCTAACCCTACAGCACTAATTTCTCAACTCAACACATGCAGGCTGGATACACTGTCTTCTTCTCTCTGAAACTATGTGAGCTATTCAAGCATCTTGCCTTGGAATTTACACAGTCACCCAAACCAAAGGTATGTTTATGCCTCTGGTGACTGGCACGACGCCCCAAATATGGGCAGAAGCCGTGCGATTGCTGAAAGAGTGTCAGACTCAGTTTGCTACCTTAGGTCTCATTTCCTAGTCACTGAGTCCCTTTGCAGTTACCCTCTAAGTATTTTCCCAGTTTGTGTCCTTCACTTCCTGGTGCGGCCGTCATGTCATGAGTCTGTCGCTGCCTTTATCCTGAGGTATTTCCCTGCTTCCTATATAGACTTCCTGCCTTAAGCCCACATTGTGCACGCCCACCTACATATTAATTGAAGGGTGACTTTTCTACAACATAACTGTAATCATGCCATGGTCAGGCCAGGTGTAAAATATTTCAAGGACTTTCCCTTGCCTGAGGATAAAACCCAAAGCTACCAGACAGAGCATCTAAGATTCTTCCTGATCTGCTTTATTCAACTCCCCAGGTCTTTGGTTCACCTCACCCACCGTCCGACTTTCCAGGATGCCGTCCGCACTTCCTTCTGCCTCACGTTTGCTTGCAGCTCCCAGCTGACCCAGTGATCGCCCCTATTTTGGTCTCAGTTCATGCATGTCTTTCTCTTCTCCAATGTCTACCACCTTTAAGATCCAGTACAAGTATTTATTTCCCTGTGAAGTCTGGGATGTGTTATAAGGAGTCTCAGCTTTCTTTAGTTTCTTAAAGTAACTTATTAAATTATTTATGGACATAGTCATAGCATCACTTATAATAGGAGCTAACTAAGTTTCTGATGGATAAATGCCATTTTTTGGAAATGTAAGTTTGTTGTATCTAATAAACTTAGCCATTATTGGATTGCCATGTAATACTCTATTAGAAATATACTTGCCGTAGTGGTTTTATAACATCTGGGGAAACCACGTTGGCAGAGGCGCTCCAGGTCCACTGCCTAGCAGAGTTCTGGTTTCCACAGACATCACTGTTGCAGAAGTGACTACGTGGCCTGCTGTCCTCTCCCAACCCCACGAACTTCTCAGGTTTTCTTTCTAGAGTTCCGGTTTTTTGAAGTAGCACATTCTTGCTGAGCTTCGGGACCCAGGCTCGTCCTGACCTCTCGTCGTTGGCAGGTCCGGTGGGTCTGCCGCTCAGGGAAGACACTGCTTTGCTGATGTACCCTTCAGCCTTCCTAATAATTCAAAGCTCATCTGAATTCTCTTTGAGAAAACGTGATGCACATGTGTGGCGAGTTTTATAAAAATAGAGTATTTCTCTCAAAGTGGGTTAATTCCCCTTTTTTACACAAACTGGAAAAATGCAGAACATTTAATGACACTGCCACCAAAAACAGAGCAAAACCCAACAAAAAGCAACAGTATTTCGGGCATTAAGCCCATAACCGGGTGATACAAGGAGGGCCTATTGGTTACACGTCTGTATTTCTGCATACTCATGCTATACATGCTGAAGAAAAACCTTATATTCTGCTAATGTCTGGAAAGTTTTAAGTCCTAAGATCTAGAAAAATTACCCATTTATTTAACGTGGTTTCCAGTTCATTAAAACATGGGAATATTTCAGCTCTGTTATCAGGCTTACTTCAATTTTAATCACATGGTTACCATTTTAACCTACACTTTAGTTCTCTGACATTATTCCTAATATGACTTATCCATTTCCTTTATAACCCCAAACTAGACAGAATATCAAACTGCAATTTTTTTAATACTAGAATGTGGACATGAAGAAAATATGTAAGTGGATCGATTTACTGACTGTATATTCAACTCATTATTGTAAACTATTATAATAATCTCCCTTCAGTGAAACACAAATACAACATAGTAACTGAATACATCTTCAAATCAATTAGGGAATAGGACTGGAAAATAACAGCTATACTGAAAGATGGAAAAGAAAAAATAGTATGTGCTCCATCATTTTTTGTTTAATTACAGTAACTTATTGAATGAAGAGGTTTCCCTAGTGAGCAGTAAACAGGCTGGAGTTAACTGGCTTCTTCTCCACTACCTTTTAGGAAAAAGCAGGTGCGAACTGTTGGTTAGGAATAACCATGGCTGGCAGGATGGGTGCCAAGGAGAATGAGTCAGCCATGCAGGCGTTTAGTAGAAAAGCTAAAAGAGCTATCAATGTACAAAGGTCAGAAGAATAGGAAAAGCAGCTGCCTGTATGAAAACCGAGAAGAAGGAATCTCTGCAATAGTTTAAGGGCCTTTTAAACCCCAAATGAAAATAATTTGGATAATTTATGTATCTTTAAAGAGGAAAAAGAATCAGACTTGGTTAGATACCTGGGTAGATACCAGAAGTAATCAAGTTTTAATCACCTGGAAAAATTTGGGTTCTAGGAAACACCAACATGGTTTTCTGAGCGGCAGAGGATGCCAGACCCATTGAATCCTGTTCATAACAGTGCTACAGGCCACAGAGACAAGAAAAAATGATGGTGACAATCTGTTTTATTTTCAGGAGGTCTTAGAAGCATTTCTTTGTCACATTTTCATTGACAAATAGGGGAAAATATGACCTTAACCGCATTATTTGTGGGTAGGTAGACGCACAGTATGCTTGAATGTTATAACTGAGGTTTCAAGTTCAAATCGCACTAATATTTTGACTTAGCTCCCAGGTGCTGGTCTGGGGGCATCTAGTCAGCTGCTGTGAGGTGACCACCCTAGGGAACTCACCGTGTGCTCATCTACTCTCTAGGCTACTGGGAACTTACTCAGTACAAGTGCCAGAGAAAACCTGCAAGGATGGAATAATGTAATGCACGAAACAGACGCTTGGGAGAAATTTGTGTTATTAGAATATTAATCAATAATGTGATGCTGCTGTGAAAACTGCCAATACTTCATTGGAAAGTCTTAAAAGAAGTAAGGCATGCAAGGACTTAAAAGAAATCCTTTTTCCTTTTTTTGTTTTAATCACCATCAACTACTTGTTTCCAGCTTTAGTCACTAAAACTATTTTTTAATGATGCCAAAATAAAGTTTGGTCATTTTCTGTTTTTCAAATTTTTGTGTGTATTTCTTTTTCAATGAGAGGACACAGCCATGTTCTATAAACATAGTTAAGAAGAAAGCAAACATGAGTAATTTCAAGAAAATATGAGGACACTGCCCTCAGAAGTGCTCCTGGCAATAAAAGAAACTGAAGACAGAGTCCTCACGGGAGTCACACAATGCCGGGTTATTTGGTGTGACAGCCTATGTGGTATCCCCGCATCGCCATGCGGTGGAGGAGGAAAGGGAACTGGAGGACAAAGCTGGCTGGGTGACTTCCCCAAAGCCTTAAACAGAGACAGAATTCATAATAAAATCTGTCTTCATTCCAGGGATCCTTGACTGAAAGAAGGTGAAAATGTTCCTTTATTTCTTAAGAGTATGTGTGCCATCCCTATAGAAAAATAAAATCATTTTAAATTTGTGAGTACATTTTTTAAGGGATACTGTAGGGTTTTTCCTATTCCTTATTTCAACACTGATTCACATTCTCAGGTAACATCCACCTCACCCTTGTGTGCAGATAGAATGATTCCTGTAAGACTGTGAAGATTACAGACTCTCACGGCAATGGATGAACCAATGTTCTTTAATGAGGGTTTTATCTATTTTAAATAAGCAAAGAAAATGAATTATAATAAAAAGAATTTACAGTGGGACATGGGATAGTTGGGATTTTACCTGCTTTGGGGATTTTCTAGATTCCTTTTCTGGATGTTCTGCATTTTTCAAAACTCCCATGGTATGTACTTTGGAGTGCCCACTTCTTATTTCAAGGCACTTGTTAGTTTTTAGCTTTTATTCTGTAACGTGAAAGTAGTTTTACACTTTTTAATAAGAAGCAGTAAGTGCTTGTCATAAAAACAAGCAAGCAAAGAAATAGGGAAGCCAGTGAAAAATCCACAGCCTTAGGGCTGGTAACTTTTGGGCACAGCTTTCCACAAAGTCTAATACATAACACGAGTACAAAATAGGAATCATACATGTTGAATCATAGCTTAATTTCTCAATGAAACAGGTACCATGGCTATTTACGTCATTTCTTTTGGAGTGGCCGGGGGGAGGTTGGGTGGAGACGGGGATAAAGGATGCATGATGAGCCAGAAAAAGACAGCCCTTTAAAGACTAATGCTCTGGTGCACGCCGGTGCCGTTGCGCAGCGCAGCGGGCCAGAGCGCCTGCAGGTGCCGACCCCCTCTCCACGAGCGGCTCTGTCAGTGTCGGCGCGCACCTGCATCTTCACAGACCGTTTCAGATCATGTTCTTATGAACTCCCAGAATTAGAAATGCTGCCTCAGTGGGTACGTACAAACATTTTGCTAGATACCCCACCGGGAACCATCATCTAATAATTGAAAAAATATTCGCCAGGCACTTTTCCAGGTGCTGGAGTTAGGGCTGTGAATAAGATAAGTCCTTTGCTCTTACTGAGTTTACATTCGGTTGGCAGAAATAGACCATAAACACATAAACATAAAATAAAATATCAGAGTGTTAAGTGTCATGAAGAAAATAAAATAGGGTGACACAACATGGGACAGTGTTAGATCAGGGGCTCGGGGAGGCTGCTCCAGGAAGGGACTCTCGGGGTTACAGCTGGATGTCAAGAAGAGCCAGGTACAGGAAGTCTGGGGGAAATGTACATGTGGGAGGGCTTGGATGTTCAGGATGCTGTCCTGGGAATGAGTCTAGTGGCCAAGGATCACAGAATAGCCTGCGGCCGGAGCAGAGTGAGGAGCGGGAGTGGTGTGACGGGGTCATGAGGAGGACTGGACCATGCAGTCTGGGGCCGGCGAGAGGCATAGGCTCCATTCTGGATCTGCTGGTGAGTCACTGGATGATTTTGTTTAATTGCAGTATGTATGTATACATTAAAGGATACCCATCGTGCATATGTAGCTCAATTAATTACTCACAAACGGAGCACATCCCCCGTATCAGGAAGGAAAGCATTGCCAGCACTTCCCAAACCCCCTTTACACCCTCTTCCAGTTACTGCATCCCACCCTCCTCTCTTCTAAGGGCCCAGATTAATTTTGCCTGTTTGTATCTGTTAAAAACAATCATAAGTATGTGTGCTCTCTCGCTTTGTTCAAAATTATGTTTATGCAACTCATCCCCCTAAAGAGAGGATGTGAGTTAAGAAGTGAATGGATCCTCTTGCTGAGCCCTGGAGAACCCCAACGTTTGGAAGCTGGGGAAGAGCAGGCAGGCAACAACTGCTAATGCAGGAGACACAGAGTGCCCAGGACCGGGGAGGAAAATGGGAGACTGGTGTCATGGGTACGGCAAAAGATGCTTCAAGGAGAGTGGTTAACCAGTGATCCAATATTAGTGATCAAATACGGAGCAAGATGCGGCCCGATAGATGCTTGGACCTGATGTCATGGAGGCCACAGGCTAGGAAAGCGAGGGAGGTGATGTGGTGAAGACTGTAAATGCAGGTAACTCATCCCCGAATTTAATGAAAAATGAACTGCTCAGGAATGTGGAATTAGAAGTGGGCTTTCGAGACAGTATGTGTGTATGACGTTGGGAGTAATCCATGGAAAGGCAAGATATGAAGATACAGAAGTTGGCTATGAGAAGGTGAAAAAGACATATATATTAGGAGCTCAAGTGTCTCAGTTTTACAGGAAGACAGCAGCTGTGGGCAGATGCAGGTAGGATGGTGACCGAATGAGACGGATGGACAAATGGAGCTCTCGTCTTTTATGAATGCCTCTTTTCCCACACAATCTCCTTACCATCACTGTGTATCATCAACCTTATTGTTCTTTTAAGAACAGAGTTGAAAACTTGTACCTCATTTTCATTTGTATGTATACAATTTTTAGAGAGGTAGAAACATTTTTCCTATGCATATTGGCCATCTGGATTTTTGGAACTTGCTGCATTTGCTGTTTGCTCTTTCGAAGTACCTTTCCGTTTCCATCACACACAGTCTGCCTGGATTCAGGGTTCTTGACTGCCTTATTTTCTTCTGTAAATTCACAGAGATACTTTTCAGTCTTCTGCCATAAGCACGGAGGATGTAAAGCCTGAAGTGGGTGTGATATTTTCCCTTTGTGGGCGCAGATCTTCCCTGGAATTATTTCTGCATCCTTGAAACCTGGAACGTGGTGAGGCATCGCTGGAGATAAGCCCGATTCCTGCAGGCTCTGTTTGGGCCCCAGGCCTTTATCTCCAGGCTGGGCTGCTGCTGGGACGCAGCTGCACAATGGCACCACATGGACTGTCCGCAGGAACCCAGGGGCGTGCTGCCCGCCCGAATCGCAGGTGGGAAAGATCCCATCCAGGTCGCAGATGCTGCACCTCAGGCCCAAGAGGGGCTTCGCCATGGCTGGGCTCGCTCAGCCCACAGGCCTCCAGGACGGGAGGGCAGGGGGGCAGAGGGGCTACGGAATTCCTTCCTTTAACCACCATCACATTCTTGCATTCTTTTGGGAATGCGAGTTGCTATTTATCATCACTATGTCTCTTTCTTATTTTTTTCCCCAAATCTTTATTAGGTTTGGGACAAATTCTACTTGCACAATACATTTGTCAACAGCCTATCTTTCCACCAGCGATTCTTATAACACTCTTCATCACGTTATTTCCCAGCACCTGGCTGGGATGCATGTGTGTGTGTGTGTGTGTGAGACGAGCCACGCCACTGTGCTTTGCAGAAGGTCACGCCTGGTGCTGTACCCTCCCGCCCCACAGAGAGGTCTGCTTAGAGCTGCTCTCTCTCTCCGTCCTTTTCAGCACAGACACCTGCCTCTCGCATTCTCCATGGAATCAGGATCACCTGCTTTGACAAACACATTTCCTGCAGTCTGAGGCAACGGATGGGAATTTTAAAGTTCCTTCGGTGGGAAAAGGAATTTTCTATTTGGATCTCTGACCACTGATTGGAAACCCCAGTGATCTGCCACTCGTATGTAAAACCACAGAATCCCTCCACCAACAAGCTCTCCATCACTGAGCACCACTTCCTGACCACACTCGTGTGAGTGACACGTTTGGGGCCACAGGTGTCACAAAATATTTATAACTGGAATACTTTTGCATTTAAAGAGTGACAGCGACACACAGTCTATAGATAATAGGCTGGGCAGGGCGGAGAAAAGGGATATAAGAAGCTATGAAAGAACAGCAAGCCCACGGGCTGGAGTCCAGGGGGCCTTGGTTTGCATCCAGCACTGGTCCCCACTTACAAGGCACAACAAACCCTGGGACAGGTGTCAGAGTATCCCGTCCGCCTAAATTCACGCGCTGAAGTCTGAATCCCAGAACCTCGAATGTGATGGTAAGTGGAGATGGGCTCTTTCCAGAGGTAATTAAGTTAAAATGAGGTCATTAGGGTGGGCCTTATCTAATGTTACCAGCATCAGGGGGAAGACGATGAGACACAGGGAGAGGACAGCCATGCGCAGGCCAAGGACAGAGGCCTGGAGCGCATCCTTCCCTCGCGGCCCTCAGGGAACCCCCCTGCTGACACGCTGACGGTGGACGTCCAGCCCCCAGGGCTGTGAGACAGCACATCACTGTTGTCTGAGCCACCGAGTCTGTGGTACTTTACAAGATGTTACAAGAGCTTTAGTTTTCTGGGGATAAATGGGAATATTCACAGTGACTCATAGACTTATCAGGAGTTAATCAACAGTAAGAAGGGAATAATAGTAATGATAATGTTCTCTGTCACCAACTGACGTGGTGGGGGCAGCACTGAACGCCTTGCACATGTTCTAAGTGTGCAACATGCTGACTGCACGGAGGAGGCGCACAGGCCGCTTCTTCACTCTCTCTAAGTGCAGCAAGAAAGAGATGCTGAAGTGAGACACACTGCAGTGGTGGAGGCGAGACGCAATGGGAAGAAAGGAAGAAAGAGCTGACCACTGTGTAGGGGGAGAAGGGGAACGCACCAGTTTCCCAGCAACAGAGTAACAGGCCCCGGGTGCGGGACCGATGAATAACCGGTTCTCAGGGGAGCAGAGAATGCATTTCCTTACAGAGCGCTTCTCAGGTGTTCGACCAGCACTGTTACAGAGGCTCTAAGCTTTCATTTCCATGTGATCTCCCAGTTTGCATAGTGTCTGTGTTATAATTGTATTATCGATAATAGTAAGAATGGAGAAATGTTTTCACGAAGTCATATATGCAGTATGGTACGGACTGTTTTTTATTTCCTTTTTAGCTGTATGAGTTACTGACACATTATTGCAGCAAAACATATGTAGGGTCAATTCATGCTGAATGGTTATTAGAAACCATGATAACAAAAGTCATTACACTGCAGTTCAGTTTTGACAGTAAAATTTCTGCAACATTATCACAAATCCTCATGCATTAGTGCAATGACCCTTACTATAGTTTCCTATTAGAATCAGAAGACTGCTGCAGTGTGTTTGACGCACAGAGCCAAGCACGCCGAATCCTTCTCTGCTTTGCCAGATGACATTTTTGCTCTTTTTCTGTGTACATCATGCAGATAGTAGCTTTGTTTTATATACTCTTCTCAATAACCCATGAGTACATCCATATATCTTTCTTTAAACTGAGGGTTTTTCCTTGAAAGGCCATACAATTCTGATCACCAGCACCAAAGGAGACCATTTGAAAAATGACTTTTATATCTGATAGAACTTCCCCAAATTTTAAAACTCTATTATTCACCAAGTTCCTGTCTTTCCATTTCTCATATACTGTGTTGGCTCGGCACACACTTTTTAAGTCAGTGATTTACTGTAATAGAAGGGTACAAACTGAAGAGAGAGTCTGTGATATGCAGGGTTACTTTGCTAGGAAGCTGTGAGGGTTACCCCCCAGCTGACAAAGGGAAGTATTGTTAATGACCCTCTATTCACAGTATTTTTCCATAGTCACTTATAATGAAGCACTGAAGGGGCAGGTTGTACAGGTAAATTGTTTATATATATTTTTTGAGGCCCATTTGAAAAAACAGAAGAAATGTAACTTGTGGGCCAGTGCTTCGTGAATTACAGAACCTCAAAAATTAGTAACTTCTTCCTTAGCAGGAAAATCAGATGTATACAGGTAGATACAGAATATTTATACACAGAACATAGAGCACATTTCACTTGATACAAAATGAGTTTTCTGGAAACACCGACAGAAATAAGCTCCTGTTTAGTTGTGTCATGACTAAAGTGATTGTGCGCTGTTCAGAATTGCTTCAAAATTGCAATGTACAGACATCAGATCCTGTCAAATTAAAACACTGAGTATCGTCATGGCATGTGTAATCTGTATTGTTACCTTCTCCACCTGTGAAATTTTACAGACTTCTTCATGAAAGTTCTAATAATGTATTTCCCATCAGGGTTGTTTCTGGGAAATTTCTGGTTGCTATGGCTATTGTGAATGGGATCTTTTTGTAAATACATATGTTTTTAGTATGAGATTTGGCTCTAACTCGGGCTAAGCCATGTGTCATGGCCAGGCCTGTGCCTCATGCCTTCTCATGTACACTTGTACATGTCTATACATACCTGTTTTTCTCCTCTGTAGCCCTCTGTTGGCTTACCTGGCCATCACTCTATTCCTAACAGCACCTACCTGCTTTCTAACTGATTATCATAACGTCACTATTACCCTGCACTTCTGTCCTCTCGCCCCACAACTCACCCAATATTCTCAGGCAGCCACACCAAGATTTGATTCAGGAAGCAAGCGGCATATATTTATCTAAAGAATATTAACCAGCAGTCATTATCTTCTATGTGCAAAATATATGTTTGTGAAAAACTATTTTAGGTGCTTTATATTTAAAATATAGATTTAATTTCCATAAGGTTGCTGGGGAAGTAAATTAGAGTACATACAAAAGCTTGCAAAGTGCCTCACTTAGTAAGTGCTTCATAAACATTCACTGTTACTGTGTATTTTTCACCACAATCCTGTTAGGAAGCCATGAATATGGTCATTTTTCAGAGGCTCCGAGGGATTAAACAAGTTGTCCATAGATATTCCTTCTCACCTTCAGTAAGAGTAAAACTGAAGAAAGAACAAATAAACTAGAGAAAACTTTTAGGATATGAATATGCATTTTTATATATGATTATAAGATAAGCTCTCGAGATTTGGGGAAAGATGCTTACAAGTGCAGTCTTTTCAGATGTGCATGTCCTTGTGGTGCATATGTGTAGTTCCTACCAAAAAATCATTACTCTGATACTCACACTGAATTGCAAGTCGATTGCAGTTTAAGTCATGCATTAGACAAGCCTAAGTAGAAAATATATCTATCAGAGAAGGCACATACAATGAACATCTTGTTTTATTACAATTTTTAAAAAATGGGTTTTGAGTGATAAAAATTATCATTTCATTTTGTAACGGCACTACAGGTAAAAAAGTCAGGGTTCTGAATATGTATGGATTCCAAATCATATAACCTATTTATTTGAAAATATTTGAAGTTTTTCTAGGCCTTTATAGTAACATAAAGAACACTTTACTTTTTCTTTTAAGTTATATTAAACATAACTTCCTAAATATATAATTCATGATATGAATTTTTCTCTTATTCTATATAGAATAACATTTTCCAAGGTTTAATCCACTAAATACTAAGTCAGTTGTAAATGGGTTTCCTAAGAAAGGGTTCCATGGACAACAGGAAATTCAGGATTAAGGGAGTTAACAGGTTTCTTAAAATGTGATTTCTTAGAATCCTTAATACGCAAATGTTGCTTAAATCTTTGAAAAGGGGATGTATTATGCAGTGGGCCGTGTGTGTGTGTGTGTGTGTGTGTGTGTGTGTGTGTGTGTGTGTGTGAAGTGGGGGCTGTCCTGTGCATTGTAGAAGTTTATCAGCATCCTGGTCTCTACCCATTAGACACCAAAAGCGCCCCTCCCAACCCTGCCCCCAGGCATCTCCAGGCGTCGCCAGGCATCCACATACTCCCTAGAGGACAGTAATAGCCCTTGTGGAGAATCACTGATGATAGATAGATAGATAGAAATTTTATCACTGATATTATATATATAGATATAAATTTTATCTTGAGTGTCTTTGATATCATGGATATTAGACTCTATAAATCACTGTTAATGTGCTGCTAACATTAAAAAGATGCTTACTGCTATACAATTCCACCAGAAAATCATCTCAAAATTGTATAAAAGATAACATAAATCTAAAATTCTCCCAAAACTGGTTGTAAAGAATTGGTTTAAGCCGAATTGGCCTTTCTAAGGTATTAGCCAGAAACATGTAGTTTTTGTTGTTTCTTTCATGGAGTTCGGACAACAGAAGGGAAACTCATTAGGATGAAACAGTAGATGACCAGCTGTCTATTCCTGACCCATGGATCGCCAAAGCCCTTCAGCAGTATCTTGAAGTTTCTTCAGAGAAAGGGGACAGTAGGAATTTAATTCGAGCTTAGCAGGCTATGAAGTAGGTACCTCCTTTAGAACAAATTCGTGTGTGTCTGTGCGCAAACCTGTGTCTTAAGAAAAGAAGACAGAGGTACTGACAGAGTCTGTAAGGGGCTGTTTTAGGCAAAAAGTATTTAAAAAATTATTTTCCTAGCAAAGAAGTGAATTACACACTGAAGCAAGCAAACAAAAATTGCTACTCAAAGCCTAATTTTAACCTATGGAAGGAAACTAGCAATATGAACTCCTTATAAAACTAAAGTTTTCATATTTCTTTAGGGAAAGAATTTTGTTTATTGCTAGAATTGACTTTGACACCTCACCAAATCAGTGCACAGTGAGCATTATAGGAAAGCCGGCTTGAAACCCCAAAGAGGGAGGAGAAAGCGCACTGCTGAATTCGGCGGGCGGTGCAATGCTCTTGAGAATGTAAGATGGAAACGTCATCCCCTGAGACCTAGGCGATGCAGATCAAATCGCAAAGTTTCAGCGTTTCCCTCGGTGGGGTGGGGAGAGGAAGGCGGTGGGTTCTGTGCTCCATTCTAGAAAAGAGTCCCTTGAACTCTAGGATGGCAGCCTTCAGTACGGAAGCTGAGATGACAGGGCACACTCCTGTGCCCTTCACCGTATCAAAACCATGAATGTCAGCACCATGCGTGATTAAAACTTATTTGAGTAATTGAATGAATAATGAATGAAAAGTGCTTGAATTGTGTGAGGCCCAGAAGTAACCCTTCGAGCTCCAAAGCAGTCCTGTTATTCAAGTCTACGTGATTCCTTTACAAGCTCGGGTCACTTAAAGACGACACTCCAGTTGGCATATGTGGACAGTTACTCCTCTTTCCTAGCTACTAGTCCACTTGTGCCTTTGAAAAACATCAGAGCACACGATCACCTACTGTCTCCTGGAGAGAGTATCTGAATGCAAGGTAAGACGGTTGTGCCCTGGGTCAGTTTTTCCTCTAATTAATGGTATATGTGGCATATCACTGAGCCACTCTGGCCCTAAGGTTCCTCATCTGTAAAATAATCTTTCTAAAGTAAAATTTCTAAAGGCACTTCTAGTTCAAAAGTTTTACAGTGTTACAGTTGCAAAACCCATCTACAATCCCCATGGAAATTAAGAAGTTTCTAATTAAATAGGTAGTCTTTCCCCACCAGAAGACCATCATTGAAAAAATGACTCCAGCGAGATAAAATTACAAAAGCAATTAGTGAATCAAAGAATGTTTTGTTTGGACACCAGAGACATACACATAATCTACGTGGTTTTTGCATGCTTTATAAAACCCGATGAGACATGTAGAGGATGGTTTAGTGATGTCTGAGTAGAGGGAGTGTCATCCTTATGAAACGGGTTGGGCATAAGAAAACCCTGAGTCTGACTCCCACCTCAGTCTATCATCCATCTACTTCAGCTGATGAGTGGACACTCAGTCTCGGTGCCACATCTCATAAGGGAGAGGATGACTATAATAATAATAGGAAAACTTCTAGGATTGCAGAGGCACATTACAAAGATAATGTTTGCAAATTGTAGGACCTTGACAGTGGGTCCACATAAGTGCTTGTTAAGTACTAACTGACTGTAATAATTGCATTCCCTTACAATAATTGGTATTCCCTTAGTTTGAAAGCTCTTAGAATTGGAATAGACAAAAGTTAAGCTTTCAAGTGGCTTCCAAAAGACTTTAAAATATTTGTTAGGCAGTTTTGGAAGAGATCTTGTTTCGGGCCAGCATCTCACGCCCACAGCTGCCCAGCTTGCCCCTCTCCCAGGCCCGCAGAACTTGAGTCAGCAACTGGAACAAGCACTTAGTTAACAATACGTTCTTGAACTTTTTTTAAAAAGAAAAAATGAAAAATATATTTGAAAGCTTTTAAGGAAAATGCCTATTTTCACATAGAAGTACAACCTGTTTCTCAGCTATTTTTCCTTCATTCCTCTTCAGCGTTGTTTTAAATTTAGAGATCTGAGAAGTTTTAGGTGAGATTCTGTTGTAGCACCACCATTAAGAGGGCAAATAAGAATTCTGCATAATCTTTTTTGTTTGTTTCTGATTTTTGAATGGGAAAAGATCCATCACTGAAAAGTTTCCAAGTACAGGAAAATATCCAGACACACATGCAAAAGAAGCAGGCATGACTTTATCACCAAGAATGATACTATGACATTCTAACATTTGAACCATCTGTAGATATAATTGTGCTAAGGAAGGAGACATAATTTTTTCCTTTAATTTTAAAAATCCTCCATTAAGCTTTCCTTGCTACTCTTGGCCTAAAAATACAAAGAAGTATGAAAATGTATAATTTGTGGAGAGACAATAATACTCCCTAAGAAGCACAATAATTAAAATATAATTATTTGCCATGCCAAAAGGAATGTAGGGTCAGAAGCAATGGAATTATTCTAAAACAGGATAAACATATGCAGAATTCCAAAAAGTGAGATCTATCTACCTGACAGGGGAAGTGGACAAGGGAATCAGGTTGGACAGCTCTTTTGTGCACCCAAAACTGAACTGGCCAAAGGACAGAACATACATATATGGGAAAGACTGCAATATCAAGGAAATAGGCTAAAACATTAAAGGGTTTTCTCAGTTTTGATGGTCAAATTCCATCCCGTAAGCAGTGCATTAGACGCTAGTGACATACGATTTCTCATGACAGCTTTAGCAGCATCAATAAGGCCTCTCTGTCCATTGCAGCAAATTGATCCTACGTAACACTGACAAGGGCAGCCTGCACTTAATGACCTCTACCGCTGAGGGATCAGAGTGAAAAATGATTGGAAGTACAAATAAATCTTTGAGAGTTCCCCTGAAACAGGTGCGCTAAAAGAGATTCGTTTGAGAGATCACCACAAATGCAAACCAATGTCCTGGCATGCCCCACTGTGCACTCAGGCCGGGGTCTTGCTCCTCGGATTCTAAATAAAGATTTGCTTTAATTCCAAAAAGGACATCAAGACATTTTGTTCTCACTGTGGAAATACATCTCATGGATGTCTTTCAAAGGAATGGGCGCTCTGCTTTTTGTGCCAGTATCTAATATACTTGTCCTTTGACCTCTGATATGTAAGTTGTCCTTATCTGCCAAGAAAGGATTGCATTCTATACAGAACTGGTAACAAGTATACTTAAAATTCATTTTTGCTTCCCTCCTGGTTAGATAAGGAAATACAGTATAGCCATCGCTTATTTTCTTCTCCTCAATCATCAGCAACAAATAGAACACGTTTAACCACAGTAACAATGTCAAATGCATGAAGTGGCCATGATACATTGACGCCCTTTCTTTGAATCCTACACAGTGACCTGAGGACACTGAGATCTTGGCATAAAGTGGCATTCTCGATTCTCCCCCCAAAACATTTACTTCTTGATGTACCTTTATCTTACTACCTCAAAATGAATTTTGTAGAGAAAAATGCACCCTTTTTATGTCCCAGTATCTTTGGAAGCTCTAACTCATTAGAGAGTACACGGATGGGAAACAGGGGAGCGAGTTCATGATGGGCGCACCAGACGGATGTCACAGCCACGACAGCTGCACGGGGCCCTTTATGTCAAAGCAATATTCCTTATCAATTTCTCTCTGAGGTGAATCTTATTTTACAGATAACGAAACTGAGGCCAGAAAGGATTAACTTGCCAAGATCACTGCTGAGCTAGCGACTGGTAGAACTTGCACTCAAATCCTGGCCTTCTGTCCTCCTAATATTCCATAATAATGAGGATAAATATAGCACTGGAATTCTAAACCGCTCAGTTATAGCATAGAAGTACAGCGACAACAATAGGACACAGGAGTCCTTAGCAGTCTGCTGGTTCTTACGGAGAACTGTGAAAAAATCATCCTGCCTCTGTGTTTTGATGATTAAATTTGAAAAGAAACAAGGATTCAAAAGAATAACCTTTCTTGTCCACCAGTATCTATCTGGAAAGAATATAAAGAAAATGGCTATATCTTAATAGACTAGTAATGGAATTCTCTCTTTCCTCTTTTATTTGTGGTATATTGCATGTCTTACTCTTCCAATTTTATTATTATGGAAGATTTGAGAAAATATACTAGCATTTACAGTGATTTCTGGCAACCAGAGAGGGTCAGCTATTTCCCTACATTTCTAATCAAGCACAATATGTATTAAAAAAATAGAAACCAAGATTTTGAGCCCATACATCATAAGAAAATTTAGAGGAGTATCATGAAAAGTTACCTATAGACAGAATTTAATTTTCAAGTCGATGATGACATATTTAAATCTATGAGCTATAAAAATGTTATATTCTAGGTAATAATAATTAAAACAAAATTAGTATAAAACGGTGGACTAGAAATTAAGTTTTTTTATTTCCCAAATATCTTTTCAAAATTTAATGTCAAAGGGTCGATAAAAAATATACAACAAACTTTACAAACAGATGATATCTCACTGTGGTTTTGATTTGCATTTCCCTGATGATTAGTGATGTGGAGTATGTTTCCATGTGGATAAAGAAGTGGTACATATACACAGTGGAATATTATTCAGCCATAAAAAAGAAAGAAATCCTGCCATTCACAACAACATGGATGGACCTAGGGGCCATGATGCTCAGTGAAATAAGCCAGAAAGAGAAAGACAAGCACCATATAAGTTCACTCATTTGTGGAATGTAAAAACAAAACAGAACAGCAGCAGACTCACAGACACTGAGAAGAAATGGTGTTCTCCATGGGGGAGGGGCTAGGTGGGTCAGGGGGCAGGGTGAGGGGGCTAAAGGGGCACAAAAACCTCTATCATAATAGAGGGGATGGAAGTGCAGCATGAGAATATAGTCAATAATTCAGTACATCTTTCTATGTTGACAGACAGTAACTGCACTAGTGGGGGTGAGAATTTAATAATGTGGGTAACCTGTGAACCACTGTGTTGTACACTTGAAACCAATAAAAGATTGTATATCAATTATACTTCATTACAAAAAAAAAACTTTACAGAAAGAAAACATGCCATCATTTTGTGGTATTTAAGGAACCATCATCAGACTGGAGGCCCCATGATTGACCACTTGCTAGTTCTTGTTGTACTATGTCAAGTCAGTCATTATTTTTTAAAATAGAAGAAAAACCTACCTGTTTCTTATCTCTAAGTGACCCGCTGAGCGATGACTGTCTGTCATACAGACTGAAGTAGTGGTCCTTTTCTGTTAAGAAAGTAGTCTGTAATTTCTGATACTCTTGAGCTAAACGCAGATTTTCTTTTAGTGTATCATCTTGCATTTCCTAGAAGAAAAACATATATACAATTAATTAAAATCATTTTATGTTTGGATTGTTACATCATTTGAATTATCTTTGCAGGATAAAAATGAAACCAAAAAGATACTTCCCCTGACATCAATATCCTCCTTAGTTTCATAATTTCCTGTCTTGATGCAGGATGTGTGTGTGTGTGCGTGTGTGCGTGTGAGCGCTGATCCATCAGAGCCTGTTAACCTTGGATTCTCCTTTTTCCCAGGCTGCCCTCCATGATGCCTTGGGAGGTACCCAGTCTTGGGGAGGCCCCATTCAGCTCCCAGGAGCCCTTTCCAGCTTCCCACCCGCTTTACATTTCCTCACTACCAGGGCTCAAGGAAGAAGACACTGGGAAACATGGAATCCTATTTCAAAGGGTTTCAGAGTGGTGGCATGCCTAGAAAACACCCAGAACATGGAGAAGCAGAGAGTAGAAGACAAGGAGCAAAGAGTCCCATATCTGGACGCCCATAGTGGACCCATGATTTGAATTGGACAATTTGGCTACATTAAAGGCTGAATACACTTCTGTGGTAGTTGAAAATGTATAGTGCCTTCCAGGACTCAATAAACAGATGCCAAATCTCATACAAAGCCCTTAGAATTTAGCTTCCGCAATACCACCCATCAGCAAGTGAGGGGCTGTACCTGTCGTTTTCAGATTACATGTATGAATTCAGTTTAGTTGCTGGTACTTTTTACATTTCTAGCATGAAAGTTTTCTCTGTTTGCTTCAAAAAATATGGAAGTGATCAACAGCCTTAAATATTTTGAAACCTGTTAATCTATTAATTCATTTATAGGAATTTATAAATGCTTTATAAATTATAAAATGCTTTATTTGTCATAACATTATTTACAGTGGCAAAAAGTTTCAATACACATAAATGCAGATTGATCATGATGATTAAATAACTAGATATAAAAATAACCACTGTGAAGCAATTAAAAATGTTTCTTTGTAAAAACTGCCATCACATCAAATGTTTAGTGTAAGTTGTTAAAAACTATACTGCAGAGAGTTCCGGGAAGATGGTGGCGTGAATGGAGCGGCAGAATTTTCCTCCCAACATTATATTTATCCTGAAAACACAGCAAATGCAACTGTTCCTAAAAGAGAGACCAGAACACACAGGAAAGCGCACACCGTGCAGCCACACCTGAGAGGACTCGGCACCTGGCAAGGCGGGTAAGAAACGGAACCGCGACCCAGCAGAACCCGAGGACTCCCCCACCCCAGCACACTGGAGGGAGGAGAGGATTCAGAGCCGGGAGGGAGTGGAAGTGCAGGCCCAGGAGATAACCAGCCCCGGAGCTGCCCCGGGAGCGCCGGCGCACAAAGCGCAGTCTGGCGGAGATTGGAGAGACAGGCGGCACAGGGTCTCAGCGGGAACGCGCCTGTTTGCTCACGGCTGGTTCAGGGAAGGAGAAAAGAGAAGAAAAAAAAAAGGAGAAAAGCATGGGCTTTGTTTTTCAGCAGTCTTAAAGAGACAGGAGTCCAGCAGAGAACCTCATCACCGCGGCACACTCAGCCCAGCAGGCTAGGAGTCCTGGGGAGCTTTGGACCCCATAGCGGGCGACTGGGAAAGGGTAGCCATATTTAGGACTCCCACAGAGCTCAACAGCCTCCCATTTATTCTCACCCCAGCCACAGCTTTAAAGGGCCATGCGGAGCGGCTCCGGAAGAGTGGAGAAACAGCGCCACCTACAGCATTCACACAGAAACCACTACCGTCATAAAGAGCCCAGCTGACATACGTGACAACTACTAACAACCAATTCTATAGTCATGAGAAGACAGAAGAATATGATACAGACAAAGCTTCAGACACACACAATAACTGAGAGAGAACCTGAAGGAATGGACATGCACAGTCTTCCTGAAAAAGAATTCAGAATAAAAGTCATAGCCATGCTGACGGATCTACAGAAAAATGTGCAAGAGCTGAGGGAGGAAATGAGGAAAGACTAGGCAGAAATGAGACAAGCCATCGAAGGGCTTAACAGCAGACTGGATGAGGTACAAGACACTGTCAATGAAATACAAAACAGAGAACAGGAATACAAAGAAGCTGAGGCAGAGAAAGATAAAACGATCTCTAAGAATGAAAGACTATTAAGAGAAATGTGTGACCAATCCAAACGGAGCAATATTCGCATTATAGGAGTACAGGACGAAGAAGAGAGAGAAAAAGGGATAGAAAGTGTCCTTGAAGAAATAATTGCTGAAAACTTTCCCATGCTGGGGAAGGAAATAGTCTCGCAGTCCATGGAAGCCCACAGATCTCCCAACACAAGGAACCCAAGGAAGACAACACCAAGACACATAATAACTAAGATGGCAATGATCAAAGATAAAGACAGAGTATTAAAGGCAGCTAGAGAGAGAAAAAAGATCACCTACAAAGGAAAATCCATCAGACTGTCATCAGACTTCTCAACAGAAACCTTACAGGCCAGAAGAGAATGGCATGATATATTTAACATAATGAAATAGAAGGGCCTTGAACCAAGAATATTGTATCCAGCACGATTATTATTTAAATATGATAATTTTTTAATAATCAAGGGATTAAACAATTTCAAGACAAACGAAAGTTGAGAGAGTTTGCTTCTCATAAACCACCACTACAGGATATCTTAAACGGACTGCTCTAGAGGGAAGCACCCCTAAGACTAAAAAGATGTCACCAGAGAAAATAAAATCATAGCAAAGAAAGCAGACCATACAAATACTAACTAAAGGCAAAGAATAAAACACCTAATATATAAAGAAAGGAGGAGGAAGAATAGGAAGGGAGAGATAAAGAAACATCAGATGGCGTTCACAATAACTTAACAAGAAAGTTAAGTTAGATTCTTAGATAGTAAAGAAGCAACCCCTGAACCTTTGGTAACCACGAATCTAAAGCCAGCAATGGCAATAAGTACATATCTATCAATAATCACCCTAAATGTAAATGGACTGAATGCACCAATCAAAAGACACAGAGTAACAGAGTGGATAAAAAAGCAAGGCCCATCTATATGCTACTTACAAGAGACTCACCTCAAACTCAAAGATATACACAGACTAAAAGTGAAAGGATGGAAAAAGATATTTCATGCAAATAACAAAGAGAAAAAAGCAGGTGTTGCAGTACTTGTATCAGATAAAATAGACTTCAAAATGAAGAAAGTAGCAAGAGATAAAGAAGGACATTACATAACGATAAAGGGGTCAGTCCAACAAGAAGATATAACCATTATAAATATATATGCACCCAACAGAGGAGCGTCAGCATATGTGAAACAAATACTAACAGAAGTGAAGGAGGAAATACACAGCAATGCAATTATTTTAGGAGACTTTAACACACCACTCACTCCAAAGGATAGATCAACGAGGCAGAGGATAAGTAAAGACACAGAGGCACTGAACAACACACTAGAACAGATGGACCTAACAGATATCTACAGAACTCTGCACCCAAAAGCAGCAGGACACACATTCTTCTCAAGCGCACATGGAACATTTTCCAGAATAGACCACATACTAGGCCCCAAAAAGAACCTCAGTAAATTCAAAAATATTGAAATCCTACCAACCAATTTCTCAGATCACAAAGGTATAAAACTAGAAATAAATTTTAGAAAGAAATCAAAAAGGCTCACAAATACATGGAGACTTAACAACGCTCTCCTAATGAATCAATGGGTTAACGACCAAATCAAAACAGAAATCAAAGAATATATGGAGACTAATAACAACAACACAAAGCCACAACTTCTCTGGGACGCAGCGAAGGCAGTTCTAAGACAAAAGTATATTGCAATCCAGGCCTATTTAAAGAAGGAAGAACATTCCCAAATGAACAGTCTAAAGACACAATTATTGAAATTGGAAAAAGAAGAACAAATGAGGCCCAAAGTCACCAGAAAGAGGGACTTAATAAAGATGAAAGAAGAAATAAATAAAATTGAGAAGAATAAAACAATAGAAAAAATCAATGAAACCAGAAGCTGGTTCTTTGAAAAAATAAACAAAATAGATAAACCCCTAGCCAGACTCATTAAGAGAAGAAGAGAATCTACAAACATAAACAGAATCAGAAATGAGAAAGGAAAAATAACGACAGACCCAAAGAAATACAAAGAATTATAAGAGAATATTACGAGCATCTATATGCTAACAAGCTGCAAAACCTAGAAGAAATGGACAACTTCTTAGAAAAATACAGCCTTCCAAGACTCACCAAGCAGGAAACAGAAAAACTAAACAGACCAATCACCAGCAACAAAATTGAATCGGTAATCAAAAAACTACCCAAGAACAAAACCCCTGGACCTGATGGAGTCACCTCTGAATTCTACCAGACATATAGAGAAGAAATAACACCCATTTTCCATAAAGTTTTCCAAAAAATAAAACAGGAGGGAATACTTCCAAACTCATTCTATGAAGCCCGCATCACTCTAATACCAAAACTGGGCAAAGACCTCACTAAAAAAGAAAATTACAGACCAATATCCCTGATGAACGTAGATGCAAAAATACTCAACAAAATATTAGCAAACCGAATTCAAAAATACATCAAGAGCATCATATACCATGATCAAGTGGGATTCATCCCAGGGATGCAAGGATGGTACAACATTCGAAAATCCATCAACATCATCCACCACATCAACAAAAAGAAGAACAAAAACCACATGATCATCTCCATAGATGCTGAAAAAGCATTTGACAAAATTCAGCATCCATTCATGATTAAAACTCTCAAGAGAATGGGTATAGACGGCAAGTACCTCAACATCATAAAGGTTACATATGACAAACCCACAGCTAACATCATACTTAATAGCGAAAAGCTGAAAGCTTTTCATCTAAAATCGGGAACAAGACAGGGGTGCCCACTCTCTCCACTGTTATTCAACATAGTACTGGAGGTCCTAGCCACGGCAATCAGACAAAGCAAAGACATACAAAGCATCCAGATTGGTAAAGAAGAAGTCAAATTGTCACTATTTGCAGATGACATGATACTGTACATAAAAAACCCTAAAGACTCCACTCCAAAAGTACTAGAACTAATATCTGAATTCAGCAAAGTTGCAGGATATAAAATTAACACACAGAAATCTGTTGCTTTCCTATACACTAATGATGAACTAACAGAAAGAGAAATCAGAAAAACAATTCCATTCACAGTTGCATCTAAAAGAATAAAATACCTAGGAATAAACCTAACGAAGGAAGTGAAAGACCTGTACTCTGAAAACTACAAGACACTCCTAGGAGAAATTAAGGAAGGTACTAACAAATGGAAATGCATCCCATGCTCTTGGCTAGGAAGAATAAATATTGTCAAAAGGGCTATACTACCTAAAGCAATCTACAGATTCAATGCAATCCCTATCAAACTACCAACAGCTTTCTTCAATGAACTGGAACAAATAATTCTAAAATTCATATGGAACCAGAAAAGACCCCGAATAGCCAAAGCAATCCTTAGAAGGAGGAATCAAACAGGGGGAATTACGCTCCCTGACTTCAAGCTCTACTACAAAGCCACAGTAATCAAGACAATTTGGTACTGGCACAAAAACAGACCCACAGACCAGTGGAACAGAATAGAAAATCCAAACATTAACCCAAACACCTACAGTCAATTAATATTTGATAAAGGAGCCTTGGATATACAATGGGGAGATGACAGCCTCTTCAGCAGCTGGTGTTGGAAAAACTGGACAGCTACATGTAAGAGAATGAAACTGGACCACTGTCTAACCCCATATACAAAGGTAAACTCAAGGTGGATCAAAGACCTGAATATAAGTCATGAAACCATAAAACTCTTAGAAAAAAACATAGGCAAAAATCTCTTGGACATAAACATGAGCTACTTCTTCATGAACATATCCCCCCGGGCAAGGGAAACAAAAGCAAAAATGAACAAATGGGACTATATCAAGTTGAAAAGCTTCTGTACAGCAAAGGACACCATCAGTAGAAGAAAAAGACATCCCACAATATGGGAAAATATATTCATAAATGATGTATCTGATAAGGGGTTGACATCTAAAATATACAAAGAACTCACGCACCTTAACAAACAAAAAGCAAATAATCCAATAAAGAAATGGGCACAGGACATGAATAGACACTTCTCTAAAGAAGAAATTCAGATAGCCAACAGGCACATGATAAGATGCTCCACATCGTTAATCATCAGAGAAATGCAGATTAAAATCACAATGAGATATCACCTCACACCAGTGAGGATGGCCAACATCCAAAACACAAACAACAACAAGTGTTGGTGAGGATGTGGAGAAAAGGGAACCCTCCTACACTGCTGGTGGGAATGCAAATTAGTTCAACCATTGTGGAAAGCAGTATGGAGGTTCCTCAAAAAACTCAAAATAGAAATACCATTTGACCTAGGATTCCCACTCCTAGGAATTTACCTTAAGAACGCAGCAGCCCAGTTTCAAAAAGACAGATGCACTCCTATGTTTATTGCAACACTGTTTACAATAGCCAAGAAATGGAAGCAACCTAAGTGTCCATCAGTAGATGAATGGATTAAGAAGATGTGGTACATATACACAATGGAATATTATTCAGCCATAAGAAGAAAACAAATCCTACCATTTGCAACAATATGGATGGAGCTAGAGGGTATTATGCTCAGTGAAATAAGCCAAGCCGAAAAAGACAAGTATCAAATGATCTCGCTCATATGTGGAGTATAAGAACAAAGAAAAAAACTGAAGGAACAAAACAGCAGCAGACTCACAGAACCCAAGAACGAACTAATAGTTACCAAAGGGAAAGGGACTGGGGAAGAAGGGTGGGAAGGGAGGGATAAGAGGGTAAAAGGGGCATTACGATTAGCAGACATAAGGTGGGGGCCATGGGGAGGGCTGTACAACTCAGAGAAGACAAGTAGTGATTCTCATCTCACTACGCTGATGGACAGTGACTGTAATAGGGGTAGTTTAATTACCACAATATTGCACATGTAATTGTAGGTTAATGATACCAAAATAAATTGTAAAAAAAAATAAATAAATAAAAAATAAAGAGTTTTTCAAAAAGAAAGAAAAAAAACTATACTGCAATATGAGAATATGCATACAGGAAATGAAATTCGGGAAAAAAGTGCCTGTACAAATATTTCTGTATTTACACACTTGAAGATTTATTAAGGTCAACAAACATACTTCTCATAAAGCCTGGTATCCATATTGATCCCTAGTGATCAATACCATGTCACAGCTGGTCTCCAAAAGCCAGAGTGATGAACTGTGGATCATCTTAAATGTCCTTGTCCTAATTCTGGCACAATAATTTGAAACTTTAGAAATGTGTATCTAGTAAACCAGCTTTAAATCCCATAGAATAATTTTTGGTAGGAGGACAAAGAATCTATGAGCATTTTCCTTGGTGGAGATACTTTTGAAAAGATGGTTACAATTCTTTTTGATATCTTAACACTAATTTTACAATCTAAACCTCAAGCGAGTAAGTTGGAATTTTGATAAATGTTCTACTGGAGGCAGGAAGAGGAATCATTTGAGATCATTTGTTTATTTGATTTAACATAAGCACAACTGTGATACCTAAGATATTCTACTTCTCAATTACATTTCTTTCAAGCCCCAGATGGCTACTCTAAATACTGAATTTGAGAGGGGTGCTACTAAAAGTTGTGGGATTTTTGCACTAAACCTATTTAGTGGAACTGGGGATATATGTGATGCTTTATGGCTGGCTCACTGTGTAATATGCAGTTTTATTTCCAAATACATATATTTTAAATTCCTATATGACACCAGTTCTTACTGTTTTATATGCCATAATTAGATAACAAGAAATTGAATTGTGTATTTAAACCAATGACTCTTCAAAACATTGTTACATCAGTCATGTTTTACATTATCATTTACCAGTAATGAATGTATAGGATTTGCAAATTCACTACCAATTCTTTAAAGTCAGTGACCTTCAGATGTGCAATGAAATTTGAGTTTTATTTTAAATAATGGTTTCTGCTGACACTGAAATGTTTTTATGTTTAACTGTGGTTTCACCTCACAACTCTGACTGGTTTAATTTTAACCAATAGTATTATAACATACAAATGAAACAAAGAGGGAATGAAAATTATTGGTGGAAATGATGTCCAGGAGAAAGAAAGCTATCACTACTGCAATCGAACAGCTTATAAAAGGATAGTAACAGAAGACATTTAATATTATTGAGGGCATAAGAGTTGAGGTCAACAATATGACAAAAAATTAATAAGAGAAGATGACTTTCATGTGGTTTTAAATTCCAGTCCAGCTGAGTCTTATCAGTAGACTCTTTCCATTTAAGGTCTTGGCTAATGCAAACTTGAAAAAAAAAATTTGTTCCTGAAACCATTAAAGAAAAATTAGATTGCAATCTCTGTAGGTTAAAATAATGGCACTCTGAGTTGATTTATAATATTATTTCACTCATTTTCATTCACTTATTCAAAACTTCACTTACCAACTATTGTATCCCAAGCTCTGAGAGAATGGTGCATCTTGAGAATGTGTGGCCTCACAGGGAAGATTTACACTAAAAACCACACACATATATAACTAGAATGTAGAATTCTGAATCCTTTGCATTTATTTTGTTTTCCATATGCATTAAATTCACCCCAAATTTTAAATAAATAAAACATTTTTTCAAAGCTGGGTTTATTGGTATATATTCCATTCCCATTATTAATGATTAAAATGATGAAATATTGGGAATATGGCTTGATGAAGAGAAGAGACCTGGTGCTTGTCTGTTCATAGTTTTCATGCTGTCTAGAAAGTAGTAAGGAAAAAATTTAACTTGATGAATTTTGTTTTCTATTATCTCAAATTGCTTGTTAAACTTTGATGTTGCTGGACTAACTATGGTCTCTTACCCCAATTTTGTATCAGGAAATGAAGATTATGTTTATAAAGAAAGGGCTGAATGAAGTTAGATTACAAGTTCCATGAGGCTAAAGCCTTCACTCACTCCAGGTACAATGTACAAGCAGAACTGACACAAAAGGTGACAGGTTTTCAGTAAACAAATGAATGAACACACACAGTAAGTTAGGAAATGCATGTATTTGGCACTTTACAACCGCACATTTTATTTCCTCACTTTTATGAAATAATCTATTGACAGTATAACCACTTATTATACACATTCATTTATATTATTTGATACTACGCTCCTGGAGAGGTGAAGATTTTTAAAAAGTATATAAAGAGAACTCACATCATATGTTTCGGAAGTGGACATTTTATAAGGATATACCATGTTGTCCAGCCTTAACAAGAGTTCTCTTGGTGCGTCACTGACCTTCACAAGGTATATGTACTCCTTGAAACTATACACAGCATTTTTCTTGGGTTACCTAATTAGCCTATGATCTCCTAAGTACTGAAAAACCATTGTCAGAGAAAGACCTGACTTCCTCTTCTGTCACCAAAAACGCTGAAAAATGAAGGCAGATTGAGACCCCAAGATATACAAATAATAGTTTTTCACTTTTTTCCCTTGACCTTTCTTATTCTTTAAGTTCTTCATCTTGGCGTTCTCCACCATTTTCTCTATTTCATTTGTTTTTCTCACTATTCCCCCTTACCTTTACCTCTCCCACTGGGTAAGTAGGGAATAGGATATTATAATCAGAGAACTGAGTTCTTTTTGAACAAAAATACAAAGCATATGTCATCTGTTCATGTTACACCTTGTGATATAGAGATGAGAACTTAGAAATAAGGCTGAACTTGAACATCAACTAATGAACTCCACACCTAATGGAAAGAACACAGACAATAAAACTGTCTCAATTTCTATAATGTATTATCATCCTTATTTGATGGAAATGGAAGATAAGGCAAAGGGAAGTCAGGCAAGGCAAATCATATTTTCCAAAAATGGCCACAGAAATATTTTCATCTCCACATGTTCTTCCAAGACACCGTCAGTCCCCACCGAGGAGGACAGTCTGTTTCTCCTTTGGACCCGGGGACACTTGTGGCTTATCCAGCCCATAAAGTAAGGTGGAAATGATGCCACATGATTTTCTAGGCTAGTTTATTTAAGAAAAGCTAGTTTAAATAAAAAATATAGCTACCATCTGGCCCTCACTACCCTGGGCACCAGCCGCCATGCTGTGAGGTTGTGTAGGTGTTCCAGAAAACAACCCTAGCTCAGGTCTCAGGCAACAGTCAGCCTCAGCATCAACAAGGAGCGATGCTGGCACCTGAGGATGCATCTGATCCCTGGTTTCCATCCCACTGGTGGGTCAGAGACAAGAGGTAAGACACCCTGCTGTGTTCTGTCTGGATTTCTGACATGCACAGTCATGAGCTATGATGTCTTGGGGTATTCGTTATGCAACCAGAGCAACTGAAACACCCAATGTTTTGTGCAAGGTTATACACATATTAAGTAGAAGACCTGGGCTTCGCCCCCAGGCACACTCGCTCCAGATCACATACTCTTCACCAGTCCAAACACTTCCTTCACAAACATGAGGCAGCCCTGCTTAACACTGTTCAATGCTGTCTTTATAAAACCTAATCACACCACACACAATCAAATCAAGTAACAAGCTTACCTTGCTCTGAGCCTGTTTCCACTGTCTTGTTATAATCTGGCTAACACACGGCTCACTGACAGACAAAATGGGCTGCTAGGTCAGAATGGGTGTGCTGCTTACATATAACCAGTATCTTGTGTTTTTTGACCTACATGATTCTATATTCCATAATTTGAACAGGCCAGATGTATTTACTGGCAAGACAGCACCAGGTGTATAGGCCTTTATGGCTGAGGGCTGCCCCACTCTGGACTACAGCTGAATGCTGCAGAGTAACACGCCCACTGAGGCTTCTGGAGGTCCAGCCAGAGAAAGCCTGAATCCATTTGAACTGTATTTTTTTTTTTAATTTAAGATGGACTATGGCAAAGGAGATTACAAGAAGAAACTTGGCCCAAACATTCTAAAGATATGGTTATGATTACAATATTTATACTGTACATGTATGTGTAGAAAACCTACATAGCTATTTACAATTACTTTAATGTCATGTCTTTGACTCAATCTGGGGTGATGTGCCATATGCTGGCATTCGGGTCCAGTCTGCCAAGCAGAGGGGCAGGTCTTTTCAATCATGCATTGTGAGAGAGTTGTTCTAATCCCGCGTGTCCTGTCCTGATGTGATTGCGTGTGGCTGTGTCAGGTGATCTCTTCTGATGAACTCTCCATCCTCTGTCATTCTCGGTCATTGACTGTCGCTGCAATGGCTCCTGGCTTTCCAGTGTCTCCCCAGGGTTCTGAGGGCTGCCGGGTCCCTGCCCTCGCACCCCACTCACTCTCGTCTCATGGTCAGAAAGAATCTACTCCCTACCAAAACCTCCAGAAAAACAGAAGTTGTATTGTATCGCTGGTATTTACTCATCAGTCTCACTCCAGAGCATCTTCACATCTAGCTGTTTACCCATTTACTTGCTCATCAATCACTTATTTAGCAAAACTTCAGTAAGTTTACTCTGTGGATCCAGCTCCATGGATACTACAGGGATTAAGGAAGATAAAAACCCGTCACCAGGGATGACAGGCCAGAGCGGGCAGATGGAGAGGTGTCACGTGGTCTGTCCGGGACACCTTGAAGCACCTTGAAACGACTCCACCAGGGGCTGCTGCTCCTGCGGGTGGGGGAGCAGGTGAGGAAGGGCTTTCATGAAGGAAACCAGCAGGGACCCGAACCTTGGGGCAGCTGCTTTATCTGGCAGTGATCAAAGCTGTCCTGTCACCCTGGTCATTATACACTTGAAAGAAGTTGGGTGTATCAGTCAAGAGGATGCTGTTCTTGTCCCCTTTGGGACCCGTTATGACTTGTGAATTAGACTTTCACAGATCATGTTAAATGTTCCGTTATCTCTTGACTTTAAACTACTCCTACGTGAACGATGAAATGTGCCCGCGTATTTAGCATCCCTTTGACACACAGCATCATAAACAACACTCCATTCTAAGCACCAATGTTCCAGCAGCATGTGGCCCTGCACGGAGGCTCGGGCGTCACACCGTTTTCTCTCACCCCCAAATCCCCCAGTTTCCACACAAGCCTTTGGCACATCTCTGCCAGTTCGGGGCACTGGAGGGCCTTGTGCTCAGGAAGGCTTTGATGTTACTGAAGTGGGCACCAGTGCTTACGTGGTTCAGAGACTGTGCAGGGAGTGCACTTCAGTACGAGTGAAACGTGGTGGCTCCCAATCTCTGCCCCCTCCTGCTTCGGAAGCGCTGCCTTTGACTCACTGGGATGAGGGTGGTGACCACCAGTGCTTACAAGACATGCTGACTCTCAGCCCCGGAGAAAACCCTCTTCCCAGGCAGGCCACCCTCTCAGGCGTGCCACCTGCTGTGTGCACAGGCGGTGTCTGCTGCGATCCTGCAGCCTTGAGATCCGTGCAGCAGTTACAGCGCAGGACGAGCGTTCTCCCCCACGGCCCCAAGGAGCAGGTCTGCAAGGATGATATGTGCCGATACCCTGAAGCCTCCAAGGAGCAAATAACTGTTTTAAGTCTCCCAGGACCCACTTTCCTGTCTGCGCTGCCATGGGAACCAGTCTCTTGCCCAACGCGAGTTCTCTGATAATTAGTCTTGAACATTCTTGATTTTTTAAATGAACAAATCAGTCCTCTGCATCAAGGTTGTTACATGCTTCAAACTCTACATATTACCATGTTTGACAAAATGCTCTCAATTCACTAATTTATTCAGAATGCACTGTGGGGGCAGTGGGCGAGTTGCAAGAGCACCTGGTGCTGCCAGAGCGCAGGGGAACGCCTTCCTGAGCTTCCCCACCCCGGCCCCCAGACTGTGACTACACACAGGACTCACCTTAGCTCCCTGGGGGGTTACAGATTTAGCCGCCGCTGATTTATCGTGATATTCACAATACTGCCTCCCAGAACTCAAAAGAGATCCACTGGGAATTTATTAATACTTTGTATTAACCCTGCTTGTTCCTTATTATTTTTAGACTCTGATCATTGTACATACTTGACCAGGAATTATTGATACCAGCATGAAAAAATACACAATGTCAGGGCCGAAGGAGCTTGCAGTCAGAGAGAGAACCGAGCACTGGCCCAGCGCCTGCACAGAAGGGCAAGCGGCAGGTCCGCATGATGACAGCGGAGGCAGCTCCAGGGCGGTGGTGAGCGGAGTTCCAAGGGGCAGTTAGGCTTTAACGGATTCTGAAAGTACTTCCTACCCAGGGGTATGTATGTGTTCTCGTCAGGGACACTGCCCTAGAAACACAGATGCCTGCTGAATATCACAAAGCACATGATGAATGTGGGTGCATGCTTAAGAAAAGGAACGTTTACCTCCGTGTTGGCTGTCGCATTCCTCCTACAGCTACTCGGCGGCATTAGGAAACGTCATACAGGCAGACGGCACTTAGGTTAGTACTCAACTTATTTGGCATAGTTCTCTCCTGCGTAACTGTATGCCCCCTCAAAGTGTCCAGTACAACAGATTAAGAAACGACTTATGTAGGAAGAGAAAGAGTAATCGTCATGTCACCCATCTCCCCAATGAGTTTTTCCAAGGTAAAATACATGATGTGAGCTGTTACAGTACATGTATGTCCTCGGTGACACTCACAGTAATAATCCCTCTACATTTATTACTTATTAAATAAACTTTAAATTTCAATCCTGAATATATATTTGAGCTTAATAATGTGTCCTCTATTACTGTTTGTCAAACAGAAACATATTTGCATATAATTTCTTTGTTAAATATTCCTATGCATTCATATTTTAATTATATATTTCAATCTGTCAGTACTTTAAAAAATATTTTCAGTCTACTACTCTTTTTACTGTCATGTGAGAGACTGAACAACTTCCTCTTCATGGGCACTTCCTGATTTGAATAGTTTAAGATTTAGAAAGGTTTCCTATTTACTCATATTTTAATGATATACATTTCTTCTTCACTGGTGGAAAAGCCTGATCAGTCACTGAAAGGTCAGTTAGCACTAAACAGACCCTTTCTTTATGTTATTACGAAGAATAGTGTCTCTATGCTGACGGGCTGCACAGGGAGGCGTGATGCAGAGAGTTAATGCGCTGCCTTGCTGGCCCCTGGGGTAGAGATTCCAGTACAGTGCCCACCACTTATTCTAATTATGCGGCTTTAAAAGGTCATCAGCAAAAAAGAGTTGAGGAATTATCAACCAACTTCATCATAAAGTAATAATGTACTACATGAACGCAGAAACTGTGAGAGCCACATCTAGAAACTTTATTACAAATGACAGAAAAACTGATCTAAGAGGTTCCAGGACATATATTATGGCATAAATTAAGGAAACTCATTGAAAAATTAAAATATTAAAATACATGAAATTTTGTAACTTCCTATTGATGTAGTCAGGTAATTTGATCTCCCCTTGTATTTGTATAAAATGTTTAATTTTGAAAGTCTTTTTTTATGTTTAATACCAACGTCATTGCCACATCCATGTAATACCAGAATTTAAATATTTCTTAAAAATCCATTTGTTATAAAATACAAACGCATGATGATTGTATTACATACAAATAGTGAGAGATACATGAAGTAGAAAGTTAAAGCCCCTCTTCACAATCATAACCAGTCTTACACCCCAGAGACAGTATTAACAATTTGGTGCAATTCCTAAAGGAATAGAAATTTAAAAAAATTAGTAGCCTGCCCATGAGGAAAGGGTGGCCAGGTAAGTCCATTTCCTACCCAAGGCCGCGCGGGAAGAGAGCAGCATTTGGTCGTCTCCTTGGAAATGTGGGACCAGAAAACCCACATGTCACCAAGGAGCCAAATCCGAGGAGGGCAGTAAACGATCTGCAGCCTAAAAAGTCTCCGTGTGGGCGGAGTCATCGCTGATCCTTCTCTCCGCGCCTCTCCGGTGCCCCCTTACGGGGGACTCGCCTCCTGCTGCTCCCCCGGCACACTCGCCGTGCCTCGCAACGTGTCTCAAGCACAAACAGGATTTAAGACACCTAAGACCCTTTCCTACGGATACTCATCTTGAGACACCTCCAGTTCCCCAAGGCAACATAATCCCAGTGTGGAAAGCATCACATTCCAGAGCAGGATCACCCAGCCATGGCTCTGCAGCCAAACCCAGCCACTGCCTGTTTTCGCACATCGGCGTTCCTGGGGCGCCACAGCCCGTCCACTCCATACTGTCCGTGGCTGTCCTCGCTCTGCAGAGGCAGATCTGAGTGACTGACAGAGGCCGAGTGGAGAGCAGCGTCCGGAGTACTTACTGTCCTTCCCTTTACTCAAACAGTTTGGTGACCCCCTGCTTATACCCTTACTTAATATGTTAATTAACCTTTCATTCATGTTACACCTTTTATTCAAGACCTATTTTGGCTGTACACACAGAAAAAGACTGCTGAAAAGCGCTTTCTTTATGTTTCTAGAAGAGCCACGAACTAAGGAGAGAGAGCTACTAATAATTTAAAAATGGCTCCAAGTCCTTAAAAAAATGAGATGCCTATAAGCTTTTTAAGAGCTCTAAAAATGGGTATGATAACTTTGCAGAGAGTTGTCAGCACTATGGTTATTATAACATAAATAATGCCCACATTTACCTACCTCAAACCTTTCACAGTTAAATGTAGTTCATGTAGGTCCTGCAATATAGAAAACTACAGGTCTGCTTATTTTCCTACTCCTGCAACTTCTGTTTTGGGGGTCTAGAATCAACTTTATGTTGCCACATTGAAGTTTATTTTGCAGGTGACGCAGGTGTCCATTCATTTACAGAAAGGCTAAGGGAGATGCAGTGGTCACCTATCATGAAAGGCCCTGACATGATCACGGAATGCAGCAATTTCCGAAAATTCTGCTTGAGTTTTTAACTTTGATTCCAGTACATGTGTAAGTCAACTTAGGGAGAATTCACATTCTTTAAAATATTGAATTTATAATTCATAAACTTAATAGATCACTCTACTTAGAACCTCTGTTTCTTCTCACAAATGTCTTATAGCTTTCTGTGGAGAAATTGCACATCTTTTGGTACATATATACCTAGGCATTTGTCATTCAGTTATTTAATTATAAATGCAGTCCATTTTAGGAATTTATTTGCTAGTTATTTGTGACTACTTTATAGAAATACAATGGCTTTTTATTTATTTTATATCCACTGACTCCCCCAAATTCATGAATTCATTCCAGTAGTTTATCTGTAGAACCTTTGCATGTTTTGTAGACACATAATTTTTTCAAATTACAGCTTGAAAAACCATCTTTTATCATATTTCCTATTTGTAGTTTGTTGACAGTTATGAATGGCTTTTGAATTTCATTTTTTTCTGTATTTATTGAGATTTGATATTTTTCTTCCTTTTAATGTTAGTGTGATAAATTATACTTATTGAGTTTTTATTAAGGCTGGAAATTGTTTGATTTTGGCTAGGTCAAACATCCCCCTACTCAATTGTGCATGTTATTAGCTACCTTTTCACACTGTAATTTCCTTCATGTATTATAAAAACAATACCAGTTATTTAAACACAATTAATATGGGGATAGCAGTAAAACATAAAGGGAATAACAGGTCTCAAAATCTAGTGTTTAATAGCTCTGTATTACTACCATCCTCCATTCATGAGAATGATAAAATTTGCCCCACCTGCCTAACAGGGTGGTTATAAAAGTAAAATAACTGAGTAGAAGTAAAAATGCATGGTAAACTATAAAGAAGGACTATTAAGTTCAAATGGTCAATTATTATTATGTAGTTCATTATATTTCTATTTAATAAAATAATAATGAGATATGCACTTAAATTTCCTTCCCTATCACTTTATTTCTCTTGGCCATCAGAGCAGATTTGTCTGCTGGCTCTCATCCCTAGCATGCTCTGGAGTCACCAAAATTGACAAAAAAAAGTTTTAGTGAGTCTTTACCAAACTGTTGTATTAAACTTACAAAGTATTTATTCTGCTCTCATAAATTCATAAATTCTACATTAAAGTTTAAAGTGGATAATAAGCCTGGTCTTTTTTTACATTTTGGTAATTTTCATATGGCTTTAGTCTAAACATACCTTCCTAACAAAAACTCTCTGGATTGAACTAGATCTGGACAAATGCCCTCTGCTCTCTTCCACTCTCCACAGGGGGAGACGGGACTGCTAACCAGATTCTCCTCCCCACTTTGTTAGATAATGTCATATGTTGAATTTCTCCCCCTCATTTTCAACAGATGTGTTACCTAAAAAGAATGAGTGAAACAGCTCAAAACAGAAGCTAGAGAGTTATGTCCTGTTTAAGCCTGCTAATTACATGCAAAAGTTATATTTTCTGAAAAACTCAGTCACAAATTTCCTTTTGGAGTTTTTTTCCTCAAAGATTTTCCAGTTGTGTAACTTTATTTTTAATGTTTTTATTTTGGTATCATTAATGTACAATCACTTGAACATTATGGTTACTAGACCCCCTATTATCAAATCCTCCCCACATACCCCATTACAGTCACTGTCCATCAGCATAGTGAGATGCTATAGAGTCACTACTTGTCTTCTCTATAAATACTTCCCTCCCTGCACCCCCCCACACATTACATCTGCTAATCGTAATGCCCCTTATTCCCCTTGTCCCTCCCTTCCCACCCATCTTCCCCAGTCCCTTTCCCTTTGGTAACTATTAGTCCATTCTTGGGTTCTGTGAGTCTGCTGCTGTTTTCTTCCTTCAATTTTTTCTTTGTTCTTATACTCCACAGATGAGTGAAATCATTTGGTACTTGTCTTTCTCTGCCTGGCTTATTTCACTGAGCATAAAACCAGTTGTGTAACTTTTTATTCATTTACTAGCGAGCTTGGTGACGGAGCTCTGGAGGAGCTCAGGAGGGGTGGGCAGGGCGGTCACACCGCCCACTGGAAGTCTCCTGAGGCCGCCGTCACAGCCAGTTGGCTTTAATGCTGGCTGACCATGGGGCTGGGGGCAGGACCAGCACCTGGGCTCTGAGCACCCCGTTATTACGGCTCCATTCATTCTGGTAATTATTCTGTGCCCTACCACGCGCACTTATGGCAGGACAAGCAGAAGATGATGGGGGAATTCCTGCATTTTCCACAGAGGGAAAACATGAACATCAAAGGAAACCCTGCTGATTAAAAGGCACACCTGCAAATGAAATGAATACTGTGGGCCCAAGCTGACTGTGACAAATACTTGCAATTTCTATTCATAAAAGCCAAGGGTATTAGTATTTAAAAAAAAAAAACAAGGTCATCGTCTTTGACAAGAGATTTCTCTTTATAAGAAAATTTCTTAAAACCAACTGTACCTAAACATTTCTCTTTAATTTGCCATAGAAGATCAAATAACAAAAGAAAATACACAATCACAAGATGAAGTCTTCTGAGACGAAACCTCAAGGAAGTCACAATTCAGTTTTCCTGAACATTAAAACTTTAAGAAAATTTACTATATACTCTCATGCAATTGAATTATTTTGTGCAAATTATCCGTTAAAAATAACTCTTGATATGTTAAAAACATTTACCTTTGAAGTGACAGTGTGTATACTTCTTTTGTTGGCCTTCGATGTTGAAGAGACAGTGGATTGTCATTGGTATGACATTACTTACAAAATTTTAGAGTAAGCTAGGGTAAAAATCCTAAATAATTGAAAACTCTAAAATGAGTAAGAAAACAATCTGTGAGGATGCTTGCTGTCTTAAAATGGTCACAGCTACCTATCAGATCTTACCCAGATGAAATTCATTACCTCAGAATTCAGCGTCTTGGCAAAGCCTACATCACTAATTACAATAATAGCAATGGCAGAGCGTCTGCAATTACTCCGTTTAGGATAAAATTACAAGGGTTATAAATCTCCAAGCCTCAGGGCATAAGCCGATCACCAGCTGGGGTGAGAAAGAAATGTCTACCTATTGTGTAGTTTTGCAAAATTAGGTACGTTATATGTTTTACTCCCTCAGAAACATCTGGCACAGGCTACTTACTATTTTAGGGGCTTCTGGAACGAATGCAAGGGACACTGTTGGCTAAGTTACAGAAATTGCATGGTTCCACATACACATAAAACTTACAGTCAAGGGCTTGCTAAAGGAATGCTGAATTCTTCGTCTAATGGCATGGGTTCAAATTCTCCCAGCCAGGGATCAAAGCCCACTGCAGATGTCAGGTAGGACATGACAAATTCAGAAGAGTTCAAAGTTTGGTGCTAGTTCCGCTGTCAGCAAACAGAGCCAACATCATCACAGACAACAGTTGGTAGTTTCCACATGGGGAAAAAAACAGAACACTGTGGACTTTCGATACTAGGGGATGCTGGCAAAGAAGAGAAATGAATGCAGCAAATGATGTTCTATACAGACCCTTCCCACCTTTGCTGCTCAAATGAAGAGGCTGGTTTACTGGCAGACAAAATCGACATAAACCCGCATACAGAAAGGTCTGGAGGATCCTCTCTCTCTTTTACTGGGTGAGGTGAGAAGAGGAAAGGGAGGAAGAGTACAGATGTCAGGTGGAGAAGTACGGATTGCTGACGGTCAGTTCATAGTTCACTGTGGACCCCGGAAGGGCTCCTGCGGCCCTTTTATGTGCTTTCAAGTGGTTCCCTGTCAGCCCCGGGACGTTCTCTGTTTCCTCGGAAAGGAATCTGCTGACAGCGGTCCTTTGGGGGGCGTGCATTTTAAGTTGTTATAGTATAAATTATGGCCATATTACTGCAAACGAGATGAAGTCTAAAGCTCTTAGGCTGACTGAATTAATACCAAGTGAAATTTGAGATAGGTTTCAGCTTGAAAGTTTTTAAGTAGAAAATGTTACAACACAATTTTCCTAATTTTTTCTGATAGTTACTATCCAAGGAATTGCCACAGATGAGTCAATTATCACTACTGTCTGTAAATCATTACCCCAGGGTCTTGCGGGTAGATCCCAGCCACTGGGTGTCTGCAAAGCTGAGCTAGACAGAGGTGGCCTCAGCTTCCTACACTTCAGCTTGCCTCCAGGGGGTCCTAGCAAACTGGGGTACTGGGATTGTATGTTGGCAGCAAACCTTTCTAATGCCACTGCAAATATCTGCAAGGGTCCAAAGACTAGCTGAAAGTCTAAGGCTGGAGTGGTCTCAACTGGTAGAAGCAAAACTGTGGATGGTTAAGCGATTGGCTCTGTATTAGTTTTGTACTACTGCATAACAAAACAGTACAAATTAGCAGCCTAACAACACCCATTTATTCATCCCACAGCTCATGGGCCAGAGGTCCAGGCACGGCTTACATGAGTTCCATGTTCACTGTGCTTCCTGTCCAAGACAGCTGGACCAAGTTCTCCCCTGGAGACTCTGTAAGAGCGGTGTCCATCCCCCAGCCCCCTCCGGTCATGGCCGAATTCACGTCCTGTGGCTGTATTTTGGAAGCCCCTGTTGTCATGGACAGAGCTGTCGTCCAGGCATGACTGTTGGCTCCTAGAGGCTCACGGAGGCCCTTACCAAGTGGCCTCGTCCAGCTTCAAGCCAGCAGTGAAGAATCTTCTGCCAAAACCCTTCTTACAGCTCACATCTTTACCAGGAGAAACCCAGTCCCTTTTAAGGGCTCACTTTATTGGATCAGACTCACCTAAGATAATCTCCTTTCTTAAGATCACTTGATTTGGGACCTTAACTCCGTCCTTCACAGCAGTACCCAGACGAGCACCTGCTCTGGGGCTGAGTAACTGGGAGAAAACTGCATGTAGCAGGTGGTAAGAATCCTGGGTTCAACTGGGAAAGCAGGACCAGCGGGATTAGTCAGATGGATAGACAGATACACAGACATAGACTTATTATAAGTAATTGGCTTACACAATGGTGGGGGCTGGCTAGGTGAGTTCAAAATGTATAGTCAGGAAAGAATGATCACAGGAAGTCAAGAAGCCATGGGCCTAGGCTATGCCCACCATCCATGGGTAAAACACCTTGTCTCTCAGGTCACCCCTGTGTTCTCGTGGGGCATGAGGGGGTATTCAGGGCACACTGGCATCCTGCAAATTTTAAGCTGAAGGAGTGTGAGAAAACAGCAGAAGCAGGAAGGTCACTGTGGTTAAAATGAAGATTCCTGTGGCCACGATTCTCACCTGGCCCTGGCCAGCTGGCTCACTACACATGTGTGGACAATATGTTGTTATTGACTCTATATAAAGAGCTCCACCCAGTGGTCTGGGTGACATGGTGGCATGGCTGCAAGGCTGCAGGAGAGAAGAGCAGAGGCTGGAGTGGTGGCAGCACCGAGGACAGAGACTGGGTCAGCTGTGCCCAGAGGACGGCTGTGCGGGCAGAGAGGCCCAGAGGCAGAGACCAGCTGGCTGCGTGCAGACTCGCTCTGAGTGAATGGGATGTTAGTGACTGACCTGCCACCGTGGGAATAAAGTTGGGTATAAACCCTTTCACCCCAAGAACATTCTACTGTCATTTCTTTGGTCTCATTGAATCCATAGTGAACTTGCCCGGGGCCGAAACCCATTGGCAAGACAGTCACTTTGACTTTCCCCAGTCCTTCTCCCATGAAACAGGTCAGAAAACCTTCATGTGAGACGTGTCCTCCCTATTCCCAGAGGAAAGGAGCATCCTTATCTCCAAAGACAAGGAGACAGCAGAAGAATCGGAACTAACAGGCTGTGCTGTTTCTCTCATTTTACTGCACCAACTCACACTCTTTCACCTACCAATTTTCATCCCTGTTGACTCCATATCAAACCAAGCATAAAAATTACTCAGATTTATTTTGTAGGGAAAATTAAAGTTCCATGGCCAGGGTCCTCACCTGACCCCAATCTACTTGATGGTGTAATTGGCCTACCGCTAGCTAATGCTGACGCACCCGCAATGAGCCATTATTGTCTGTGTTACTATACAAAGAGCTCTGGCCAGTGCCCTGCCCGGAGGCAGAGACAGCCAGGGGCTCGCTGCACACAGAGTACCCGAGGGACAGATGTGATTTGAGCATTCAACGTGCCACCCTGAGAATAAAGCTGGGTATAAACCCTGTACTTCCAATGTTCCATTGTTGTTATTCGGGGCCACCAAATCCACAGTGAACTTGCCTGGGGTCAGTCCCCCTCAGAAGAGAGAGCCTTTCCTTATGAAGGCCCTTACATAACATAAAACATATTTATTTAATGAATATAGATATATAGATATATCTAATTTAAGATAAATTAGATAAGCTTTTCTCCTGTTAATGTCCTCTTAATTTTTTATGCTCAGCCAAGGACCCTAAGATCAAGGACAACCCTTTGCTCCTCTGCAGGGGTTCCCCACAACCAGCTGACCGAGGGGAAAAGCTTAGGCCTGTCTGCGAATGACTCTTGGGTTGCAGGCTCACTGGAATGTGGACAGCTGCAGCACACCAGCCCCTTCCTGGTTGGCCCGAACAACGGTGGGCACGGAACTTCCTTTGGGTGCTGTCCCTAGTTGTCCCTTTTCTCCAGGAGAAAAACAGCCAGGGTCCATATCAATAGCCTGAGTCTGTGGCAGTTCATGAGCTGTGGCTAATGGTTGGCTGCATGACCAAGGACTTGGACAGAATATGACTGGAAACTTGGTAGAAAGTGTGTCTGGGGGGAAGAGGTTACATGGACAAACCTCTCTGGGCAAAAACGTGAATATTTGTGTCCCATGTGGATGCTTACCAAAGGGCGACCTGAAGAGAGGAGGACTAGAAATCAGGTGGCTAGAATGACTGGAGCTATTCAATGGATTACGGTTTGGCCTCTTTCCCCAGTCATTCCTGCCAGTGTCCGGTGGGGTCGTGAACAAAGTGGCCACAGTGATGGCCATTATGGGATGGATATCATGCATGGGCTCAGCAACACTTATTTCTGCTCACTGAGGCTGCCCTGAGTGGTCAGTGTGCCTGCGGCACTGTTCCTGACATGGCCCCACTCACGGAGTGAGCAACTGGCTGCCTGGTGGCAGGCTGACTACCCTGGCAGCTTTGTTTGGAATAGATGCTGACTCTGGACATGATCTGCCTTCCCTGCCTGCACAGACCTCAGCTGGTGTGGTTCTTGGCGGCGGAATGACCCAAGCTGTCATTCCTGAGGTGTGTGCCCTATTCAGCCTGACCGGACTGGGCGGGTGCAGTTCTCTGCTGACTTCAAACGCAGAGTGTGAGAACGCTGACACGCATGCTGACCTCCTGTATTACAGACACAGTGCTCCCCGCCCCCGCTGAGAAGCAGTGCCCCATTGCCCCTCGGCGTCAGGATCGGCCGCCCCAGCCAGCATAGCGAGCCCGTCACAGAACGCCTTACGCACTGACAAGGCCCCTCACACAGCACTGTTTCCTACCAGGGAACTTACTTCACCGCAAGTGAAATTCAGTCATGGGCTCAGGCACCCTGGGAGTCGAGCCTCTCACCTAATGCCTCCAAATCAGGAAGGAGAAACGGGGGTCACCGTTCTGCCGGGTGCTTTATTCTGGCTGCCCAAGGGAAACTGTGCTGCTCCCACTTGACAGGAGCAGCGAGGATGGAGGACAGTCAGTGCTCTGGGAAGCTTTTGTTTCTCCCACATCCTCATATTAAAGTCAGCTGAGACGATCACAGCCCACTTCAGGCGGGTCTGCTAGTGGCCCGCACTCCTCAGGAATGAGGTGGGGCTGACCCACTAGGCAAGGAACCGAGACCAGCTGAGGTGTTTGCCGAGGACAAAAGGAACACGGAATGGGCAGGGGACGAAGCTATAAACACCAGCTACGACCGTGACCTGCTGAAGAAATGAAAACTTTAACAGTTATGAGCATTACCTTCTTATTTTGACATGAATATGTTTAGTTTCTTCTAGCTCTTACCCTTTAACCATCCAACATAACAGATGACTTCCTTATCCCAGTATTTAAGTTACAGAATATGAAAGGAGAAGAGTGACTATCACCCAAGGGAGACACCCTCCTCTGGGGAAAGGGCTACATGCTTTCAGATGCACGCAGGGTAGCTGTATCATGATACATGGAAATTTTGGTTTTGTCTTTGTTTGGAGATTAAGTATGGTCTAGAGAGATGCTAGGAGCCTAGTAGACCAAGGGTGGGCTGTGATGGCTTTCCACACTGACTGTCAACCCTGCTAGGCTTTATTCCCCACTTACTCTTAGACACCAATCTAGGCATTGCTGTGAAGGGGTTTTGCAGATGTGATTAAATCATTTAATCAGCTGACTTTAAGTAAGGCAATTACCACAGATAATCTGGTGAGTCTGATTTAACCATTTGGAAGGACTTGGAAACAGAGCTGAGACTTGCCAGGAGATGGGGGTGGGGAGTGACAGGCGGAGGGCAGATGGACAGATAACAGAGACAGAGGAACAGAGAAGGAATTCTGTCCGTGTACAATAGCCTTTGGGCTCCAGCTGGCCTATAATCTATCCTTCCTGGTTACCTACCTTACAAATTTTGGGTTTACTCAGCTAGTCCACACATTTTCATAAGCCAATTTTGTAATAAATGAATACATAAATACATATATCTCTTGCCAATGGGTTTCAGCCCCGGACAAGTTCACTATGGTTCAGTGAGACTGAGGAATGACAATGGAACGTTCTTGGTGTGAAAGGGTTTATACCCAATTTTATTCCCATGGTGGCAGGTCAATGACTGGAATCCTGTCCACTCAGAGCAAGTCTGCATGCAACAACTTGGTCTCTGCCTCTGGGCCTCTCTACCCACAGCCATCTCAGTCTCTGTCCTCAGCATTGCCACCAACCACTCACGTCTCTCCAGTCTCATCTCTGCTCTCCTGCAGCCTTGCAGCCGTGCCACCATGTTGCACAGAGCACCGGGCTGGGCTCTTTATATGTAATGGAGTCAATAATGGAGTATTGCCCATACGTGTGTAGTGAGCAAGCCAACCAGGGCCAGGTGGGCATCCTGGCCATAAGAACCGTCACTTCATCCACACTCCACCCCTGCAGGATTCTCTCCTCTCGATCTATATGCCCTCAATCTTCTGCAATAGTCCCTGTGCAAGGAAGCCGGAACATTGTAACCAAATTCCATAACAACAGCAGAGACTATGACAATATACAAATAACAAAAATTACAACAAATTATAATAACCCTCAAGCCTGAGGAGATCCATTGCCACAAAGTGGTCATCTTGGCTGTATTCAAACCAGTCCTACTCAAATGAATTAGCCATAAGGACCATGGGTGGGCCTTACAATGCCCACCTTCTCCAGCCTCTCCAGCAGAAAGTCTTGCAGATACACAGGCCAATCCTGATGCTTTGTCTCTAGATTCTGCTTGGTCCTCAGCGGCCAGTTTCACTTGTTGCCACGGCTCCAATAAGATTCTATTTGACTTTCCATCCGATTTCTCTCTGTCTGCTCCTGCCTTAATCAAATCAGCCCACATCCAGGTCGTCACGACCTTCATGGGGCCCTTTAAATCCTTCGAGTATCAGATCGTATTTCCTTTTGTGTTTTCATTGCTTGAGCCTGAGAATAGGAGTGGAGCATGGAGTGCTCCACAACCTGGGGAGGGGATGCACATCTCCTGGAGAAACCAGCAGTTGCCGAGTCTTTATCTTCTTTTGGGCTTTCCACCAGCTTTCAACCAGGTGGGGTTTCAACCGAAGAGAGGCTGATGCCTCTGGCACTGGCAGGGGCTCCACCCCCACCTGTTCGTCAGACCTCTGCTCCTCCATTTCTGGGACTGATGGCTCCACTCCATCCTTCCCCTGCCCCACGCACCTGGCAGCCTGCACTCTCGGGCTGCTTCTTCTTGTGCTGCTTCCTCTCTGGCCACCATGACAACCTTTACCATTTCCACAGCACCTTGTAGTGATGCCATTTCAGACACCAATACATTTTTTTACCTCCTCAATGGCACCTTGCAGCTCACATTCTCGTGCTGCCTGTTCTCATGTTTCCTGCAGGAGGATGTCTTTCTCTCTTATGGCCTTTCTCAATATTGTGAGAAAAAAAACTCCCCACCATTCCTGCCACCTCATGGGCACTCTGTTGCTCAATGGACCTACTTATTATACCAAGGGCCCCTCCTACTGCCTCAGGTGTCACCACCCCTTCGCAGTCTTGGGGTGGGGCTCAGTCCTCTAGGAGGCAAGCCACGTTAGACATGTCCACGGGGGGACTTTTGAATATCTCCTCATCAATAGAGGCAGCCTGCAGAGACACTCCTCCCATGAGGGCAGCCTGTTCTTTCCCTTGGTCAGCAATGCATCCTGCCATCTACGCCAATTGTCTTGCCAATGGGTTTCAGCCTTGGACAAGTTCACTATGGATTCAGTGAGACTGAGGAATGACAATGGAACGTTCTTAGGGTCAAAGGGTTTATACCCAAGTTTATTCCCATGGTGGCAGGTCAATCACTGGAATCCTGTCCACTCAGCAAGTCTGCATGCAAGTCAGTCCCTGCCTCTGGGCCTCTCCACCCCCGCAGCCATCTCAGCCTCTGTCCTTGGTGCTGCCACCACTCCAGTCTCTGTTCTCATGCAGACTTGCAGCCCTGCAGCTGTGCAGCAGCCATGCGACCATGCGACCATGTCACCCAGAGCACTGGGTACTCTTTATATAGAGTTAATAACAATATACTGCACACACGTGTGTAGTGAGAAGCCGACCAGGGCCAGGTGAGAATCCTGGCCATATGAACCTTCACTTTATCCACAATATACATAGGTAGAAAGATGATATATAGATATAGATGATAGAAATACAGATACACAGATATCCAACTGGTTCTGCTTTTCTGGTTAAACCCCAACCAATACAGGGTGATCTCAGAAGTCTACCTACCACAGTCTTTTAAGGAATATAGCAAGATGCTGTAGCAATCACCCAGGCTTGGGACTACATGCCGCCACTAAAAGCATCATAATTCTGGGAAGATCACTTAACCTAAGCTTCACTTACTTCTTCTATATTTGAAGGACCGACATTGCCAAGTTGTGAGTGTCAGATGAGAAAAACAAATATAAAAGTACCCTGAATACTTTAAAGTACTAAACAGATTTGGCTATTTTGGCTAAGAATGCCTGCATTTTTCATGTTACTCTGCTCACTGGCAATGACTAAAATGGAAGTCGACCTGAACCTGGAAGCAGTCTCCGGCCCTGGAATGGGCTTTCTCAAGAACGCTTTCTGTCAACTAACTGCTGCCCTAGAGTTTGGAACATAAGATCAGAAACAGTGATACCTGACCTTGTGGGGAGACAGAAGGTATGATAACCTTGAAATCATCGGTGCAGCATTTGGTGGTTTTAATTACACATATTTTTCCTTCATAGCACACGTAATGATGTGTTAGAAAGATAAGATCATCTGTGTAATGGTAAGAACATTGCAGAGAAAATGGAAGCAGCTCTCGCCCTGGAGCTCGCCTGACCCATTGCACAGCAGTGCTGTCACGTGCAAAGGCTGGAGAAGGCGGGCATTGTAAGGCCCACCCATGGCCCTTATGGTTAATTCATTTGAGTAGGACTGGTTTGAATACAGCCAAGATGACCACTTCGTGGCAATGGATCTCCTCAGGCTTGAGGGTTATTATAATTTGTTGTAATTTTTGTTATTTGTATATTGTCATAGTCTCTGTTGCGATGGAATTTGGTTACAATGTTCCGGCTTCCTTGCACCGGGACTGTTGCAGAAGATTGAGGGCATATAGATCGAGAGTAGAGAATCCTGCAGGGGTGGAGTGTGGATGAAGTGACGGTTCTTATGGCCAGGATTCCCACCTGGCCCTGGTTGGCTTGCTCACTACACACGCTTTGGCAATACCTGGCCCACTGCGCAGGCGCCGTCCGTGGCACCGCAGGAGCCCCGCGCAGGCCTCGCCGGGACTGTGGGTCGGCGCTGCGGCGGAGGCGGCGGGTGCAGTCTGAGAATGAGCCTGGGTTTGAGCCCATTTCCCACGACTCTCTTGTCATTTTTCCGTCTCTCTGAGTTCAGTCTGAATGTCCGGGGCTCAAATCCGGCGCTATGAACATGAGAGACAAAAACGTGTGTCCGACTCCCGCCTAGAGGAGCCGCACAGCCGGCCACCCCCGCACTCCTCCGAGAAGCCAGCTGCCGGCCGGGGGCTCGGGAGTCCAGACCCGCCATCCCCGGAGCCGGCTCCCCAGCGCGCCTGACGGGCCGTCACTCCGGGGCCTTGGCTCGGGCGGGCTCCTGCACACAGACCACCCTGCCGACCGCCCCTCGCACCCTCGGAGACGTGCTCTGCGGAGGCGCCACCTTGGCGCCTGAAACTACGGGCTCGGAGCACGTGCCCAAGTCCGAGGGCAGCAAAACCACCTGATCTGTGACCTGCAGGGGGTGTCCTGGTCACTGGACATGTAACTGTAAACACAAAGGGCAGCCCAGGGCAGCATTTTGATTTTAAGCATTATTTTGGGAGTAGTTCCCAAGTCTCATCTTTATCATAATTTATGCTTAAGGGGCTTAACTAAGAAAACTTATTACAACTTACCTTGAAATTTTGATTACTAGAACAAAACTTCACAAATGGTGATTAGAATTATAAAAGGAAGTAGTATCCTTTTAATGCTGCATCTGTGTGGAATTTTAATTCACTTCTCACTCAAAATTTTTGGTAACAGAATACCCAGGAAAAATAACACATTTCTCAAAAATATGAACTCAATATGCTGGGGGGGGGGAGTATATTAATGTCTTGGAGGTATTAGGGAATTGCTTGCTGCTGACTCAGAAAGCCCATTCCCTCTTTTGAAATGTTCGAGTGATTTTGAAATTGTTGAATCATGACACAATACAGGACCCTGTGCGGGAGGCAGGTTGGTGCCCGCGATGTAGGGTTTCCGGTATATATACACAAAAACAGCCACGGCCTAGAAACCAGATAGCGGGGTCACAAGGACAGTCCATGTGTGACCTAAAGACAAAAATCACAGACTTTCTAGACCTGGCCCCATGTATACAACCCTTGAATGACTGCTACCCAGCTTGGAGAAAGCCAAAAACATCCCATTTTAACAACTGTATTTGAAAATAATTTATATAATAACTCCCTAAATGTTAGACTTCTATGATTCACATATTCACTTTTTTTGTTAGTAACTATGCTTACCAAAAATATGGATTCCTGTAAGGATCTGAAGTACCACTTATTTGAAATGACTAGAACTTTATATGACAGCTTGGCATATAGGAACTTGAGTTATCATTTTAAGTCACTTCCAATCCAAATGTCAATTAGTAATCTTTATATTGTCTAGAGATCAAGATGATCTTAGTGAAATTAGTTTCATGATTCTTTCAAAGTTAGCATAAAATATGTAATCGGTATACTAGTATGTAATTTCAATAAACAGTTAAGAGGAAAAGTGATGTATTTAAATACATCTAAAATTAATGTAAAAAGTATAAAAATACTATGGTTTCATATATAACCAACTAACTGGCAATAAGATTCATTCTTACAATAATGCTATTTTCTTGGGTGTACCAAGAGTAATACTAAATGGGAGAAGTAAGATACTTAAGTTTATTTGCATAAATGAGAGATATAATGATCTTCGTTGACTGAAATATCAACAGGGCATGCTTTTCAGCTTCATCCAAATATGTATGTCAAATTCAAGTTGACTGTTTAACTGCAAACTCTCTTACTGTAAAACTCAGCGTGCTCTAACCACATCATTTAAAATATTAAGAAATAGAAGGGGAAAAATAGCAGAAGGCATAAAAAGAGTGAAGGGTGGACAGTTTAAAAACTGACATGAAAGAACATTTCTGAATAATCTTTAAAAATGGAAAAGACCACTTGTCTTCAAATAAGGCAACAACTTTGAATCTTAGACTCTCTTCTTTCTTTTCAAATAAAAAAACATGCCAGCAATCCTTGTGTATAGTTGTAGCTAGTGTCAAATTCTATCAAATTTGATGGGAGACTTTGCCAGTTTGGGAGCTAAGGGAGTATATTATCTCAGGCCACAAAGGGTTTCATAAAAAGGTTGAAGGAAATGGAAATCCAAGACTGGTTAAGAAAATCAGCAAATAAATTACAAAAACTGTCCATTTGCCTGTCCCTTTTAATCTTAATGTCGTATTCAAACTATTGGGCATGTAACTGAATATCTCAACTGTACCTGAAGAAATAATGGAGCGTGTCTCTGCAGTAAAACAGAACGGCGCTAAACTGATGAGTTTAACCCAGCAGAAAGAGCGGCTGTAAACATGACAAATGCCTGCTATTGATTTCAGGTTTAATTACTCTGTGCAGCACTGACAAAGCCCATCAGATGTTGTTGTGAAGTGTAAATGGAACAGACTACACTTCACTGCCCATAGGAAACTGATGGTGTCTGCAGTTTGCATTGTTTACTTTATCCTCCGTAAACTTCAGCCTTGATCAAATTAACAAGTGCTGCTAACCTCCAACAAACTGCGGTGCACTAGGGTTTTACAGCGACAGCCTTGGAACGACAGTTCAGCGGTGTCTCACTGCAACAAACGCCAGTCTCACGGCTGCCCGCGAGCCCCACAGCCCAGCGCCTGTCCTGGCTCTGGCGCCACGGGGATCCCGTCCTGCAGGCCCGATGTGCGCGGGGATGGAAAGGGGAGTTGTTACACTCCCAGCACTGCAATGCCAATAATGAACTGGCGCCGTGGTTTTTCCCAACGGGTTCCTAGATTATTTAGTTTCCGGTTTCCAATATTAGTTTTTCAAAACCATTTGTAGTTATAACTAACTTTAGTTCGACTGACGCCTAGCTTATCCCTTGTCCCTCTCTCTTTTCAGATGTATAAATTGTAACTTTTTCCATTCAATTCATATTTTTGCAAGTAGTAATTTACTCAAAGATATTTTTGAAACAATTGGTAATTCATAACACTCGCAAAAGACCATTTTCCTTAAGTGGGAGGTCTCTCAACTGACCTATTATTTATTTGCTTCTCTCTACAAAAGCGGGGTCAGAATTTGCTATTTTATCTATTTTATCATCAAAATGTCAACAGATAGATTAAATGTTTACAAAGCTTCATGAAAACAGGTAAGACAGTAAAGTAGGTAAAAGCATTTGCACTGGGTTCAGGGTTTGCCAAGTCAGAAGTAGTTCTCTGCACCTCCGCCCCCCACCCACCCATGGCTACCTTAGTTCACACCTCACGGTCCTGAGCCCTCTCACCTCCACATGCACACATCTGCTTGGTGCCAGGTGGATGCCAATGTTCAGCACCTGTTGCCGAGATGATTTCCCTGTTCTTGGCAATGCCTAAGAGTGGTGGGCATCAGCTTCCCAGTTTACATTCTCCGGCTGGCAGGCCTCAGTTTCTCGTCCTGTATTTGTAATCTGCAGAATCACTACACTCTCTCAGGCTGGCCTGGATCTTGCATAATATTATGCAATTCAGACCAGAATAAAACTAGGGGTAATGACACATAGAGCATATTTGAAGTAAATGATGAAACAACATTTGATGCCAGTCAAGCAAGATTTTTAATAAATACTAAATTTCTAGCAGAAGAAAGACAATACAATCATCAGTTACTTAATTGGACAGGTGTCGCAGTGACCAATCAGGAGGTTAATGCAACAGTTAGAGCCAATGATGGTGGCTTAGTTTGCATGGAGGTTGTAGAGATGGACGGAGTCCACACAGTGATGACAGGAAATCAGAACTCTCCTTCTAGGCATTGCTTAAAACTTATATATGTAATATTTAGTGTATACACACACATACACACACACACACACACACACACACACACACAAAGTGTTTTACTTTATTTATTTACCTCTACATGCTGACCTCTTCATTTAAAAGATAATGCTTCTGGACATTCATTCATCAGAACATATGGATTCTCTGTGGACTTCCTAATATTAGTGGAGACCCTCTCACAGTGACACCACAAAGGCAGCATATCTAAGCAGTGTTAGATATTCTGGTTTAGTTTAAATCATGCTATCTGCAGAAGCAGTTCTAGATTTTACTCTGAAAGACTAAATCCCCACAATAGCTTGGCATCTTTAACTGATTACTTTCAAAAGAATGAAACTGTTATGAGATAGTTAAGATTCATTAGAGATACCCAACCCTGATATGACTTACATTAACAAACTTTGCACAGTAGAGAGAGAAATGAACAGTCAGATGCAGTCTACAAATGCAGTAGTCAAGACTGGGGCAGACACTTCAAACCACTCTGCTTCAGTGTTCCCTGAACCGCCCTTAGTCACAGGCACTGAACTAAGGACTCGGAGGTGGGGACCGCTGCCTGGAGATATCCTAAAGTGCGGGAGCTACAGGGCAGTTTTCTTTTGTTGAAGTATAGTTGATAACTCAATAGTGCATTGGTTTCAACAATGATTACATCCTCATTATTAAATCGTCACCCCAACCAGTGCAGTTACTATCTGTCAGCATAGAAAGGTGTTATAGAATCACTGACTATATTCTCCATGCTGCACTTCCATGCCCATGCCCAACTTGTATTATGACTGAGATTTTTGTGCTACAGGGCATTTTTAAAAGGTGCCCTGCAGCTTCCAACATGGACAAAAATAAGAAAATGATGAAATCCAAGCCAACTCAGACTGACTTAGAAAAAACTTCCAATCCTGGCATCCAGTTCCTGTTAATGCTATCCCAAACTTAGTGTGAGAGGAATGTGGATCCAGTTTCTGGAATAACAGGAAAAGAGAATCATTTGCTAAGAAAATGGTTCTTAGCAAACCATTCTTACTCATTTACCCCATCCCTTCCAGTTATTACGCAGACAGCCTCTTGTCCAGAATTTGAAGTTGTTGATTCTTGGCATTTTAAGTGAGAAACAATGTGATTTCTAAACTGCTAAAATCATATGTCTCACTTCATAATTTTATAATGCTTTCTAATTAATTAGTAAACACCTGTGAACTGAATTCATCTATGAAAGATCTACAGACCCCATAGAAAAAATTCAAAGACCTGAAGGTCAAATTATACGGTGACTTGTAGGAAACCTGGAAGAGTTTCACACCAACAAGTGAAAACTTAACGAAGGCTTCCAGTTGTTCTCAGTCACTGAACACCTACGTGCTAAGCAGAAGGCCCTGGACTAGTCGGCGGGCACCAGGGTATAAGAATGAATCAAGAATCCTGTCCTTACATAGCTTACATCGAATACTAGACATACGAATTTAAAACTGCCCTTTTACTCGATCACTTTGCTTCAAACTACTGGGCGCAGATGCCCATGACCATGCTCGGACAGAGGAGAAGGTCAGAGCGGAGCCTTGGGAGCCGTGATCTCTGTACGGAGAAAAACAGTGACGAGCATTTTGCTCCGCTTCAGGGGCCGCACCACATAATCTGTCACTGTCCAAATACAATTTTCTTTTTTGGTAAATGAGTCAGGCACAAACCTCTGATTGCGCCATTTCAAATGCAAATAATTCTGTTCCAACTGCCTCTTTACATTAGCTAAATGAACTCATCAGTAACCAAAATTGGAGAAAATCTTAACACAACTGCCGTAAACAACTTTTAAAGTTTTATATCCCATAAGAATGAAACCGTTATGAGATAGTTAAGATTCATTAGAGATACCCAACCCTGATATGAGTCATATTCAAAAACAATAATAATACTTCCCCCATAACCAATAGTGGCCCGAGCAAATTATAATCAAAGATAGATTTCTTGCAGGGTGATGATACCATTAGATTTAAGGAATTAAAAATACATGAAACTTTTGAGTTAATGAACAGGGTCCTTAACTGCTCATTTAATTCAAACAGCTGTTTGTTAATGCCCTAAGCAGTGTCATAAACTGTGAAAATACTGTTGAGTGCAAGACACTAGTTAATGCTATAAAGCAACACATGCTCTAATATTAAAAGGATTTAATGGGATTAATAGAGAATAAAACATTAACTCCCTATTATGATGTTTTAGAACCCAAGGGCAAATTCTGGCTAAAAAGGACTCTGGTTCTAAAACCACAAAAAGTAAACTCCAGCACTGTACAGCAAATCATGGCAATTTTATGCCCTTGAAAAAAAGTGGAACCCTGATAAGATCACATCTGTTCCAATCACATACTGGATAAAATCACTGTTTACTAAAGTCCTAAATAACTAAAAATGTGGAACCCCAACAGGATCCCATCTGTTAATGCTACAACTTGGATATGGTCCCATTAGAAAAATTCCATATAATAATGTTCAGCATAAAATAGTGAAGAATTTGGATTTCATTTCATCAAATTTGTCTATGTAGACTTATATGCTGATTTTCTACAAATATGCCATTATGTAATCTATAATGCGTTTTTCTAATGGGTAGTTGCTATAATTTTAATTGATGAAACCAAAACTGATTTGAAATAATAAATTTCAAAGTATTTCTCCATGAATTCCAGCTAATTTCTGCTCATTACTCATTCCTTATATTACATTACTGATCGTTTTCCTAGCTAACTTATTATAGTATAAACACATTTATAACATTGAATTTAGAGCAGTGTCCTTTTTCAACATTTGGGCTATTTGCAAGCATGAGAAGAATTTCAATTCCGGATTAAATATATGACTCTATGACTCACAGAGAAATGCTTTCACATTTCACATCTCTTGGCAGTATCATATTTAATTCTATAGCATAACTAAATTTCATTTTAGACTTAGGTTTTAAGAGATAGTTCTAAGCTGAAATGTATAATTACTATTGAAAAATGAGGATTGGTGGACTAAGAGAAAGTTAAAGTAGTTTTGATGAGGTTGGTGAGATTAATTTAAAATAGCTGTAAAAATATAACAGGGTGTGGTTTTTGAAATATATTCTCTTAACCATTGTAATATTTTCATTTTCTTAAAATATTATGAAAGGAGTCTTTCCAGATTTTTGTTACAAGCAAATGCAAAACAAAAATGTTTTGCTACCACTTCGTCGCAACCTTATAGTTCAATGTAATCCTCACAAAAATTCACTTAATATGTAGTATATTTATACACATTTTACAGATGAGGAAACTGAGCCTTAGAGAGGTAAGTCAGATTCTCAGGATTAAAAACAGGGAAAGCTCATGTTATATCTACTGAACTGTACTGCCCCAACAGGCATTTTCTGCACAGAATATGGACAAACTAAGACTAATAAAAATAGGTGTGTTAGTTAATAACCAAGGCTGGGATTAATGAAAATATTTTAGCTGGATCATTTCTGAAAAATTCTACTTGCAAGAAATATATTAACTTCATCTTAGGGGCTTTATACTGGACATGTGGGGGCCCTGGTCAGGTGAGTATTTTGTTCCCCTTTCAATCCATTTTCTAGATGAATTGTGTGCTACTTTTCATTGGACAAAGAGGAATTATACAATTCATCAAAATTTTTATTTGAAGCAGAATGTACGTAAGCATTTATTCAACATTGATTTAGCCAGTGTGAGGATGTGCGCGCAGTAAGGCCGGTCGCTGCATTTCCACTTCAGCGTGCTATATCCTTTGATCGACGGAATTAAAATTTGTCTATTATATAAGGAATTGAGTGTGGAGCTCTAAGCTAATGGGAGCCATATTTCCATATTATGCCATTGATGTTTTATTGAATGGCATTTTAATGATTGAATTCATGATGATTAATTTTCTATCTAAAAATATTCAAGAGAAAGTTACAAAGGTCATTTAAGTTATCGATTACTGTAAGTTCTCTCAACTTTATTCTTGCACTAAATCTGTCTTCAATAATGCAGTACAGTTAAGTTATATTAACATAATTTCTTGCAAATATAACTTCACTAAGTAGAAAAAAGGTTCTATTAAAAATATTCAAGGATTTGTTAGTTTTGAAGCCATCAAAAGAAACAATGGGAAAAAATTCACACCTAAAGAAAACTATGAAATCACAAAATTCAAAGCAACAGAAGTAACAAATTCAGAATTAAAGTGGGATATTATTCTTTCATGGAAAAATTTTTATTAGAAGTATATCCTTGACTATCACATAGGGTAACATAATTATCTTAGAATTATAAACATAACAGCTTCAAAAACAATTACTAAAGATATGGTTCTCTATCTTAAGTGTTATACTAACTCACCACCATGGTGTATTATAAAATTTAAGCATTAGGAAAATATTTGTTGTACTGGATGACTGTATCAGAGAAATGAGCATGAACTTGGTAGACTTACACCAGCTCCATAAATTTGGAGGAACTTCACTGAGCCTCAGTTTCCTTAACTATCAATGAGACTATATATAGTCTGTGGGAAAGGGCACCCTGTTGAAAACAAGTTCATTGATTTATTATTAGTCCTTCTTTTAACTGAAAAGTATCTATTTCTTAAGGCATCCTTTCTTTAGATAAATTAAATATAAGGTATTTTTTTAAAGTTTCAGACATTTGAAACAATTCCGTACTATCAGCACATATAAAATTATCCATAGTTGACATGAGTATTTTTTATTAACAGTCAGATCTAAAAAGACAGTAATAAAAAGGATCAATAATTCATTTATTTAAAACCAGTATTCATGAAAAAAGTGTGAGCTTCTTTCAGTTTGAAAACTGTACTTTCCTCTCAAAAAACAGTATCTATTTTTTTCTCTTTATTGGTAAGAATAGCAAACACAGTTTTTCTAAATAGCGTTAACAATATTCCATTAACAGAGTAATTCCACAAATAGAACTAAAAATAGTATGTAAACAGTGGTGGCTTGCTGGAAAAATGCTTTTATGTTTTACTGTCCTATTTCTATCATTACCAATTGTAATTTGTAATGATGATGTAGTAATGCAGCAGAATTAAAATAAGAGAAGTTTGCAACAGATTTTAATTCCCTAACCCTAAAAGTTGTTAAAGGCATTTTAATTTCCCAAAGCAAAAGAGAAGAGACAATTGTATACAATATTCTATTTTAAGTCTAACCTTATTAAAAAATAAAAACAACATTAAAGAAACCTATTCTCCATTTGGAGCAAGTGGAATTTATGTTAGTAACTCCAATTAACTCTAATGGGAGTTACATGAATAAATCTTGAAGGCACTGAGGAGAACGCAGCTTTGCTATTACAGGGAATTCCGCGAGAGAGCCTCATATGATTTCATGTGAGCTGTTAAAATGTTACTGAAAACATCAGTGAAAATTGGTCAATAAGCAGAAAAATATTTTAAATTTTGATACAATGAATTTGTATGTCATCAAAGAATTGAATATATGGAAAACTATTAACCTTTTAATGGAATTTTAAAAGAAATTTTGTATTTTTTTTCTAATTCTACTTTGAATTCAGGAATGAAGCCAGGTTTAATACCCCTAACTCTTAGTGCCCTCTAGATTTTGTAGAAAGGAAATAACTTTTCTGACTATTGTAAACACACCTATCTCTTGGTCTGTTGTAATATATACTTTAACTTTTTTCTAAATTGACAATCTTTTTAAAATCATTTTTCACAAGCATATGATATATCTGTTATTATTTTATTAATTTTAAAAACTTCAGTGATTGCAGAGTCTATTAATAATGTGCCAACATTGCTCATGTGAACTCTGGAGTTGCCTCTCCAAGTCTTTGGACCCTTAATCCTCATCTAGTCTGAAAACCCATAATACAGAGAGTCTTTTGCATACAATCTATTTCAGTATGTGCCCCTTTAAAATGGCAATTTTAAAACAGCAATTAAAAATCTACATCCTTAATTATCTCAACGTTTTGGGTTTTCTTATAATGAGTAGAAGACATGAATTCAATACTATTCAAATAAAAGTAAGTCAACAGCTTCAAAAATTTGGATCACATTCTGAAAAAGAGTAGTTTATATCATACAGGCAAAGATGAAAACATTAAGTATGCTGACATTGTGATGACGTTGCCTCTGTTAGATGCTTGTTAGACTTGAGTCCACAAGCTGCGTGCTTTTGCAAAAGAAAAATTTTTTTAACATGTACAAAATTCTAACCTGAAAGATAAGTTATAATTAAGGATTTTATAATAATCTTAGGTCTCTAGGAATAGTCTTCATAGAATACATAAATCTATTCTATTGATTTACATTCTACATACCTATACAATTTTAGGAAAATATTCCTAATACATTTAGGAGTGCCTTTTGTACATTTTGTAAAAGTTCATAGTTCAGAGTAAAGGAAACTGAAAAAGGTTTACTTATAGATTTTAAACCTAAGAGATATCCAACATCTTCTTAGATCTTAAATTTTCCTATTTACTACTGGCACTTTTTAAAATAGTGATTACAAGCCTGCATTCTTAATTATCTCAACTGTTTTGAGAAATCTTCTAATAATGATCAGAAAATTTTAATGCAATTGAGAAGTATTAATGGTAGCTACAAAATGTTAGCTACTAGCTACTGAAACATGTAATTTATTCTATCCACATCTAAGGGTTACATTTTCAGCTGAATTTTAAGAAAACGGCCACTGGCTTCAAAACAAGATTCTTGTTTTGTGAATACTACATCAGAGAAACCAGAGTGTCCCTCACCCTCCCCACCCCCTCACGTCCCTCTTTCCTTCCCTCCTCCTTCTCTTCTTCCCTTCTTTTAATATTTACTAAGCAGCTAATAAGTGTCAGCTTATGTGCTATGGTTCAGAAATTGCTCCTGATATAGAATACACATAAAACACTGAGTTTTCACATCTGTTTCTCTTTCATTAGCAAGAAGGAAGATACTAACATAGTCAGACTGAAGAATCTTCTCAAAGCCAAATCAAAGAGCAAGTGCTAATTTTTCAAAATGAACAAAAGACATGCATTTCGGCAGTTCATAATTTATAAAGTTCTAATCCAGTATTTCATAAGACCCAAACTAAACTGTCATCCCATTAAAATGGAATATTAAAAACTGGAGAGATATTTCAGGAAAAAATGAAATTAAAATTCACTTTTGTTATTATAATATGTATCAACTTCCTCTAAAATGCTGAATATTTAAGTGGTAAACTTTGCCTAAATAACATAGAAATGCAAATTGAAGCTAAAAAGAAGGGCAAGATATTTTAAATACCCATTAATTTTGTCACGAATAATGAAGAAGAGTCCCTTAGATTTAGTGATGTAGCAAAAGTTAAACCTGTGAAGGGCAACTTACATAGGTAATGTTAAACTTCTAATTCTTAGTTTCATTGAAAAAAGGAGTGGTTGAAGAGGTTCGTAAACAAATATGTAAAGCTTAGTAGGACCAACAGCATGGTCCTACTAAGGACATTTACAGTAAAACATAAAAATATATATTAGAAACTGATTTTTAACCATCATGGAGAGGAAGCATATAAAAAATCTATCAGGAGACATTAAAAAAACAAAGACTTCCCAGGATTTTGCTGATGCAAAAATAACTTTCATCCTAGAATTATGTAGTATTACATATAATTGTATACAAAAGAAAATAAAAGTCACAAAGTGATAATCATCTGCAGGAAGCCTCACCTGTTTCTAACAGGACACTCTTCACCTTTCCAGCATGTCTCACCTTTGAATATGCCTGTCTCGCCTGCTTACCATCTCACCAGCACTACTCAGACGAGCCTATTCTGAACCTGCCTAGTTTTGAGCATACTGGCAGATCTTGCCCGGCTTGCTGATGGGAAGAGTGGGGCACTCATCACATTTACCCTGTGTGGCAGCGTGCCCCTTGGTCTGCCCTACCAGCTTCCCACACTCCTCTTCTGGTAATAGACCTTGACCCTTGTCCACATAGGTGGATTTGTGACTAAATGCAAGTGATTTTAGTTGTCTATTTCATAGAAAAGTTCAAGTCTTTTCAGAATTCATTTATCAGTATGCACAAATAATCCAAAAAATATCTAGTAAACACGACACATATGAATTCATAAAACTCAACATGAGAAGGCGGAAAATCTGACCTTTGGCTGTCATGTTGGAGAGTTCAAGACAGAGTCTGACCCCACCTCCCTGGGACTGTGAGCCGGCAGTGCGGGGATGACTGTGGAGAGCTTCAACTAAAAGAGCTGAGAAGCCAGAGGACTGGCTGCCCCGGCCTGCTGTGGTATGGAACAAATGGAATTGGGCTTGGTAATACTACCATCTTTCTCCCCATACCTCTTACTAAACTACTACCAAACTAGCAATCATCCAACCAGGAGTAATGGTGACTGCCTTGGTCAGTACAGAGGTAGAATATGTCTGTCCCTAACTTCAGGGGCACTTATTTCCCACAATAACACTGTGAGGCAGCAGAAGCATTCAGAGCTCTCCAAGGGGCCAATGAAAAAGGCGAATCTTATTGGGGTGCACTAGAATTGCTCCCTCAGCCTGCATAATAATCCCTTGGGTGTCGGGTTGGGGGGTTGTCAGTATTAGATTTAGCAATAGAGTGAGAGGGACATTAGGGACAGAAGAACAATACCGCTGTGGCTCACAGGATCAAGGCTTAGGGTCATTGGATTTGAGTGTTGAAAGAAATGAAAGTTTGTTTAGGAAACAAGATACTTCATTTAACTCAAATGAAAAATTGCAAGTTCAGTAAAATTTTATTTTGTATTTTTATTTTAATGCTATCCTATTTTTAACATGAAGATATACATTAAAGAAGTTTTTTACATTGTATTTCATATAAATTATAGAAGATTCAAGAGGCAAATGAAGAAATTTGATCAATATATTAAAAAAACTATACATTGATTATTCATTCACTTAATATATGTTTCTTGGGCACCTATTATGCACCAAACTATCTTTTACATTGAGGCCAAAGGAGTGAGCTAATAGCAATATTCTTGACCTCATTACCTATGTACTTGTAATTTAAGAGCCATGATTAAAGTAATGCACTTATGCATGAGGCCCACTTGAATTAGAGAGTTGGACGGTTAAGAACAGAAGAGTCAGAGATGGAGAAAGAGAGATCAATTTTGAAATTTGAAATATCCCCATTTCTGCTATAGCACAAAAATGATGAAATATATTAAAATGTTACTATCTCAATGGAATGTATTTCATTAACTCATTCAGTTCATTCAGGCACATTCACTGAGCATCTATTACGCAATGTTATTATCATAGACAAGCTTTTTGTCCACAATAAAGCAAATAATATATTGGGTTCTTACAATTTCAACTATTTTCATAGTCTTAGGTAAAAAAAAGATTTGATGAGGAATTAAGTAAAAAAAAAAGATGACCCTTAAACAGGTTATCATTAATACTAATGTAAAATTTTAGCATGTGTTATTCACATCATTATAAATTCCTATTACTATTAATTCCATTTCTTGAAAAGCACCTCAACTATTTGAACTGATGTTTGTTCTACATACACAAAGATTCAAAACTTTCCATCTTTTAACTAGATAACTTTGTTTTATGTTCATTTATACTTGATAAATCCCTTATAAGCCCATCTGGAAAAGCAATTATTTCCAGGCATCAACTAATTTCCTAGACCTCCTTCTCAATGGAGATGTGCTTTCTACTTTAGACAACCAATTTCCATAGCAAATCAGGTGGATTTAGTTTCTGCATCCCTGTTTATACATAAGCTAAATTAAGAATGCTGTCATAGGTATAGCTACAAATAGGAGGTTTAAGCCTCAGAGTCACAATCACGTGGGCAGTTAGTGGAAGCCAGGTCCAGACATTTCTTTCCAAGGCCCTGTCCCCTCAGAAGGTCACATCCCAACAGCCCAGTGATTCAGTAGAGTGACAGGAAGCAAACAAGGTGTGTGCTCTGTCCCTTTCCCGTCTGTTTATCGCACAGTCACTTGATCTCAAAGTACTTGAAGTCGCTCATCTATGATATGGAAAGAATAATACCAATATTTCATGAGTTCAAATGGGAAAATTGAAGTGAAAGGTATGAAAGGATTGTCACTTACATCAACTAGACACTGATAAGTGGGGAACCTTGCCATGTGAGTGTTTTGCTGTGCTGAATTCTAGCTTTCACGGGATACCTGGTTGCTGAAAATCAGTTATTCACTCTATAGATGTGGGCTGCTTATTAATGTGGATCTCCATCATGAAGAGAAAACCCAGAGCACCCTGTTTGTGTTCCAAACTACAAACAGCACCTTTTTCACTATGTTGGGAAACTTGGGGATTTATTTTATACTTAACAAGAGTAAGGAGAATTAGATCAAAAGTTTAATGGCAAAAGAGAATCTACTCACATAAACAGAATCACAAATGAGAAAGGAAAAATGACGACGGACACCACAGAAATACAAAGAATTATTAGAGAATACTATGAAAATCTGTATGCTAACAAACTGGATAACCTAGAAGAAATGAACAATTTTCTAGAAAAATACAACCTTCCAAGACTGACCAAGGAAGAAACAGAAAATCTAAACAGCCCAATTACCAGCAACGAAATTGAATCATTAACCAAAAAACTACCTAAGAAAAAAAATCCCCAAAACAGATGGATTCACCGCTGCATTTTATCAGACATTTAGAGAAGACATAATACCCATTCTTCTTAAAGTTTTGCAAAACACAGAAGAGGAGGGAATACTCCCAAACTGAGTCTATGAAGCCAGCATCACTCTAATACCAAAAGGAGGCAAAGACACCACAAAAAAAAAAAACTACAGGTGGAGACATTCAAGATGGTGGCATTGGTGGCATGAGAGGTGAGACAGAGAACTCTTCCCAAAACCACAGATACTGTGAAAATATACTTAACACAACTAACCCTAAAACAGCAACAGGAAAGAAGGCTGCATCAGACTGCATACAGACCTCACGAACAGAGCAGACCTCACGAAACAGGGCAACATATGAAAGCCTTGATCCAGAGAGACCCAAGCCCTTCCCCCATCCCAGCTCACCTGCAGGAGGAAGAAAAATGGGGCAGGAAGGGGGTGGAAGTCTGGGACTGCTGAACACTTTGCCCTGGACATCTGCTTTATGAGCAGAAACCTACACCATGTGGTGTTCTGGAGGATGGGGAGCAGGGACAGTCAGAGTGCTTGAGAAACATATTGTGGCCATTTGTGGAGGACAGGGATCAACACCAGGCTGCTCTGGGACTAAAGAAAGGCAGGCAATCTGACAGGCTTCCTAGCAGTGAGAGGGCTGCTGAAGGGGCGGGCTTTGCACGGAGCTTGCTGTGCAGGAGAAGAAGAGCTGGACACGGTCACCTGGGTGTGCTCTGCCCAGCTGGTTGGGAACTTTGAGGAGCTTCAGGTGCTCCATAGTCCTGGCTGGCTGCTTAGCTCTGAGGACCCCTACAGTTACACTCAGCTGGCTGAGACTTCCTCCTGGCCTGCAGGCACCTACTCCCAAAACGGCAATCACTGTGCTGGTGTCAGGCCAGCCAGAGGGAGGCCCCGCCTATAACAGCTAGAGACACAGAGCACAGAGGCCTACACCTGTGTGCTCGGACCACTGGCTCAGATATGGGAGACAGACACTGCAGGCAGGATTCAGGCAGCTCTTTCCTCCCCCCAGGCACCAGCTCCACTCCCCTACGACCCCCAATATCACTCCAGGGGCTGAGCAGCTCCAGAGACAGGAGCTTCTGGGCACTAAAGGGCACCACACAGAAATGTGAAACGTCAAAAGAACACGGTTCAGACCAAAATCTCACAAACCCCAGAAAAAGGGCCAAATGAAACTGAACTCACCAATCTTCCTGAAAGAGGGTTCAATATAAAAATCATAAACATGCTTATGGAGGTACAGAAAAATATTCAAGAACTCATGAATTTAAGAAGGAGATTCAATCATTAAGAAATTCCATATCAGAAATGAAATATACAATGGAGGGATTTAAAAGCAGATTAGATGTAGTAGAAGAGACAGTAAATGGAATAGAAATTAGAGAAGAGGAATACAAAGAAGCTGAGGCACAGAGAGAAAAAAGACTCTCTAAGAATGAAATAATATGGAGAGAACTGTGTGACCAATCCAAACGGAACAATATTCACATAATTGGGGTACCAGAAGAAGAAGAGAGAGAAAAAGGGATAGAAAGTGTCATTGAGGAGGTAATTGCTCAAAACTCCCCAATCTGGGGAAGGCGATAGTCCCTGAAGCCATGGAGGTGCACAGATCTCCCAACACAAGGGACCCAAGGAAGACAACATCAAGACATAACAATTAAAATGGCAAAGATCAAGGATAAAGACAAACTTTTAAAAGCAGCTATAGAGAGAAAAAAGATCACATACAAAGGACAACCCATCAGGCTACCATCAGATTTCTCAATAGAAACCTTACAGGCCAGAACGGAGTGGCATGATATATTCAATGCAATGAAGCAGAAGGGCCTTGAACCGAAAATACTCTATCCCTCAAGATTATCATTTAAATTTGAAGGAGGGATTAAACAATTTTCAGATAAGCAAAAACAGAGAACTTACCTCCCACAAACCACCTCTACACTGTATTTTGAAGGGACTCCTATAGATGGAAATATTCCTAAGACTAAATAGATGTCACCCAAGGGTTAGACAAAGAGTACAGAGTATGATTCATAAAATACAAAGAATGGAGGAGGAAGAAAAAGAGAAAGGAGAGAAAAGAAAGAATCTTTAGGTTGTGTTTGTAATAGCATACGAAGTGAGTTAAATTAGACTGTTAGATAGTAAGGGAATTACCATTGAACCTTTGGTAACCACAAATCTAAGACTGCAATGGCAATAAGTACATACCTATTGATAAGCACGCTAAATGTAAATGGTCTGAATGCACCAATCAAAAGACATAGAGTTACTGAATGGATAAAAAAACAAGACACATCTGTATGCTGCCTATAAGAGACTCACTTCAAACCCACATACATACACAGACTAAAACTGAAGGGATGGAAAAAGATATTTCATGCAAGTAATAGGGAGAAAAAAACAGGAGTTGCAGTACATGCATCAGACACTCCATCCAAAAGCAACAGGGTACACATTCTTCTCAAGTGCACATGGAACATTTTCAAGACGAGTTCATATACTAGGCCATGAAAAAGAACCTTAGTAAATTCAAAAATACTGAAATTGTACCATCACTTTCTCAGATCACAAAGGTATGAAACTAGAAATAAATTACTCAAAGAAAATGAAAAAGCCCACAAACAAATGAAGGCTTAATAATATGCCCCTAAATAATCAATGGATCAATGAACAAATAAAAACAGAGATCAAGCAATATTTGGAGACAAATGACAACAATAATTCAACACCGCAAAATCTGGGGGCTGCAGCGAAGGCCGTGCTAAGAGGGAAACATATTGCAATACAGGCCCACCTCAGGAAAGAAGAACAATCCCAAATGAACAGTCTAAACTCACAATTAATGAAACTAGAAAGGGAAGAGCAAATGAGGCCCAAAGTCAGTAGAAGTAGGGACATGATAAAGATTAAAGCATAAATGAATAAAATTGAGAAGAATAAAACAATAGAAAGAATCAATGAAAGCAGGAGCTGGTTCTTCAACAAAATAAACAAAATAGATAAACCCCTAGCCAAACTTATCAAGAAAAAAAGAGAGTCTACACACAAAAAACAGAATCAGAAATGAGAAAGGAAAAATCATTATGGACACCACAGAAATACAAAGAATTATGAGAGAATACTATGAAAAATTATATGGTAACAAACTGGATAACCTAGAAGAAATGGACAACTTTCTAGAAAAATACAACCTTCCAAAGCTGACCCAGGAAGAAACAGAAAATCTGAATAGACCAATTACCAGCAAAGAAATTGAACTGGTAATCAAAAAACTACCTATGAACAAAACACCTGAACCAGATGGTTTCACTGCTGAATTTTATCAAACATTTAGTGAAGACCTAATACCCGTCCTCCTAAAAGTTTTCCAAAAAGTAGAAGAGGAGGGAATACTTCCAAACTCATTCTATGAGGCCAACATGACTCTAATACCAAAACCAGGCAAAGAAAGCAAGAAAAAGAAAATTATAGACCAATATCCCTGAAGAACATAGATGCAAAAATACTCAACAAAATATTAGCAAACCAAATTAAAAAATACATCAAAAAGATCATCCATCATGATCAAGTGGGATTCATCCCAGGGATGCAAGGATGGTACAACATTTGAAAATCCATCAACATCATCCACCACATCAACAAAAGGAAGGACAAAACCACATGATCATCTCCATAGTTGCTGAAAAAGCATTTGACAAAATTCAACATCCATTCATGATAAAAACTCTCAACAAAATGGGTATAGAGGGCAAGTACCTCAATATAATAAGGGCCATATATGACAAACCCACAGCCAACATTATACTTAACGGTGAGAAGCTGAAAGCTTTTCCTTTAAGATCAGGAACAAGGATGCCCACTCTCCCCACTTTTATTCAACATAGTTCTAGAGGTCCCAGCCACAGCAATCAGACAACACAAAGAAATGGAGGGCATCCAGATTGGTAAGGAAGAAGTCAACCTGTCCCTGTTTGCAGATGACATGATATTGTACATAAAAAACCCTAAAGAATCCACTCCAATACTACTATATCTAATATATGAATTCAGTAAAGTTGCAGGATACAAAATTAATACACAGAAATCTGTGGCATTCCTATACACTAATGATGAACTAGCAGAAAGAGAAATCGGAAAACAATTCCATTCACAATTGCATCCAAAAGAATAAAAGACCTAGGAATAAACCTGACCAAGGAAGTGAAAGACCTATATTATGAAAAGTACAACCCACTTATGAGAGAAATTAAAGAAGATACCAATAAATGGAAACACATCCTGTGCTCATAGATAGGAAGAATTAATATTGTCAAAATGGCCATCTTGCCTAAAGCAATCTACAGATTCAATGCAATCCCTATCAAAATACCAACAACATTCTTCAATGAACTAGTGCAAATAGTTCTAAAATTCATATAGAACCACAAAAGATAACAAACAACCAAAGCAATCCTGAGAAGGAAGAATAAAGCAGGAGGAATTACGCTCCCTGACTTCAAGCTCTACTACAAAGCCACAGTAAGCAAGAAAATTTGGTACTGGCACAAGAACAGACCCACAGACCTGTGGAACAAACTAGAGAGCCCAGATATAAACCCAAGCGTATATGGTCAATTAATATATGACAAAGGAGCCATGAATATACAATGGGGAAATGACAGCCTCTTCAACAGCTGGGGTTGGCAAAACTGGACAGCTACATGCAAGAGAATGAAACTGGATTATTGTCTAACCCCATACACAAAAGTAAACTCAAAATGGATCAAAGACCTGAATGTAAGTCTTGAAACCATAAAACTCTTAGAAAAAACATAGGCAAAAATCTCTTGGACATAAACATGAGCAACTTCTTCATAAACATATCTCCCTGAGCAAGGGAAACAAAAGCAAAAATGAACAAGTGGGACTATATCAAACTAAAAATCTTCTATACATCAAAGGACACCATCCATAGAACAAAAAGACATCCTACAGTATGGGAGAATATATTCATAAATGATATATCCAATAAGGGGTTGACATCCAAATTATATAAAGAGCTCACACACCTCAACAAACAAAAAGCATATAGGCTACTTAAAAAATGGGCATAAGAGCTGAACAGACAGTTCTCCAAAGAAGAAATTCAGATGGCCAACAGGCATATGAAAAGATGCTCCACATCGTTAATCATCAGAGAAATGCAGATTAAAACCACAATGAGATATCACCTCACACCAGTGAGGATGGCCAACATCCAAAACACAAACAACAACAAATGTTGGTGAGGATGTGGAGAAAAGGGAACCCTCCTACACTGCTGGTGGGAATGCAAATTAGTTCAACCATTGTGGAAAGCAGTATGGAGGTTCCTCAAAAAACTCAAAATAGAAATACCATTTGACCCAGGAATCCCACTCCTAGGAATTTACCCTATGAATGCAGCAGCCCAGTTTGAAGAAGACATGTGTACCACTATGTTTATCACAGCACTATTCAAAATAGCCAAGAAATGGAAGCAACCTATGTTTTCATCAGTAGATAAATGGATAAAGAAGAAGTGGTACATATACACAATGGAATATTATTCATCCATAAGAAGAAAACAAATCCTACCACTTGCAACAACATGGATGGAGCTAGAGGGTATTATGCTCAGTGAAATAAGCCAGGTGGAGAAAGGCAAGTGTCAAATGATTTCACTCACCTGTGGAGTATAAAAACAAAGCAAAAACTGAAGGAACAAAACAGCAGCAGACTCAAAGAACCCAAGAATGGTCTAACAGTTACCAAAGGGAAAGGGACTGGGGAGGTGGGGTGGGAAGGGAGGGATAAGGGGGAAAAAGGGGTATTACAATTAGCATATATAATGTAGTGGGGCAGGGGATACAGGGAAGGCAGTATAACACAGAGAAGGCAAGTAGTGATTCTATAGCATCTCACTATGCTGATGGACAGTGACTGTAATGGGGTATGTGGTGGGGACTTGATAATGGAGGGAGTCTAGTAACCATAATGTTGCTCATGTAATTGTACATTAGTGATAGCAAAAAAAAAAACGTTTGAAGGCAATATCCTTACCGTAAAGCCCCAAAGTTAACTTACTGAATGTGATTTATATACACACACACGTATACATACAAATACATATACATGTGTATGTGTATTTATGCTTGTATGTTTACATATACATGTGCATATATATGAAATACTCAGTACTCAGACAATATTTTTGAAAGAAAAGGCTTTGGATAAAGTCACTCAGATTAGTCTCCACTCAACTTCTTTCATTTTAACACCAAAATACAGAAAATACATAAACCAACAATAGCATGATTTATGCAAACATTCCAAAAAATTTATATAGTCACCTGATTTGCTTACACAGCAAATAACTGATTTACTCAAAATCATGAGGCTAGAAGGAAGAAAGACTTTCTCTCTCTTTATAGCCAGTATCTGTCTGATCCCCTAAATATATGTGGGTAATTTGTGTTTTACAGATATATATGTCACCATATTTCTGATAAAACAAAATTTTTATATTTAATATTCAAAAAGCAGTAAATTTTTACAAATTGTTTCTCTCATTCATCTTCATGTAATGTGTACTTGTCATACATATATTTTTCCAGTGGAGCATTTAAAGGAATGGGATCGTATCAATACATTGTTGGTCACTTCAATTACTTTTGAAATATTACTGAAATACATAAAAATGAAAACTCAGTTTGGTATCAACATCATATATGAGTAAAATATATGTCAAATAAAAGTTTGGTGGACTAAGGAAATGGTGGACTCTAGAGGAGTATATATATATATGCTATATATAAAGATAAATTTTAACTCTGAGGTTTTATAAAACATAATAATAATGGTTACTGATTCTTTTCATACTTAATGATAACATAAAAGAAAGCTTCAAATTATCACTGCATTTTAAATAGAATGACAAGAATATTTAAAAGAAAGCAGCAAATATTTACAGATGGAATTTGTAAGTCTCCAGGAAAGACAACAAAAATAATTTTTTAATGTGTTTATGAACCTCAAAATTAACTGCTTTTAATTAACTATCTGCAAGATAGCAAATTGTTTAAGCAAAGACTGAAACTCATCATAATATATTTTCTATTTTCTATTCATATGATTAATAGCATTGAAAAGGGAATAAAAATAAAACATTCATATCCTGAGAATTATCATTTCAATGCTATAGAATTTGGTAAGACAAAGAAATACCTTTGGGTTTAGTCTTCTAAAAACCTAGACATCATTCTGAGACGTCCTGCAGCAATACAACTACCTAAGTCTCTCTTTGGCATTAAAAGCAAGGCCCTGTACGAATCTGTCATCTGTCAACTCCTAACACAATGGCACACATCCCTCCATGCAAAGCGCTCTTCCGACCAGGTCTGTCCTACAGCCGACTCCTACAGGACACTGAGAACACTCGGGAAAGGCAGGGGACTCAGAGTCATCCTCAACAGATTAGGTAAGGAAAGACTGCCCTCCAGTCAGTAAAACGGGGTCACATATAAATTTAAGCACAACGTATATTTTCAATGTTCAAAAACAGATCTTTCACTTAAGAAAATTTCCATGGAGGATTCCACATAGAGATGTATGCCTCTTTTTGTGGAAAGATGACAGTGGGGAACCTCCAACATCATAAAAACCTCAACTCTGTGTGTGTCATATAGTTCACCCTACCTTCTGGATTGAACTGGGGCTTGAATGCTAAGAATCTACTGGGGCAAAGTGCGCTTTGACAGGATTATTAGGAAGGTTTTCAGAGGAGTAACATTTAAACTACTACCTGAATAATGAGTCATGTAAACATGAGAGGGGGGAGGATTCTGGCAGAGGTCAAGTTAAACATAAGTTCAAAGAAGACCACTAGGCAATGAGGAGACTGGAAAGTCCAAGACAGAGAGAAAGTCAATGTGGCTGAGTGAGGGGGTGAGTGTGGTGAGTGCGGTAAGATGGGGGATAAAATCAGAAAGGTAAGAAAAGATTATGTGACTTTGCATGCTAAGGCAATACATTAAATTTTATTTTGAGGGCCACAGAGGTCATGAGAGGGTGTAAGCAGGGGCACAACCTGATTGACGTTTTTAGAAAGATCCCAGCTCTGTAGAGACTGAGTGTAGAGGCAGGTACCAGTGAAACTGGGTCCAGAGTGGTGGTAGAGGACAACTGCTTTGATTAAGGAAAAGTGCTAGTGGACACCTGTGGTGATTCAGGGAATGTTAATTTCCTTTCATTGCATAAATTTAAAATAACTGTGCCCTTTGGTGGTTTTTATTTTTATCCACAGATACTAAAAATGCAGATGTTATCCTGTTAGGGCTTTTCAACCTTTGAGTTAAAGAGGCGCCCCTCAGCCTCCCAGGCAGAGCTTCCAGCAGGTCATCAGCCTGCTCAGGCAGAAGGCAGCAGAGGTCATGCTTCTCCACTAATCCCAGTAAGACACACACCCTGCCTGGGGGCTGCTTAGCAGCCCAGGGAAAGGGGGAGGTGAGCACAAAAGAAAAACACAGTATGCAGCGAGGTACCCAAGAGTAGCTCAAGCAGTAACTAATCTAGAAGATAAAATTATAGAAGTAATCTTTTTTTAGTATTTATTAAATGCTAAGTGCTATGTGAATGAAGGACATCATTCATCTAATTTATGCTATAACGTTATCCCAATGAGAAACATGAGACATCTGAGAGTCACACAAGCAAAATAATTTGGGCAAGTAAGTGTTGAGGTCCAGACCCAGTTCTGTCTGACCCCCCAGCTCATCTTTCAGTTACTATAGCACATTGTTGTTCAAAGGAAGGACTACTTGCTGTGAGGTATTAGAGTCAAGGAAGTCTTCACTGGGTGACAGCGAAAAATTAGGACTTTCAGAGATGAGGAAACAAAGGCAGAGCATTCCAAAAAAGAGAAAACCATGAGTGACGGAAAGTGCGTAAACACAGAGAGGGGCAGACATAGAAAAAATGTTTTCTTTGGGGCAGGTGACAGACTGGGGTACTTGCAGTTAGCTGCTGCCATTTGAGCTATGTTTTGGCTGACAGATGTCATAGAAATGGTATTAAGTGAGTCACTGGCCTCGCCCCACACCCCCCCTGCAAAACCCCTCACCCTCTCATCCTTCTGCATCTGCAGGTCTGAGACAGCAGATGGCAGGGGAACCAGGACTCCAGGGACGGCAGAGCCATAAGCTCACGGAGCCTGCGTCTCTGAACAGTCACGCAGAAGGCTAGTCACTGCTCAGGGTTATCCATGTTGGACTTTTTGAGCCGTTCATTAGGTTAGACTGTTAAGGGTTGTGCCACCTTGTTTTAGCTTCTAGAGTCACTTGATCCAAATAATACAAAGGGAATTATGCAGAAGGGAAGTCAGGGCACGTTCTGCCCGGTAGGGTGACTCCTCGGCATCCGTCTCCAGTGCTCTCCTCCTCCTGCAGGATCATCTCAGGCTCAGGCTCCTTTGGAATTAATGTGGATGTAAAAGCAAATTTCATGAGTATGTCCCGTGCCTATTTTCCCAAATCCCTTCTTTTTGTTTCAGAGGGGATGTGATTCCTGAATTTGCCCCGGCTGTATTATAATCATGAGGGAAAGGCTAAGAGCATCTCAGAGATATGAGCCCTAATATTACTGAGCTACTGTACCAGTCCCAGAAACTGCTCACCTGCAGACTCCCATAACAGATAAACAGACAAATGTCCCTGCCTATTTATTTCTTTAAACTACAGAGTGGCCAACTGCAGATGGACACAATTTTAACCAACACAAAAATGTTAAGGGGACTCCCAACAGTGTTTCTCGGTGGAGGCGCTGTTGCTCTTCCTGCACCCCCACCCACCAGGGATGCTGAAGGACGCCTGGAGACACTTTGGTGGCCATGACCGCAGGATGACAGTGGTGTCTACGGCACAAAGGGCACCCTGCCCCGACGCCAACGGGCTGACGCGGGGAGACTTGGCTGGAACAGAGGCCGTTTTGTGGCCTTCAGAGGTGCCAGCCCTCTTTCGCAGATGATCATAAGCCACTATAGGATTTGAATAAGAGGATCATGAAGAAAATGGGGAAGGAGAAAAGAGTAAGGTGGGTTCTTGCAGAAAAAGGGTGGTGGAAAGAAATTTAGAGTTCAGAAGCCCAGCTAAGAGGTTGGTAATTAGAACCTGAGTGTTGGTGGGGGGGAAATAGAAAGGAAGAGGCGAACTCATGATTAGTCAGGAGAGTCTGATGACAGAATGACAGAAATGGGTCACGGACAGTGGCAGCAAATATTTCAAAACTGACTATTGGGCTAGCAGAATGGTGTTAAACATTTCAATGGAAAAAGCAGACATTGAGCCATTTATTTTAACTTTGGCAAACATATAATCCTGCCAACAGAGTGAAAGCAAGTAACCAAACAGAGGACTTTATTCTCCCCTTCCCTCCTGAGCTGCTTTGAAGGGTTAGAGGGTGTTACACATGAAATATCAAGGCGTCCACGTTTTGAACACAGGTGTAATATAGTCACTATTTAGGACCTAATGAAGAAGCTCTTCTGCCTATTAACACATCACTACATTTTCCCACACATCACAGAAAACATGGCACAAAGGAAAGGACACAGTACTGAGACTGGGGAAGGACAAGGAGACTTGTGAAAAGAGTCCCCTGGGGACACAGAGGCCCTCTTCCTAGTTAAGAAGCAATGCAGGAAGCCAGCTTGTGGTGAGGTTAGGGGGCAAGAGAGTCTTCACAGTGTTTTAAATGAACTTTAAGAATGAGGATAAATACAGAGTTTGAGACCACGAAACCAGAAAGACCTCTTTGTGAAGATGAGTATGAAACAGGATTTGTCTAGAGCACGCAGACAGGAGCATCACTGAACCGAGAAGCAGAAGCCGATACGTGAGAACCGAAGGTGGCTCTCAGGGCCACACTCAGCTCTGTGCTCTCCCCAGTCCTGGGTCAGGGGGAAATAGAGGTTCATAAATGCACTCACTGAATGTTCTCTGCTGTATCTGTGTATGTTTATTGTAAATAGGTTATGAATAAATACGATTATGAAAAGGGTAACAGCTATCAATTCCTAGTGCAGCTTCAGCCGTGCTCCAGTTAACTCAGCTCTGGTAAAAATCCCACTTGTCTTCATGAAGTCCCCGTTAAACGGTGCTCCCCAGTATTATTATGGAGAAGCACCTGAAGTGGGTAAACCTATGTGAACTAGAGAAGAGGGGATGGTTATAAGCATATCACAAAACCAGGTTTTAACATATTAGCAGCCTGATACAATACGACAGCTTCATTCTTTTCTGACTGTGTCTTATTCATTCATAACACTTTACAAAACCAAAGGATTTAACCTAATTATTAGAATTTCTCCCATTCCTTCCATTCTTTACAAAGAAAAACCTATCACACATTTTTTAGCCAGGGGACTCTTCCCCAAAAGGCACAGCTGGACCTCCTGTTGAAGCCCAGCGCGAGGATGCTCATGGGGATGCTCCCGAGTGATGTGTCTGACCCGAGTCATGTCCGCGCCTCATCCTCGGCGTCCACACTGCGAGCCCAGCTCCCTGTTCTGTGGCTGCTGCTGTATGACTAACTCCAGTAGGTTACCGTATTTTATAGGTAATATTTTTCCTTAACAAAGTTACACTATACTGAGGACAGAGTTATTCAAGAAGACAGGGAACTCGAGTTGCTCCCCAAATGCACGCAAGCATCCTGAAAGCTAAATAGCTTGTTTCTCCCCAAATGAAAGACTTAACTAAAATAAGCAGTATGAGCAATCTCCAACTGTGAACTAATTAAAGACAATTCCCTTTCAAGGTTTTTCACTGGATGTCATTTGTGATTTTATTTTGCTTTCCTTAAATTTGTTCTGTTTTACATGCCTGCTCCTTCTAAGATTTATCCTTAAATGGCATGATATTTTAATGTTGGAAGTCAGTGACATTCCAATGGGTAGCACTTAAATTAATATTAAGCTATTTACAAATTGTGTAACTAGTAAAAAGGATATTATAATACTATGAAGCTAGTAGAAGCAGCTTGATTTAATGAATAGGTGACTTTCTACTTTTCAAGCCCATTGTCATTATGTCCAAAAGGCATAAGGGTGGTTTCATATGGCTAAGTGGCTGTAGCGAAAGCCCCAAATGCTGCGCTTTATCCCCATAATCTCAGTGACTTAGGCCCCACCTGCACTTCTATCACCAAATCTCTAATACTGAAGGTCAGGAGAATATCTGTGAAGATATTTTAGGACAGAATCAAATCTAAAATCATATCTGGTTTTATAGTGTCTAACAGAAAAGTCAAAGAGCATGAGTAATGCCTGAAGAAAAGTAACAAAAAGACTCAGGAAAAAAACCAGAACCAACAAAGGGGGAATACTTTCTCCTACAACAGCGTCATGAGCAGCCCGCCGGCCTGCTGGTCAGGATCGCCATTTCCTTACTGCTCCTTACTTTCTTCTAAAGGCTTTCAATGACCTATTGAGAAGTTAGGCGCCAAGCACTGAACCTGTGTTGTTTTACATATAATACAGCAAAGCCTTGATCACCAGTTCTACAGGAAGGGACGTTGAATGAGCACAGAGGTGCAGCTCCGGCTGTGCATGGACTCCGAAACCAGAGCCGTGCCGCTGCCCGGACGATTCCTGCCTGAATAGCGTCCGCACTCGTCGGCCTGGGTGTTCAAAGAATCTCCTCATCTTGGTAGCTGACATTAGCAATTTAATCTCTGACAATCCTGGACCTAATTTACAGATGTCTGACTATTTTTGATATTATTTTTTTTTAAAGGGTTTGAACCAATTGTTCAGTAATGAGTTTGAGTCAATTTCATAGTATCTACCATCTGGTTCTTTTCTACCAATCAAGGAACATTTCTTGCGATTCCACTCATAAACCTTCTGTTCTTTCCAAACTGGTGTTACTCATTACTTCTCAAATTCCTAGCTTTTTTAAAGTATGTTTTTAAAAGACTTTGAGCTCATACCATTTCCCAGGCTTGGCAAGGAATTTTCATGATTACACAAATCCTACTAATTCATGTGCCTTTTGTTAAAACTGTCCTCTTGCTGAGAATTCCTTGTCCTCTTCAATTTTCAGTATGATGTGCTGTTTATAAAACATCTGTCCATCAAAAAGCGCAGCATTGAGCCAGCGCTCTGGACACCTTTTGGAATCTTAATAACACGTAGGAGACACAGGCTGTTTACCAACCCACCCACAGGCCGCCCCACGTTTCTCAGTCCTGCTGCAATTTGTTGGAGCCGTGAGTCTAGCTCTGACCACAAACAGAGATGTGAGTCAGCCTGAGGCTAAGACATTGAGTAGGTGGCATGCAACCCTCCAGCTTTCTCCTCCCCTGCAGGACCACAGAGGCCTTTGGTGGAGGCAGTGGAGCCAGAGATGGAAGTGACCTGGACCTTTGTTACTTCGTGGAGGTGAACTACGCTGGACAGTCTCAGCCTCAGTGAACTTTTCTGAGTTAGAAATGAACATCTGTAGTCGCAAGCCACAAAGATTTAAAAGTTGTTACAGGAAGATAGCCTAATGTGTCCTGGGAGTTGATGTAAGAACCTAGTGACTATTGTTAAAAACAACTCCAAAACGAAGAGACTAAACTAAAGCAAAAGGGGTGACACTGATGAGCGGCCAGGTGCAGGCTGGAAGACCACGGTTCCACAAGAGGCACCTGCTGGGTCCTGCTGTTCCTTTGACTGCAGCACCGGCCAAGTGAGCTCTAAACAGTGCACTGTGGGACCTCAGGAGTATGTGCTGGTCAGTAAGTGGCTACGCTTGGCAAAGTTACAGGAAAGAGGCAACTTAGCAAGGAATATCTCAGTCTGAAAGCAGAAATTTGAGAGAAGTCGTTGAATCATATACCTGAAGCAGTAAGAGGTAAGATTGAAAATGCCCTTGAGGGACCAAGATCTGTTAAAATCTAGCTCAGGGGCAAAGATCAGAATAAGAGAGGGCCTCCTCGCCTGTTTTAAAAACCAGTCACTGATGAAAATGTCTTAGGGAGAAAGTAAAACTAAGAATGAGGCTTTCTCTTGAGTGTGACAGCCTCAGGATAGCCCTCCTTAAATCTAGAGGCCACGAGATGTGGGAACAGAGAAGTAAATACTCAGGAATGATGCAGATTGAGTATGGGTGTGATTCACAGCAATCAGACTGGCTAGGAGTGACAGACAGACAGCCTACCGGGCTTTTAGAGTCACATTGAAAAAAAATATCCACCAAGTATGTGATATATGAGCCTTACCCATCCTTGGGCTTCCAACCTTCCACAGGTGAGACCTTAATTAAGAGAGCAGGCGGCCCCAATGAGGGCTTAAGACATGGCTAAGGCACATCCCAGCAGCCAGAAGGACCTCCAGAGCTGTGAAGACCAGTGAACAAGGGAGCACACCAGGCCCTATCTAGGAGCAGATTCCCACCCCCCCTTGGGGACTCCTCCCAATGTCTTCCCTGCACAATTTCAAGATTTTAGAATGAACCACGGCCTACTGGACATCTTGCTTCCTTTCCTTTTCTGGGGTGTGTTTACTGCTTATGTTTTATCCCATTTCCACCGTTAAAACTGAGCATAATGGGGCTGAGGAGATGCAGATAACCTGTCTTCTTACTTATGCCACAATGTCCAGAAACCTGGACTTGAGTTTGCTGCAGTGCCTAGGTGGGACTTCAGGCTGCTTTCCTTGGGATATGTTACAATAATGGAGCAAAGAGCATTTTGTAGCCATAAAGCTTAACAGATTTAAGGTTAGAAAGTTAGAAGAAGCCAAGCACCTCTAACAATGAGATTAACAAGAACAGAGTCAGTTTGTCCACAAAACTCCAGAAATGGTCAGGCCTGAGGCACATACCTCAGGATGGGAGATGCGTGAATGAAAACACAAGCACTAGCCAGAAATCTCGAAAAGAAGACCTGAAGAGCCCAGAGTCCTTCCCTCGCCATGTCACCAGAAGGCTGCCTCTCCTGAGGAGGGTCTGAAGTGCACCATCTGTACAGGCTCCTGAAGAGACTGTGGGCATGGTGACAGGTACAGGCAGACAGCGGGTCACACTGAAAAGAGGGACCTGATGAAGGGCTACACCCTGTCCAGTGCCATCTCCCCCTCCCTCTCCTCCTGTGTCTCCCTCCAACCACACAGATCCCTTCTCTCTATTCTCCACAAACTCGATTATCTGAAGAAGCCGACCAAGAGGAGAGACTCACACTTGAACAGTCCCACAGTGAAGGGTTTGCCTCCGCTGAATGTGGAGCTCCAGCATCCTCCAGTCAGTACTCCGTGCTCACAGCCTCTGAAGATTATCTTAGTATCTCCCACCAACAGACAGTCGGAGACAACCAGACGGCTGACAAATACTTCTAACACAAGAGCGAGAACTAAGACAAATAGGGGGAAAACCCTAAATATGACAGTTTTTGCAGAAAACGAATAAGCAAATTAACTTACAGTTCATATTCTCAGACAGACAAGAGAAGTTCTGAAAAGACAAAGTTCTTTTAGAAATTTAAATTAGAATATTTCTTTAGATTTAAAAAAGGGCTGAAAGACAAAGCTGAAGGTACCACTCAAAAAGTAGAACAGAAAGGTTATAAAAAGGTAGAAAATAAAATAATAGAGGAGTGTTATCCCAAGAATGACTTGTTTACTTTCTATCTGCCAAACTGGGATGATAACAGTAATAACAGTAATAGCTGAAGTGAATTAATCCTGCAGTGAATACCCAGTTCATGAAGTTGTGAGATTAGAGTCAGTACAGACACTTGGAAGCCATCCCGGGCACAAAGTAAGCACTCAATAAATACCACAATTAGTATCAACAATAATATTACTATTAAGGTAAAAAATATGTGTTCCTAATACATGAGAAAAAGTAAAAGGGATGGGGAGCAGAGTAAAAGGAAACTACCTATAAAATGTAAGAAAATATCTCCAAACTAAGGGCATGTGTCTTGAGATTTAAAATGCCAAATTGGCATTGAACACAATTAATGAAAAAAGAGATCATTGTGAAATTTTACTATACAAGGGATAAAGAGAAAATCTAAATGTTCCCAGAGAAGAGACAAAAGGAAGGGAGTGATAAGTATGTACATATTTATCTGAAATGGCATCAGAATCTTAGTAGCCAGAAGCCAGAAGCCAGAAAAGAGTGGCTCAAAATTATGAGGGAAATGCTTGCTAATCTAGAATGCCATGCCCAGGGAATTACCAATCAAGATGGAGGATAAGCTGAAATCATTTTCAAATGATTCAAATGCAAGGTGGGTAGCCTTAAATAAAGTAGTTACAATATTTTGCAGTTTTTCCAATCAAGATATGGTGTCTCTTTCTCCACCCCTTGAATCTAGGTTGGGCCATGTGGCTTGCTTTGACTAAGGAAACCTGAGCAAAGAGAACCCAGCAGAGGCTCACAGGGTGCCTGTGCCGGGGGCCTGGCCTCACGCCACGGCCCCATCAGAGAGCACCACGGAGAAGCCGAAGCTAGCCCCCAAGGAGGAGAGACCCCATGGACGGACTGAGGCCCCAGCCATCTCAGCCTTCCCGGCTGAAGTACCAAATATGGGAGAGGCCCTGTTCGCCTCTCTAGCCCCAGCCAAGCTAGCAGACCTGAAGAACCAAAACAGCTGATCCCACAGAAATGAACAAGCAATCGTTGTTTTAAGCCATAAAGTTTTGGGTTAGACTGTCACACAGCAAAGCTAATGGATACACCCTCCGGTTTCCTCAGGAAGCCTCTAGGAATGTTCACCTCCAAACAGAAAGAGACAAGTGGATACAGTTGCTTCCAGGAGGCAGGGCATCTGGCACAGGGAGTTGGCGAAGGAATTCCAGGATGACTTTGAAAGGCAGACACAGGACAACACAGGTAGCAAAACAGGCCAACAGGTCAGACTGGGGCAGGGGGAGGGCTGCAGGATGCCATTGCCAAGAAAAAATAGATTGCAGATGTGAACTTGTTATGGTGTATCAACTAGGCAAGAAAACTCACAAAGAGGCAATTCGTAACTCCAAGAGAAACTTACACGAGCAAGGGAAAATATTCATGCTACATTCTTTGAATGAATTTTTAGTACTAATTTCAGGCAAAAGCAAGAAGGTACAGTAGAAGGCTGTTATTTAGAAATATGATGATAAATTGCAGGAAAAATTTTAAAGTACTTGCCTCAGGGGGAAGGAAGACAAGGTGTTCTGAAGAGTGGGGTGGGAGACTCTCCCTTTTGGAGTACAATTTAAATGGTTTGATTTATGTAAACATAGTACATTACAAAAAGAAAATTAAATTAAAAAATAGGTTGAAAGTCAAAGAACATATACGAAGGAAAAAAACTAATAAACTTAGGTCTTCTATGTCTTTTATGTTACATCTATGTTTGCATCTATGAGTCTTACTATGTCTATACTTATTTCTTTAAAATATTTCAGCCAAATGTTTATCAATAAACTGCAAAGATTTAAATGTTTTGAATCTGTAATTCCCTTGCTAGTAATAATTAAAGAAGAAATAAGTAGACGCTAACCAGATTTTTACAAAAAAACTTTATCACAGTATTTGTGTAAGAACAAAACAATATGAAGACACTTAAAAATCCAAGAATGAGAATAAATGAAATATCATATATAGATGTTATGTGGTGAAAAAATCCCATCTTTGAAGAATAATGACATAAGGATAGGTGAGTTTAAACTACAATAGAACAAAATTGAGAATGATATACCCAGTGTTGTACATAATTTGTAAATAATATATATGTATGGTGTGTGTATATAATACACTGGATGCAAAGGTGGTTTTATTGTTCTCTTTTGTCTATAGTTTCCAAGTGAGCTGCAGTGACTCTGTATCACCATATACAATGAGAAAACACACATTTATGTGAACATTGAGCTTGCAAATAATCATTTTTTAAAGCCTTGTGTCTTTATGAAACTCTATTCACAGAAAAACCTAAAGATATAATGGGAGCTAGTTCTGTTTCTGGTGACAGCAGCAGAGCTTCCTGAAGACAGCAGTCATGTGTGGACAACATGGGAATGGACTGCCTGGAGGCACCGGGGAGTGGCCCGAAGCAGGCGTGCACTGGAGGAGATGAAAGGACACAGATCTCTCCTGTGGAGCCCCTGTAGTCGGGCAAAGCAAAACTTAATACCCTGAAGGGAAAGATGAGAATAACTGGGTCCATACGAAGTCCAATAAACAACCAAAACTGTGGCTCATACAGAAGACAAAACTTACTCCATAGAAATGACCCCAAGATGATGTGGGTGATGGGATTTCATGAAAAGACTTTAAAGTGGTTATGAATATATTCAAGGAATGAAGGAAAAGAGGAAAATGAGTGAAAAAACAGGAAACTTCAGTAGAAAACAGTAAAACTATGGACATAAGAAAGATAGGAAAACCTAAATGAAGTTAAATACTTGAATTAAAAAGTAGAGTTTGTTAGAGTTAACTGCACACCGCCTACACAAGATAAACATAAAGACACAGAGACAAAGCCAAAGAAGCAAACGTGCCGTGCAGACACGGATGCAAAGGAAGCAGCACGGCCGCACTCACAGTGGTCAAGGTACACATGAAGATAAGGCATTATCATGGATAACAAGGAACATTTCTTTAAGATAAAAGGGTCCGCTGATTAGGTAGCTATAACAATCATAAGTGTGTATGAGTCTTTATCAGAGCTTCAAGATACATGATGCAAAAGCTGACAGAACAGAGAGAGGAGCTAGAAAAATCTAGTCATGGCTGGAGATTTTAACACCCTTTATCAGAAATAAAATAACTACACACAACACAAAAATCACTAAGTTTACAGAAATCCTGAACAGCATTGAGTCATAAAATGCTACCTCTAAAAATTATAGAATATGCATGCTTTTCAAATGTACAAGGAATTTACACAAAAAGACAATGTGCTATAGTACAATGTCTCAGTGATTAATAAAATGAATTTGTACAGAATATGTTCTCTGACCATATTAGACTTAATTATAAACCAATAGCACTAAGATACCCAGCAAATTCTCAGACATTTGCGAATTAAACACACCTCTAAATATCCCATGAGTCAAAAAAGAAATCACATGAGAAATTTGAAAATATTTAGGTCAAAATAGAAAGATAAAATATCAAAATTTGTGAAAACTTTAAAGCATTATATACTTGTATTTGAAAAAAGAAAACAGTTTAAAACCAATGATCTAGAGTAAGAGAGAAATTCAGCCCCAAGTAAGTGGGAGGAAGGACATAACGAAACTGGAAATCAAACTGGAAACACCAAAAACAGAGGGACCCGGGGGGTTCCAGGGGCATGTGTTCTCGGTGGTGTAATTTGAAATGAAAAAACAACATACTAAGAAAACTAGAGTAACAAATATCTAGGGTTCTTTAAACTGATTCTCTCAGATCTTAGTTATCTCAAGTAAGGTTTTGTCAAACACGTCTCGGGAGATACTTAACGGCTGACTTCTGAGAGCCTGACAAGAGGCTAATCTGTACCATGGACTAGAAATAAAGGGGTGGAGCCCGTGGACAGAGCTCGTGTCTGCTGAAGGCCGGGGTGGAGACCAGCGGACCCCCAAGTGGAAAGCATGCAGAAGCACAAAGTTCCCCAAGCACTGGGGGAATTTCATGGCGGTTAACTGATTGGAAAAGTCGATGATCTATGCCTAGTTGTACATACAATGAGGCATTTAAAATGCATTTTATCAGGGACTATTTCAATGTAAAATGGGGAAATTTTACTTAAAAATGGTCACACTGTTTCAAGACAAATCTTTAGTAAAAGAAACAAGTCACCGTGGTTATCATCAGGGATACGAATATCTGGAAATACTGATGGCGTTCGGTCATCTAGAAAACCTTTCTCTTTTAAATAATCTGTAACGTGAGGAACACCAGTCTCACAGGGGAGGGACTGTCAGCAAAATCACAGGACACGTGAACGTGAGCCATGCTGGCCGGCCTGTTGGTGGTTTTAATTCTGCTCCACCATTTCTGGGCTGCTCCAAACCATCCCAAAAGCCAATTCTTCTGTTGTTGTTTTTTTAACAAGACCTATTTCCTCAATTTCTCTTTCATTTTTGTCCCCTCTTCTTATCACCCCCCTCCACTCCCCCAAAAGTCACCAAAGTAGCGTATTGTTCAGGGTGAAGGATTGACAGGAGTTGGAGGTGTGGCACAGGGGAGGGTCTCCATGGGTAGTGTGCGTTCCTGCTTTCTAGGACTACAGGCCAATACCAGCCAGACAAGGTTTCTCAGATTCCTTGCTCCTACTTGAATATCTGATACCTACTGACAACAAAATTATTTTCCCTTAGCTCATAAAGTCTAATTCCAGGGAGAATCTGTAAGCATCTCATCCCTGTATTTATCCTAGAAATGAACAAGATATGCTAAAAGTTTCCATCCAAAATACCCCAGATTCACAGCAGTCCACCTATAATTTTTTTAAAAAGGTTGGTTTGAGAAATTGATATGATGATCAGGTACCTTCTTTGGCTTTAAGCATGTCTAGAAATGCTCCTTTCTTCATTAAAAAGGACACTCCAAAGAGTACAGCATTCTTTCTTTCCTCCCAAGATATATTTTTAATTTCTGCTCTTGATCTTCCAATTTAAACCAAGAAATATTTCCACCTCAGACTTTCTAGTCAAACACATTGACACATGTGATTTACCACCTCTCTGAGTTTCCTAGATGCAAGCAATTAGATTCCTAGCAACTGGGAATGTTTTAAATGAAGTACTAGTAAAACCAATTAAATCTCTCCAGGCCTAAACAGTTAAGAGGTTCTATGCTTCCTGCAACCTTGCTTTTTGAAGGAATAATGTGGTTTCATTTTCATCAAAACAGTTGAAGGTGGTCTTTATAAATACAAACTAAAAGGCTAGAAAATAATGTCTTTTAAATCACTTTCAAAGTATCAGCACAATTCCTTTTCTTTTTATAAAAATAGTCTAACAATTATGCTTGCTTTTTAAAATACATATACATAGTTATTAAAAAAAAAAACTTTCTGGCCCCACATTAATATCCCCATTCTTGAGGCATTACTCTGACTTTCAGTAGCATCCTATATTTATTTTAAGATCTTGCTTATGGCTTTTTAGGTATTTCACAGTTTAAATATTCTATACCTTTCAGACTGATTGCTTCATATTACCTGTCCCTTCTTTTACTGTCAGAACAGGGGCTGCTTTCTGCTCTGTTGTCACAAATGGATTCACAAGTGAATAACACTTCTCATGCATCTTGCTACCAGAAATTGCTACTTCCTAAGTCATCTGTGCGTCTTCCAGCTCTATGAACACAGGTAGGACGCTTTCCCCACCGGGTTTGAAGTGCCGGCTGATCTGAGGTTTGTTCTTAGCCCACCTGCAATAATTTGGAGCAGTTTTTGTGAACATGGCATATTTGCTTCTTGATAAGCGCTACCTTTATCTATTTCCCTCCCTAAAAGGATGTCAAACAAGCACATACATTTTCTGTAATTCAACAGCTGTTTAACCACTGTCTTATCACTTATCTCAAAACTTTCCTAATACTGTGTACATTTTCCAGAGTGGATGAGTATAGTTCCATGATGCCATTTGACTTGCCAAGCTTCTCTGTAATATTAGTATTTTCCTTGTTCCCTAAGAAAAACTATGAAAATGCTGGTAGTCATAGAATTTCCTCAACAAATGTTTGCTTTCAATCCAAAGCAGTACAAAACTGGTTAACTGTGGATTTGGTATTTTTTACTTTATTTCCATTAAATAACATAAGATAACTGAGACTTAAACCTCATGCATCCTAAAATAGCAGTTAAAAGTGAATTTCAATTTAGGGATTTTAAAAAAGGACTAATATTTTCATAAACAGTAAGCATTCCAATTAAGAAAAGGAAATTAGACCTATTGGTATTTTAGTGTCAAATGCTATTATTTCCATAAATTGAACATCACTAATATAAAGGGCATTTCACAGAATCACACAGTGTGATCTGAAAGGCCTTTCAAGATTGGTACAAATTGTTTCTTAAAAGACAATGATTTTTTTTTAAGGTCAAGTATTTAGTGAAGGGAGTAGGAACCTGCATGCTATTTTTCTTACTCTAAAACTAGTGAATTTTCTCTAAAGTGTCTGCACTAGAATTTTTTTTTAAGTTATTGTCAGAATAAAGATAAAAGACTGGAGATGAATACTTAATAATACTGTATTGTGCATTTAAAAGTTGTTAAGAGAGTAGATCTTAAAAGGTCTCATTACAAGGACAAAGTTCTGCAACTCTGTAGTGATGGATGCTACCTAGACTTGCGGTGATCAACTCACAGCATGTACACACATCAAATCATTCCATCGTACATGTTAAACTTACATGATGTGATGTCAATAGTATCTCAAAAAAAAACAAAAGAATGTTCTAAACATTCTGAAGAAATGTTCTAAAATAGAACTTGAACTTGTGGAAACCCAAGGCTCACCTCCAATTAAGAAAGTAGTTCAGTACCTGAAAGTGGTGTAAGAATGCAGCAGACTGACAGCCTGACAGTATTTCCCTTTCTGTAACTGGATGCTGACAGCTAACTGTCCTGTGATGACCTCCAGTAATCGGTATATAGTATGCATAACAGAAGCCACTCACTTTTCCCAAGTACAACAGACTCTGCCGCGTGAAATGACAGAGGCCAGGGGCCGCACGACAGGTCGCTGTTGATCACTCGTGGGCTACAGGCACTCCGTGCTACGAGTAACGAAGGGCCGAAGTGTGAAAACTTACTAATAAATACCTTGCCAGGTGTGTACATTTCTGTGTAGAAGATTGTGTCACCGAATTCCTCTGTCACTGGGAGGGAAAACGTAAAAGTTACAGCACTGCCTAGTGCTTTTTATTGGACATTATTGTATTAGTCTGTTAAAGAAACTATAATAATCACCACAAACTTATTGGCTTAAATAATACAAATTAATTCTCTTATAGTTATGAAGGTCAGAAATCAGAAGTGAGTTTTATGGAGATAAAATCAAGCTGTGAGCACTGCTGGGTCCTTCTGGAGGCTCTGGGAAGAGCTCCTTTCCTCGTCTCTTCCAGTTTTTCAAGGCCACCACCTCCTTGTTCCTCAGCTCAGGGCAAAGCCCCACACTGTGCTTTCTCCCCCTGCTTCTGTGTCACATCACTTTTCCCTTCTATTGTCATTTCTCCCTCCGCCTGTTTCTTAAAAGAACACATGTGATTACATTTAGGGCCCACCCAGGTCATCCAGGCTAATCTCTCCATCTCAGTCCTTAATGTAGTCAGATCGGCCAAGTCCCTTTTGCCTATAACATTCAAGTTGTCTGGTGATTAGAATACAGACATCTTTGGGGGCCGTTTCCTAGCCTATCACAATTAATATTAATTTTAAGACATGCTCTCATCTAAGCAGTGTCTATCTGAAAGTGAGTATAAGCAGGCTTTCCAATACTTAACATTATTTTTTTGCTGGGGTGGTTATTTGTAACTTCAGGCAAAAATACTTTTGAAACTGAAATCAGTCAAAGGGAGAAACAGAGTGGGAGAAACCTGATTATTTCTTACAAGCAGTCATCCTGCATCTGTCCAGACCCAGCTGCAGAAGAAGAGAGAGCTCCGCCCAACCTCTCCTGCCCAGATAAGCCTTAGCTCACCCTTGTAATTACCTATGGATATGGAGATGTACTACTTCTCTCCACCCCTTGGAAACACCTATTGACATGGAGATGCACTAAAGCCAGGTGAGAGATTCTGAAAATATTGCAATTTCACCCACATTATTTAACTCTAACCTATCCAGAAAACTTCTATCAGATGACCCTTGATTCAGGAAAGAAGTCTATTAGAAATGTGATAGCATTTCTATTATCTGAGTATGACAGTGGCTATATTACAACAAATACCTTTAACTCTCTTTTGGAAGTTGGCAGGATTTAGAGTTTCTTAGAGGAGAGTTTCAGTCCAAAGAAAGAATTCAAGAGAGAAAAACCTTGGAATATAGTCTGGCAGAAAGCTACTCAACCCCACTTGCTTGTCCAAGTGAGTTTCTCCTTCAATGACTCACAGTAACCGGGAGGGGAACATCCCCTGCCTAAGACCTTATCTTGGTATATCCTGAACCTCAGATTAAAACTACTTACTTTATATCCCACCCCTAGCACAGTGCTTGCTACAGAGTATTGAATTACTTTTTCTTGAACTGAAATAAATTCTTGAACTTGTGTTTATAGATCCTCCTTTTATTTTTCGTTACATATACGTTTTCTCAGTCACCTTGATAAATGGAAAATCTGTGCCATTAATTAAAATATGCCTATATTGCAAACCACTATAAGTACTACTCATTTCATCTCGTAATTATATATGTAATGTGTAAGATAAGATTTTTATACGATTTGACCCTGTTTTGCCTTAGATAGGTAGAACTTCCCTAGCCTCAATCCTTGGTTAACATTCCCTTCTTGATGGCCCTCTTTAATCACAAGATTCCGGTCAGTGACAAGGTTATTTCTCTCAGCTCCCTCTCCATCAAGAAAGTACGATGCTTTGATTCTGGACTTGGGAATCATCCCCTCACTGGCGGTCAGAATCACGCGCTTGCAGAATGAAATCTTGGCTTAGTGCCTCTCCGTGGTCTGGCTCCGGCTATAGCACCATACTGCACCAAGTGCGTCTCTTCTGTGAGGATCATGAACTTCAGCTACTATTCTGGGGCCTGGGGGCCTGGGGGCCTGGATGATAAGCCCCAGACTTCTGCAAGTAGCCATAGCATTTCCTCTGCACGTGCCTCATACTTTCTTAAGTTCCCACTGAGACAGGGACCGTGGGTGCAGTCAGAGTAGGGGGAGGGCCTCCGGAAAAAGCAAGGCAGAATATGTGCAGTCAGAACTACATGCAAGAAAATCCCCTACCAAAACTCTGTGTTAAACATTAAGCTCTAGGGTCATTCTTCTCTAAGATCAGTTAATGTTCCCCAGATAAAGGAGAGTAGCCCATGTTTTTATTATGCTAATCATGTGTAAGATTCACTTTAGCATGCTAAAAGGCCCAGGACAAACTGGGCAACTAATTTAGCATGCAGACCCAGCTGTAAATAACATAATAAAAGGCAGGAAGGATTCTCCTTAAAGATAAGATTGCATTTTAACACCCAGGAAGTTTAAGAAGCAAGATTCTTAACTTTTTAGCAAACAGACAATACCTTAGCCCACCTTGGGTGCTGGGCAGGCCGCCTTTTGATATGCTCCTAGACCAAGATGCCAGTATCCCAGGAGAGAGATGGGGGGCTGGGGGGGGGAGGGAATTCCTTGTGTTAAGTTAATTCTGGGTGTTCAGACACCACTTAGCAGGTCTGCACCCCTAAGCCTTTTTTTTTCATGTTCTCGAAAAATTCTCATCTGCCTATAAGACCCCTAGACAACGCACCACACCGGACTCTCTTGTCCCCTCCTGGCGTGAGCCGGGAGCTCTGTCCTTTCACTTTATCTCTAAATAAGAGCCTGTCCCTTGCTCTCCTACCTTGAGTGTTTGTGAAGCTCATTCTTTGGCTTCGTGAACAAGAACCCCGGCATCACCACTCATTTGACTCTTCATCATACCTTCCACAAAACCACCCCGAGTGACCTACCTTTTCTAGATTGCCATGTGCCCAAAAGGAAAGAGGACAGTCACAGTGTCCCTAAAACATGTAACTTTGGAAAAACGATTTTATTTCCTACATATCTAAAACTGCCCTCCAAATGCATTTCTAAAACTGAAATATCACCTGTTCCTGCTCTGTCACATACAGGACCTCGAAGAGCAGTCACTCAGCCACAGGCTTTGGAGAGGTTTGAGGAGGGAGTAGAAAGACGAGTGGCATTCCAGGGAACACAGGGGAGGGAAATGATCCTACAGACCCTGGAACAGCCGAGCTCCGAGGAAAGCCCTGAGAGCACAGAAATCCTATTTATTAGAAGTATATATAGCATTTCACTCATTTCCTGTGCCCGACTTCCACTTCACACTTAGGGCCCTGGGACAAACAAATATTACAGAATACTGGTGACACATTCAATTAGGATTTAGCTCTATACCACAAATTAAAAGTCTATTGCCTCTCCTATAATTTTCCAACTGTTTTTTTTTTATAAGACTTATAAGCGCTCCTTTACGAAGAGCCTTCCTGCTCGTATGATGTGGATGTAACACTGAATTCTCCTTGAACTGCGCTTGAATTGCCCTGCAATGTTCCTATGGGCAGAAGTTGACAGGAATCATTTCTTCTCTGAACTTATGAATAGAGGCTTAGAATTATCCTGTTTCCATTCATGGCTACCTTCAGATTTTCTAGAGATTTACTACAAATAAATGTCGAACCTGATTTATAATAACTGTCAATTGTTCTGGAGTATGAATCTAGTTCAAATAATATTCAAATAATAATAAAACCTTTCCAATGCTTAACTTTCAGAAGACAAGAGGTCTACACTCAATCACTAGAGTACATGTAATCCATGCAAAGGCTAAAATCCTAAAAATACTGATTTCATTTCAATTTATGCTTTGTACTACTGTTAAATCAGTAATGGTAACAATAAAATAGAAAATACACAACCACTGTCCCAGTATATAGTATGAAATTAACATTTTCTGTTCTTATTAAATTATGATTTATATACTTGGTTATCAGCTACCAGTAAAAAGTCAAATATTTGATGTAAAGTAGAAAAGAGTCAACTGCTTTGGATGATTAGATTTCACAGACTATAAATCAATTCTGCTATTCAAATGGCACTCCTTTTCCAAGAATTTTGACTTTCTTGATTTGCTATAGCTAATTAACAAAATAATTTTCATTTGATATGAAAATAATAAAATAGACCAGACATGGAATTTTGGTAGCCAAAACTAACTTTTTGAATTAAAAAGTACTAAACAAGTAAAATCTGTCTTTGGGGTCACAGTTTTGCTGTGCCTAATGTTAGGTAAAGTCTTGTCCAGTTTGTAAGTGTGTTCTGTGCAGCAGGGGTTTTCCCGCCCGTGCGGCACGGGAACAGTTCCATGCACGAGAACCAAGCATGGCCCCTTGGCAGTAATAAGGATGTAACGAAGTATCAGAACATGTTCTTCATAACTGCAAGTGAACGCACAGCCGACCTTTGCCACAGACCATCAAAACCCTGCCTGCATTAATTTACTGGAAAATCTGTGCTCTAGGCTAGGTTTATTAAATGAGTGAAATTTATCCAGATCAATCTATCTGAAGACTTTTTTGTTCTCAGCATCCATTCATACTCTCAAAAATTACTGAAGAACCCAAAAGTTATTTGTTTAAGTAGGTTATGTTTATTGACATTAACAACTTTGGAAAAAAAACTGAAAAATCAGAAAATCCATATTGCTCCATTAAAATAGCAATGATAAATACCATAGTCTCATGAAAAATGACCATTTTCTAAAACAAAATATTGGTGACAAGAGTGACACTCTTTTACATTTTTGAAATCTCTTTTGAAAGAGATCAGGCTTAATTAAAAAGAGATGAACTTTCCTATCTGTTTCCATATTGACTATACTGCCAAATGTTTTAATTACAGAATTGGAGAAAAATTCAGCCTCTCATAGATATGTAGCTGGAAATGGGAGAAGTATTTTCATAGGCTTTTCAGATGTAGGTATTTTTCTTTGATACTGCACAAAAACTCAGCAAGTGGCCATTTCTTAAATATTATTTGAAATTTGGGATCTGAAGCCACATCAATGGATTTTTCATACTCTATTAAATTGAAATCTATTGGTAACATCATGCATTGGTCATTTTGAAAATACTGAGTTATACACATCTTCCACATATTGATATGTTCATTATGCAATATAAAAACATCACATCTGTTGATATTACCCTATATCATTAGAAAACTCTTTAATTTGGGAAGCTATCAAGTTAACAATGGCATATATAAGCTTTCCAAAATTCTAATTATTCATTTGAAAACTCAAATTTTTTCACTGGGTACAAATATCATACCTTGTTTTCTTTGAAGTGACAGGCTCATTTGGTTCATTTTCAAGAAAATGTCAAATATTTGAGTCTGAATATCTATAGTTTGCCTGTTCAATTGTACATTTAAGCAAAAATGATGCTCCATAAAAAAAAAGGCTATTTCAATTCATAACTCCAAAAACCATACAAGTGGTTTTCTGGGAAACAGCCTACCCTGGTGTTCAGAAGAGGTGTGCCTCCTATTTCATCAAAGAGAATATCAAAAAGACATGTAATCAAGTGTTGAGATTTAATACAACTAATATTCACTGCATTAAATTCTTAATTAGAGTTGTCCACACAAGTGTCTGGCAGTGAGGAATACAGTAAGCATTACATTGTCTGTGCCTGCCACCCTCATCCACGCTTGGGCCCCCGGCTGTGCCCGCCACCCTCATTCATGCTCGGGTCCCGGCTGTGCCCGCCACTGCTTTTGCACTGAGTGCAGATGTCAACTCAGTCAAAAGGACAAATACCTTAGTATTATTTGAAACAGTTTTGTGCTTACAGGATCTGCCTCTCACCCCCAAACAGGTCTTGAGACCTTGGAGAACCGCCACTCTGAACAATGAAAGACACTGAAAAGCATAGAGTAAATACTCACTAATGAGTTAAAAAAATGTTTTTTTAACTGAAAAAAATCCAGTATTTTTTCATTCTTGGGACTGTGTATATCAAATCTAATAAAACATATCATTAAAATAAATTATAAAATACCCCAAAACATTACAATTTAAGTTAAGCACCTCACCATGAGCATGAGCATTCTGTAAGATGTGTTGGGGACCCGACTAGCACACTGACTGAGACGTTTGGCAGCACATACTGTCTTGTTCTTTCACCTTAACTTACTATGTCTGAAAGCTATAAATAGTTTCAAAACAAAGATCCAATATTATTTAGAAATGAATACTCATTAACTTAAAAATAGTTCAGTGGATAGTATTTATTTGGACACCCAAATACTTTGATGAATGCAGAAAATAAAATCAGGTTGGTTAAAAATTCTGCATGCAATTCAGTTATTCAAATATTTAAATGGTGTTTGTCAGATTTCTTCATCTATCATGCTGTTATGGCTTTTGATAACTACTGTTCAGTGTATTTAAAGCACATAGTTATCTTACATTTTAAGGGCAGACGGGCTGCTATGTCTAGAAAGATAGACAGTGGCCATTGCCCAAGAGTTTGAGGCTTTGACTTAAATCACTTCATCAATGGAAGTCAGACCACTATACCGACACATCTAAAACTGTGGGTAAGTTAAGAAAATTTGCCAAGAGAATACACTCTTTTTAGCTATTTAAGTTTCTTTTTTCTATCAGGCATTAAAATCTAAGTAAAATGTGCATTCAAATCACACCTGTTTCAGTTTCTCAAAAGTGCAATTTCAGCTAATTTAACAATTCATTCCTCTTAGGCATATTTTACTGGGAGATTTAAGCTAGTGAGATCAGCCTGAGTAAATCATGCAGTTAACTGATTTTTGATAATAGAAAAATTTGGCTGGTTGGAAATGCTTAGACTGTGAAAGTGTGAAATGCAGGCAGGTCACTAGAAAGAACTGTGCTTCTATAACCAGGAGGCAAAGGCCCCAGTCTCATGTCACTAACCCCAAGTGCCATTCTCTACCTACCTATCCTCAGTCTATTACCCAAAAACAAGAATTAGAAAGTTGACAGAAATAATAAATCCAGGGTTACACTGAAATATAATGCAGAGGGGTGGTTGAATAGAATCAGCTTTTACATTCCTTCTTTCAGATTCTAACCATTAGCTTGAAATTCTTATTGAATGGCATTTGTTTGAGAGGCTGGAGAGCAGTGTGCTGTTCCCTGTTCGACTGTCACCTTCAGCTTCGGAACAGCTAAACAAAGCTCCGTCCCTGGGCTTACTGGGACGTGAGATGACGTCACCATTTTACTCTGTGAAGAACAAAGCCAATAGTACCACTTCCAGTTGTTAAATACAAGCTAGCTTCTTTTAGCGGTCAGCTTGGGGAACACCACCTCTATGCATTCTTGTGTAAAGACAACACTCATCACCACTTCTAAATAACAAGCAGGACCTCCCCCGGTCTCTGCAGCCTGTTATAGGAGCAGATCTATCCCCGAAACAAGTAACAGCTATGAAATTCATTAGAAGTTCAAAGATGTCTTGTTTTGTGGGGCCTCCCAGGCATTTGTTTCATGAAGTGGCTCCTCCGCTTTGCAGTTAGATGGTAAGGAAAGCCATGAAATGTTTCCTTGGGAAAATGCCCTCTACAGACGCTCTCACTACTAGTGCATGAAACGTGACTTCAGGGAGTTCGAGGGCACCCTGCAACCCAGGGTCACCGGTGTTAAATCCTGTTTATAAAATAGTGAAAGAGGCTAACAAGAAAGTCTGGGGAATCTGTAAGTATAAATGTTTATTGTTCTGATTTCAAAGGAGTGTATCCCTCTTAGGGTTCTTTTAAGTTTCTTAGTTTTAATAATCAGAAAATGAAATAATTGTTCTTAAAAGTACAACTTTAAATCTGTAACTACAGCTTTTGAAATATTTGGGTCTTATATATACAACATAAATACAATGATATACGCTATGGGAGAAATGGTAACACTCTACACAAATTGCGCCAACCATCAGATAATATGAAACAATAAACACTGTGATAAATAACTACATATTAAAATTACAAGTAGCCGGGAAGAGAAAGACAAGTATCAAATGATTTCGCTTATCTGTGGAGTATAAGAACAAAGAAAAAACTGAAGGAACAAAGCAGCAGCAGACTCACAGAACCCAAGAATGGACTAACCCACATTACCAAAGGCAAAGGGACTGGGGAGGATGGGTGGGAAGGGAGTGATAAGGGGGAAAAGGGGCATTACGATTAGCACACACAATGTAGGGGGTGGGGCATGGAGAAGGCAGTGAGACGGCACCATGGATGTAGTCAGAGTAGGGTGCGGACCTCTGGAAAAAGCAAGGCAGGATATTTGCAGTCAGAGCAATGTAACTACATGCAAGGAAACCCCCTACCAAAACTCTGTGTTAAACACTAAGCTCTAGGGTCATTCTTCAGTAAGATCAGTTAATGTTCCCCAGATAAAGGAGAGTAGCCCATGTTTTTATTATGCTAATCATTTGTAATCACGTGTAAGATTCACTTTAGCATGCTAAAAGGCCCAGGCCTATGTACTGTCTTTCTGCTTTCAGATATGATGAGGTGATATACAAACTGGGCAACTAATTTAGCATGCAGGCCCAGCTGTAAACAACATATTAAAAGGCAAGAAAGATTCTACCTTAAAGATAAGATTGCATTTTTAACACCCAGGAAGTTTAAGAAGCAAGATTCTTAACTTACTCTTTAGCAAACAGACAACACCTCAGCCCACCTTGGGGGCTGGGCAGGCCGCCTTTTGATATCCTCCTAGACCAAGACGCCAGTATCCCAGAGAGATGGGGGGAGGGAATTCCTTGTGTTAAGTTAATTCTGGGTGTCCAGACACCACTTAGCAGGTCTACACCCCTAAGCCTTTTTTTCATGTCTCAAAAAATCCTCATCTGCCTATAAAACCCCTAGACAACGCACCACACCGGACTCTCTTGTCCCCTCCTGGCATGAGCCAGGAGCTCTGTTCTTTCACTTTATCTCTAAATAAAAGCCTGTACCTTGCTCTCCTACCTGAGTGTTTGTGAAGCTCATTCTTCGGCTTCGTGAACAAGAACCCCAGCATCAGCAGTATAATACAGGGAAGACAAGTAGTGACTCTATAGCATCTCACTACGCTGATGGACAGTAACTGTAATGGGGTATGTGCTGGGGACTTGATAATGGGGGAATCTATTAACCACAATGTTGCTCATGTAATTGTATATTAATGATATCAAAATAAAAAAGTTACAAGTAGAATTTTAAGCTATCTAAATATAGATTGACGGAAATGGATAATATATTCATGTTTTTATACAATTAATATCAATTTTATGTCATATGTAGAAATGTTCTTAATAAGTCTCAGATTTTTCTATCATGAAAGCAGGAGATTTGTATCTTAAATTGGCAAGAGAGCCAATTAAAGACACGTTTTCAGTGTATTAATAATGCACTGGCTTACTCTGACCATTCTTACTATAACTTCATCCATCTTATCATGGCATATTATCTTCTAGAAAAAATAGTGTTTCCTCTTTGTATCATAGATTTTCTATGAATCTGTAAGTTAACCGAAGGCAGCGTCCTCTCTCACCCCTCTCTGCATTATGGTATTTTACATGTAGTTGTGAAATACCCCATACCCCTTTCTCTCCTTTCCCTCTTCCCTACTCCATCCTGGGGTTAAGAGTTCCATCTATTTACAAGCGCAAACACAAGAGAAAAAACATACTGAAACTAGCTGAAGAAAGGAATAAACCAGCATGGTGCATAAAACAAGCCTGTATACTTCCTGTAAGCAAGTTACAGAGAGGTCTAAGCTGCCCAGCAGACACTATTAGAGGGAAACTTGGTCAGTTAAATGCCCTGAGGGTCAAACAAACAGGACCTGACAGAAATTTCTGGTCTTAAAGTAGATATTGTGAACTTAACGGACAACATCCTCCTTCTAGTGAGCACGCCAATGACTTTCCCTGGAGTCCTCTCTTACAGTGACCCTCAAGGTAGTGATTCTACAGAGAAAGTTAGTCCGTGGTCAGGAACACTCTCTGCTGGTTTAATTCCAGGAGAGATTTTACAACATCTAAAAGAACGGATCACTGCACAGCGGCTCTGACCAGCCACTTTCTTTCAGTCCAGGTTTGTCGCTGGTGTGGGCACTTGTGCTTCCGACAGAACCTGCGACGGGTTCATCCCAGAGCGGCGGACCCCTCTGCACCCAGCCGACACTGGTGGGGAGAGTGCGGAGAAGGACCTGCCCCTGCGCGGGGCGCACCTGAGGCGCGGTCCTAAGGCGGCTCCCCACGGCCTCTCCAGCCCAGAACCTGGCTGGCAGTTGTCGAAGCTGTGATACCATCACTTGTCTGCGATATTTACACTACCTCTTCTCCCCATGCAGTGATCCTCTTGTTAAAGCAACAAAGTAATTCTTCTCTAACAGAATTTGTATCATTTTCCTATATACGCCTCTACTTGATTTCTGAGGTTTTCACATTTAGGTAAGTAGCTGACAGTCGTTTTCTTGTCTCAGTTTTGATTCAAATTGCATAAAAACGTATTTATTATATATTTTTATTACATATAAAGATATATTACATATTAATACATCTATATTTACATATAAAAATGTTTATATCTTTACCTATGCAACATATGAATACATAGTAAATTTAAATGTGGTTTGAATCAAAACTGAATAATTGTGAATTATACATGTTTATATATTTATTTACACATATAATTATATTTATATATTTTTGAAACACATACACATGCTACTTCCTAATCATTAAAACCTTACTAGGGGTATTTCACCTTGAACAAATCTCATGGCCTTTCTAACTAAGGAAATTTCACATAATCCTGGCGTTTCTTTTCAGGTGGTCCTTTACTTACCCTCACATACCTTCAACTGCATTTTGTTCATGTCTCTGTCTTCTGGAAGACCTATGACTTCTGAGCATGGGTGTGGGGTTCAAAGTTAATTCTGTCTTGGAATGTACTTAAAAAAACACAACTTTTTCTATAAGGTTTATCTTGGTTCTTTCTAAATTGTTGAGACTTTAATTTGTTTGCTTTTAATGAAGGATGCCAAACTCGTACATGTCAGATAGTCGTGTCTTCGCTGTCACCGACTGCCCATCGCGAACCAGCCTTCTGCAGCCTGCGGTGAGCCGCTGCGTTCAGAGAGCAGCCTCACGCCTTCTTTCTCTCCCGGCGCTCTCCTGCCTTCAGCAGCCGACCAGTCGTCTTCCTCACGACTCACATCCTGAAGTATCTTTAATGATTTCAACATGTACACAGCTGTCCCATCCAACACTTCACCTTCTCCATCCTTCTCCAAGATGATACACACAGCTCTGCGGCCACCCAAACGCTTTGGCACCCCAAACTCTCACCCAAAATGCTCCACTTCTGAAATTTTAAACCACATTATCTTGTAACTACCCTTCTTTTCCTCTTACTACTTTATTTTGTGATCTCTTTTCTGTTTTCAATCAAGAGAACTACTTTCTCTATTTCAATGCGTAAATAATATTCCATGGGTAAATAACATTAAAGTAAGAGCTGTCTTAACTTTTCCTGTCCATGACCTACACACTGTTTTTATAGCCATTTTCCACTTCCCTCCACTGGAAGAGATGTCTCTCCCTTTTTCTGACTGTAAATTCTCTAATGCTTTCCACTTGTACTTTTCCACTTACTAGCAAGAACATCATTTCAGTTATTTTCTGTCTTCAACACACATTCTGTCTTTGTGTGTAGGTCTCATGCAGCATAAAAATTCCAGCTCTGAGCCAAACACCTGTAAGAGCATTTCCCTCCAATCTGAGCTGCTGAGTGACAGAAGAAAGCCACCTGCTGCTACCACCACAAATGAAAGGCTCCTAAGTGGTCTGTTCCTTCCACAACCCTTTGATCTCCTTAGCCAACTACATCTCTGCTTAACTTTTTCAACACTAAACTGCTTCAGAAACCTCTGGCCTCACTATGCAACGTCCTCTTTCCTAAGCACCCGCTTCACCCACCTGGGAGGATGCCTGCTCTCACAGCACCTCCCCTGCTCCCTGCAGGCCACGATTCCACACAGAGCTGGTGCCTCCGCTGCATCTCACGCCCATGCGGACCTGGCTTTGTGAACCATGTCCTTTGCTCTTAGGTGAGCACTAACATTTGCTCCTCTAGTAATTTTCCCTCCGCAGAAAATAAACATGTTCAAAAGTCCAAGCTAAAAAAAAATCCTTCCCTTTACTCTACTTTTGTCTATTAACTTAATTTACCACTTTCAGGCATAATCTTTGCTTTTGAAAGAATAATCTATACTGAACTTTTCTACTTTCTCACTCTGTACTTACTCTTCTGCCCACTGAAATATGGCTTTGCCTCCTCCACTCCAGTGAACTTTAAAGTAGCTATGATCTACTATCTCTGGCTTCTCTTACTTATATGCAATATTTGACATGTTTTACGACCTCTTTTCTGCTGAAACCATTTGTTGAAGCTCTTTTATATTACTTGGTTCCCTGTTTTCCTTGTGCCTCTTTGGCCACAACTTCTCACATGGTTTCTGCATATTTATGCTCATGAAATTCTCATGTTCTCATGAAATATTAGTGCTCCCCAAATTTCTCCATATCCTTAGCTACCTGCTCTTACCTCGCACTGCAATTTTCCAGTTGGGATTTCAATAACCCCACACACAGATGCTCCCACTCCAGCACAGTCCCCGCTGCTAGGACCCGGAGGCGGGTCAGTGTGCCCATCTCCGCCTGGATGGCACAGGCCGCGCAGTCTCACACCTTCAGGACCACACTCGCTCTTCCTTCGTGACCTCCTTTCCCCGTATTTGATCTCAGTAAAGTGTGCTGCCACTTAGCCAGTTTCAAAGCCAGAAACCTGAGGCTTATTATGAACTCCTACATCCAGTCAGTGACCAAGGTCTCAACCAGGAATTTTCTTCCACAATTTCTCTTTCTCCTCTTGTCCATCCACCCCATTCTTACTTCCTCCTTAAAATCCCCACCACTTAAGACTGAATTAGTTTAAGAGACTCTTCCTTTGTTCTTCTGCCACCAAACATGTTCCTGCCACAAATCAACCTTCACACTTCTGCCCAAGTCACTCCCCTTTATGAAGACTCAAGACTATTGGATCCATTGCCACCTTAAAACCTTTCACTGGCTTCCTTTTCTTGAAAGAATTATGTTTAAACATAGTTCCCAGTGCCATCTGTGGCGCTGTCCTCAGCAGCCCTCATCCCCACTGCCATACACGCCTTTCTCTTTTGCTGACCTGATCTGTTCAGGGATGTATCGTATTTTCAGTAGGTGCTGTGTCTCCTGTGAAGAAATACTGTCCGACCTTCGATCATATACTGTTTCTACATGGGTAGATCCTATCTATTCTTAAAAATGTAGACCAGGTATTTTTGAAGATGGTGGCATGAACGGAGCAGCAGAATTTTCCTCCCAACATTATATTTATCCACGAAAACACAGCAAATGCAACTGTTCCTAAAAGAGAGACCAGAACACACAGGAAAGCGCACACCGTGCAGCCACACCTGAGAGGACTCAGCAGCTGGCGAGGCGGGTAAGAAACGGAACCGTGAACCGCGACCTGGCAGAACCCGAACACTCCCCCACCCCAGCGCACCGGCGGGAGGAGAGGATTCAGAGCTGGGAGGGAGTGGAAGTGCAGGCCCAGGAGATAACCAGCCCCGGCGATCTGCCCCAGGAGCGCCTGCGCACAAAGCGCTGTGCGGCAGAGATTGGAGAGACGGAGGGCGCAGGGTCTCAGCGGGAACGCGCCTGTTTGCTCACGGCTGGCTCAGGGAAGGAGAAAAGAGAAGAAAATAAAAAAAGGAGAAAAGCACGCGCTTTGTTTTGCAGTGGTCTTAAAGAGACAGGAGTCCAGCAGAGAACCTCATCGCCACAGAACACTCAGCCCAGCAGGCTGGGAGTCCTGGGGAGCATCGGACCCCATAGCGGGTGACTGGGAAAGGGTGGCCACATTTAGGACTCCCACAGAGCACAACAGCCTCCCATCCATTCTCACCCCGGCCACAGCTTTAAAGGGCCGTGCTGAGCGGCGCGGCCACGGGTCTGGGATGGTGGAGCAACAGCGCCACCTACAGCATTCACACAGAAACCACTACTGGTGGGCTTTTTTTTTTTTCTCTTTTTTCTTGTTAGGTGTTGCTGCTTTTTGTTTTTCTTTGCTTTCTTTCCTTTTTCTCTCTCTCTTTTTACTTTTTTTCTTATTATTAATATTTTTTCTTTTTTAATTTTTTTCTTCTCCTTCTTTTTCTCTCCTTTCTTCTCTTTCCTTTCTAAAGTCATAAACAGCCCAGCTGACATACGTGACAACTACCAACAACCAACTCTATAGTCATGAGAAGACAAAAGAATATGATACAGACAAAGCTTCAGACACACACCCCAGAGAGAGACTCTGAAGGAATGGACAAGCACAGTCTTCCTGAAAAAGAATTCAGAATAAAAGTCATAGCAATGCTGACAGATCTACAGAAAAATGTGCAAGAGCTGAGGGAGGAAATGAGGAAAGACAAAGCAGAAATGAGACAAGCCATCGACGGGCTTAACAGCAGACTGGATGAGGTACAAGACACTGTCAATGAAATACAAAACAGGGAACAGGAATAAAAAGAAGCTGAGGCAGAGAGAGATAAAAGGATCTCTAAGAATGAAAGAATATTAAGAGAACTGTGTGACCAATCCAAACGGAGCAATATTCGCATTATAGGAGTACCAGAGGAAGAAGAGAGAGAAAAAGGGATAGAAAGTGTCTTTGAAGAAATAATTGCTGAAAACTTCCCACACTGAGGAAGGAAATAGTCTCGCAGTCCACGGAAGCCCACAGATCTCCCAAAACAAGGGACCCAAGGAAGACAACACCAAGACACATAATAAATAAGATGGCAAAGATCAAAGATAAAGACAGAGTATTAAAGGCAGCTAGAGAGAGAAAAAATATCACCTACAAAGGAAAACCCATCAGAATGTCATCAGACTTCTCAACAGAAACCTTACAGGCCAGAAGATAATGGCATGATATATTTAACATAATGAAACAGAAGGGCCTTGAACCAAGAATATTTTATCCAGCATGATTATCATTTAAATATGACGGAGGGATTAAACAATTTCAAGACAAAGGAAAGTTGACAGAGTTTGCCTCTCATTAACCAGCACTACAGGATATCTTAAACGGACTGCTCTAAAGGGAAGCACCCCTAAGGCTAAAAAGATGTCACCAGAGAAAATAAAATCATAGCAAAGAAAGCAGACCATCCAAATACTAACTAAAGGCAAAGAATAAAACACCTAATATATAAAGAAAGGAGGAGGAAGAATAAGAAGGGAGAGATAAAGAAACATCAGACGGCGTTCACAATAACTTAACAGGAAAGTTAAGTTAGACTCTTAGATAGTAAAGAAGCTACCCTTGAACTTTGGTAACCACGAAGCTAAAGCCAACAATGGCAATAAGTACATATATATCAATAATCACCCTAAATGTAAACGGACTGAATGCACCAATCAAAGGACAAAGAGTACCAGAGTGGATAAAAAAGCAAGACCCATCTATATGTTGCGTACAAGAGACTCACCTCAAACCCAAAGATATACACAGACTAAAAGTGAAGGAATGGAAAAAGATATTTCATGCAAACAACAAAGAGAAAAAAGCAGGTGTTGCAGTACTTGTATTAGATAAAATAGACTTCAAAACGAAGAAAGTAGCAAGAGATAAAGCAGGACATTACATAACGATAAAGGGGTCAGTCCAACAAGAAGATATAACCATTATACACATATATGCTCCCAACACAGGAGCGTCAGCATATGTGAAACAAATACTAACAGAAGTGAAGGAGGAAATAGACAGCAATGCAATTATTTTAGGAGACATTGACACACCACTCACTCCAAAGGACAGATCAACCAGGGAGAGGATAAGTAAAGACACAGAGGCACTGAACAACACACTAGAACAGATGGACCTAACAGATATCTACAGAACTCTGCACCCAAAAGCAGCAGGATACACATTCTTCTCAAGTGCACATGGAACATTTTCCAGAATAGACCACATACTAGGCCACAAAAAGAACCTCAGTAAATTCAAAAATATTGAAATCCTACCAACGAACTTCTCAGATCACAAAGGTATAAAACTAGAAATAAATTTCAGAAAGAAATCAAAAAGGCTCACAAATACATGGAGACTTAACAACATTCTCCTAATAAATCAATGGGTTAACGACCAAATCAAAACAGAAATCAAAGAATATATGGAGACTAATGACAACAACAACACAAAGCCACAACTTCTGTGGGACACAGTGAAGGCAGTTCTAAGAGGAAAGTATATTGCAATCCAGGCCTATTTAAAGAAGGAAGAACATTCTCAAATGAACAGTCTAAAGACACAATTATTGAAATTGGAAAAAGAAGAACAAATGAGGCCCAAATTCACCAGAAGGAGAGACATAATAAAGATCAGAGAAGAAATAAATGAAATTGTGAAGAATAAAACAATAGAAAAAAATCAATGAAACCAGAAGCTAGTTCTTTGAAAAAATAAACAAAATAGAAAAACCCCTAGCCAGACTCACTAAGAGAAAAAGAGAATCCACACACATAAACAGAATCACAAATGAGAAAGGAAAAATAACGACGGACCCCACAGAAATACAAAGAATTATAACAGAATATTACAAGCATCTATATGCTAACAAGCTCCAAGACTAGAAGCAATGGACAACTTCTTAGAAAAATACAGCCTTTCAAGACTGACCAAGCAAGAAACAGAAAAACTAAACAGACCAATCACCAGCAACAAAATTGAATTGGTAATCAAAAAACTACCCAAGAACAAAACCCCCGGACCTGATGGATTCACCTCTGAATTCTACCAGACATATAGAGAAGAAATAACACCCATTCTCCGTAAAGTTTCCCAAAAAATAAAACAGGAGGGAATACTTCCAAACTCATTCTATGAAGCCCGCATCACTCTAATACCAAAACCGGGCAAAGACCTCACTAAAAAAGAAAATTACAAACCAATATCCCTGATGAACGTAGATGCAAAAATACTCAACAAAATATTAGCAAACCAAGTTCAAAAATACAACAAGAGGATCATACACCATGATCAAGTGGGATTCATCCCAGGGATGCAAGGATGGTACAACATTCGAAAATCCATTAACATCATCCACCACATCAACAAAAAGAAGAACAAAAACCACATGATCATCTCCATAGATGCTGAAAAAGCATTTGACAAAATTCAGCATCCATTCATGATTAAAACTCTCAAGAGAATGGGTATAGACGGCAAGTACCTCAACATCATAAAGGTTACATATGACAAACCCACAGCTAACATCATACTTAATAGCGAGAAGCTGAAAGCTTTTCATCTAAGATCGGGAACAAGACAGGGGTGCCCACTCTCTCCACTGTTATTCAACATAGTACTGGAGGTCCTAGCCACGGCAATCAGACAAAGCAAAGACATACAAGGCATCCAGATTGGTAAAGAAGAAGTCAAATTGTCACTGTTTGCAGATGACATGATACTGTACATAAAAAAACCCTAAAGATTCCACTCCAAAAGTACTAGAACTAATATCTGAATTCAGCAAAGTTGCAGGATATAAAATTAACACACAGAAATCTGTTGCTTTCCTATACACTAATGATGAACTAACAGAAAGAGAAATCAGAAAAACAATTCCATTCACAATTGCGTCTAAAAGAATAAAATATCTAGGAATAAACCTAACAAAGGAAGTGAAAGACCTGTACTCTGAAAACTACAAGACACTCCTAGGAGAAATTAAGGAAGACACTAACAAATGGAAATGCATCCCATGCACTTGGCTAGGAAGAATAAATATTGTCAAAATGGCTATACTACCTAAAGCAATCTACAGATTCAACGCAATCCCTATCAAACTACCAACATCTTTCTTCAATGAACTGGAACAAATAATTCTAAAATTCATATGGAACCACAAAAAACCCCGAATAGCCAAAGCAATCCTGAGAAGGAGGAATAACACAGGGGGAATTACGCTCCCTGACTTCAAGCTCTACTACAAAGCCACAGTAATCAAGACAATTTGGTACTGGCACAAAAACAGACCCACAGACCAGTGGAACAGAATAGAAAATCCAAACATTAACCCAAACATCTACAGTCAATTAATATTTGATAAAGGAGCCTTGGATATACAATGGGGAGATGAAACCCTCTTCAGCAGCTGGTGTTGGAAAAACTGGACAGCTACATGTAAGAGAATGAAACTGGACTATTGTCTAACCCCATACACAAAGGTAAACTCAAGGTGGATCAAAGACCTGAATGTAAGTGATGAAACCATAAAAGTCTTGGAAAAAAACATAGGCAAAAATCTCTTGGACATAAACATGAGCGACTTCTTCATGAACATATCCCCCCGGGCAAGGGAAACAAAAGCAAAAATGAACAAATGGGACTATATCAAGTTGAAAAGCTTCTGTACAGCAAAGGACACCATCAGTAAAACAAACACATCCTACGATATGGGAAAATATATTCATAAATGATGTATCTGATAAGGGGTTGACATCCAAAATATACAAAGAACTCACGCACCTTAACAAACAAAAAGCAAATAATCCAATTAAATGGGCACAGGACATGAATAGACACTTCTCTAAATAAGAAATTCAGATGGCCAATAGGCACATGAAAAGATGCTCCACATCGCTAATCATCAGAGAAATGCAGATTAAAACCACAATGAGATATTACCTCACACCAGTGAGGATGGCCAACATCCAAAACACAAACAACAACAAATGTTGGCGAGGATGTGGAGAAAAGGGAACCCTCCTACACTGCTGGTGGGAATGCAAATTAGTTCAACCATTGTGGAAAGCAGTATGGAGGTTCCTCAAAAAACTCAAAATAGAAATACCATTTGACCCAGGAATCCCACTCCTAGGAATTTACCCTAAGAACGCAGCAGCCCAGTTTCAAAAAGACATATGCACCCCTATGTTTATTGCAGCACTATTTAGAATAGCCAAGAAATGGAAGCAACCTAAGTGTCCATCAGTAGATGAATGGATTAAGAAGATGTGGTACATATACACAATGGAATATTATTCAGCCATAAGAAAAAAACAAATCCTACCATTTGCAACAACATGGATGCAGCTAGAGGGTATTATGCTCAGTGAAATAAGCCAAGCCGAAAAAGACAAGTATCAAATGATTTCACTCATATGTGGAGTATAAGAACAAAGAAAAAAACTGAAGGGACAAAACAGCAGCAGACTCACAGAATCCAAGAACGGACTAATAGTTACCAAAGGGAAAGGGACTGGGGAAGAAGGGTGGGAAGGGAGGGATAAGAGGGTAAAAGGGGCATTATGATTAGCAGACATAAGGTGGGGGGGCACGGAGAGGACTGTACAACTCAGAGAAGACAAGTAATGATTCTCATCTCACTACACTGATGGACAGTGACTGTAATGGGGTTGGTGGGGGGGACCTGATGAAGGGGGTAGTTTAATCACCATAATATTGCTCATGTAATTGTAGGTTAATGACACCAAAATAAATGGTTAAAAAATGTAGATCAAATTTAGCTCAGTCATCTTTTTGGGGAAATCCTCCCTGGCCCCTATTTTGATATAGACACCTGTTCTTTACCACCTCTTAGTGGGTTTCCCGCATCCCACAGCTCTGTCCTGCAGGCTCAAGGCAGAGACAGTCGTTAACAACTGCACCTCCAAGTTTCAGCACCATGTCTGTATGTGCCAATCATTCAAAGATGTTTGATGAATATATGACCTGATGGAACACCAAAGTGCTAAATAAAAATACTGTTTTGAGGAATACATAGCAGCATGGAAAATTATCTACTGATAAGAGAAAAAAAATGTATAACATTTTAAGGAATCATTGCAGCTTTGTAAAAATATAAACAGAGAAAAAAACATGAAAACTCTTCTAAATGGGCTGAATTATGGATTTGGGTTCATAGATGACTTTATTTTCAAAGTAATTTCACTAAGTAATTCTATTAAATAGTATTAATTCAGATAAAGATAAACTATACTTTGTGTTTTTGTTGGCATTCTGTTTGATAAAATTTCATCTCTATCATTATTCTTTGTCTTCTGTTTTCTGTTAAAATACAAAGGAAATATCCCCTAAGTATGGTTTAATAAAAACAAAACAAATCTCTATTCCCCCAGAAGTTTTCAACATAGAGGTGCAGAGCAATGTTTACCAATCAAATTGTATACGCAAATGACGGCATCTAGACTGGCTCCTAACTAAGCGCCGTGGAAGCCAGCACTCACCTCTGACGAGCCAGGCAGACAGCGCACGCCAATCTCAGAGCAGCGTGGTAGCTTTCCCAGGACCTCTAACTTCACTTTCCTCTTAGAATATTAGTTTTAACACTACAAGTCTACAAACTTCATGGACATTAATTGGACAGATTTTGTTTTTTCTTTTTTGGGATTAGTTTTTTTTTGGCAGAGAGTTTTTCAGGATCTAAATAACAAATACATTACATGAAAATACTGTTTTTTTCTAACACTGAATTAAGAGCTTTATAGACATTTGCTTAGAGACTATTCAAATTAAAGTAGGCAATGATTTCTTTCGTCTTCAACTACATATCAGATAACTCTTAGACAAAACGTTTAAGAATATGATGAAAGTAATTTTACATTAAAATTTCATTGAGTACACCATTTATTTTACTTTAAATCACTACCTTTTCCAAATTTAATTTTGTAAATTAGTAAAATCTTTGATATATTACTTCACTCTGCTGATTTGCTAACCAACAATCTAGATAAAAAACCATTACTCCACATCATATACGGGTATTTAATTTGTCTTGTCCTATTCATTATTTATTTCCCTTTATCCTTAAAGAAAGAAGAAAATCCTCTCATATTGGTATTTTTGTATTAGCTGCATTATGATTATTGGTTTTTCACTAACTCAACAGATCAGTATTTTCATACATTTCATTAGATCCAGTATAATGTATAATAATGATTTTAAAAAGCTACTCTAATAATAAAGTATAATTTCACTGAGTCATACTAGGATTCTCAAAGACAGTTTGAAAAAATAGATTTAAAATTAGAAATTGCATCTTGTTCTGTCTATTGTATTGTCCAGAATCATACCCTTTAATCTCTAACTTGTCACAGAACATGACCTGCTTTAATACATCCTTATGTATCTGTTACATGAGTAGATTCATAATATTTGTATACATACATGCAGTCATAACACAGTCAGTGTATGTAATTCAGGCACAATTTACATGAATGTACAGAGTTGGCTTGCCGATTTCCTTCAGCTGCATGAAATGGAGAGTGAAAACTTTTAACATGTTGCTTACATTGTGAGAGCACAGTGGGGTAATTTCCTCTTAATGTTGGCCAATGCCACTTGTCTATGACAAGAGCTTGCTATCAAATTTAAGACCCTTACTTGGGAGGTTAATGCGAGGTACGAACTCCATTCGGTGTTATTTTGGCTTAAGGGCATAATGTCACAATTTGGTGCATCCTCTAATGACTTTTTTTTTAAAAGCAGCTTACAGCTTAGACCTAGTTCAGCGAATTTCCTTGTAAAGTCCTTGGAAGACTGGAGGAAAAAAGCACAATTGATTGCGTGGTCAAATTCCTGTTCATGCCTGCTTACTGATTTTTGTTCATTTCACAAATAAACAAGGCATGAATACATCAACCCACAAACCATAAACAATAAAGAACTTCATCCTGTAAGTTTGCTACGGCCAGCAGTTCGTGGCTGAATCTGCTATTTGTCATAAGATAAATGATAAAGTGATGGCCATTTGTCACTGGATACACAAGAGCTGCGCTCAGCTGGGAGCCACTCAAGGGCCGACAGCAGTGAACACCGCCACTCTTATTACTGGCTTCCTTTAAAAGGGCCCCCAACACCATAAAAATAAGAGTGCATTAGTGTTTTGGGTAAAATTCTTATTCTTTTAACCAAAGGAGAAAACTCATAGTGTAAGCACTGAACATCTACACACTCCCAGTTAAAAACCTTGTATTTACTGCAACATAGAATGCATGCAAACCCGGGCCATCTTTTACAGAGAAAGGTGTTTTATAAAGTTGAGCATTGAATTTAATTTGCATGTATTGCTCCCATTTTTGTACTACTCAGTGATTTTTAATACAAACTTTTTTATGCTTCTGAGAGTCACTGGGGCTTGATGGCTTTCAACTGTATTAATGGAGGCTTCTAACGGTGCCCACCTTGACTGACGGTTTCAGCTGTATTCATGGGGCTCTAGCGGTGCCCACCTGGATGCAGCCTGTGTTCTGTCCGAACTGACTGAACTTAGGGGGCCTAATTCTGTGTCACTGTGCTTGCCACCAAGCACATGAACTTTATTAATTGCTTTGAAAGCAATGAATTAATTGAAAAATTCCCAACAACAAAATAAGAAAACATAAAATGACATATCAAGAAAGAGAAGTGACTGCTCATGAAACCCCTAAGCTGTAATATTTTTTAGTGGCAAATACTGCACCAGAGGAGGAGGGAACATTGTAATCACAGCCTTACACTATAATAAAAATGGTCAAGATTTGAAGTTTACATGTAAAAGTATAAAAGTCACAAAATGCTTGGGCTTGTGTCATTGTGACTTGCAAGAAAAAGACAAAAATACAAAATAGCTGACACATATTATTTGAGTTTTAAAAAATGTTTATAATGCTCAGTTTTATCATGGAATATACCACTTTTCACAAGAGAACTCAGATTAAATAACACATAACCTGAAATATCTTTACACCATTAGACACAGTTCCTTCAAGATTAAGGCTGAAATACACTGGTGGAGAAATGTAGGGAAGTATGCACTTTATGGTATCCTTAAATCTTAGCAGAATAACAAGTAGAAAAATAAGTATTTAGTGGTAGATATTTCCAAAAGCTGATCTATTAAATTCAACTTACTGTAATATTTACAAAGAACTATAAGATTAAATTTTAAAAATTAAATAAAAAAGTCTTTTTCATTGTAGTCCAATACAACAAATTTCAATATCTTTATTAAAAAGATATTCAAAGCAATACTTTTAAAATATCTCCTTATGCCTTGTGCCAAAGCACACTAGAAATCTTTCAAATCTTTGAAGCCTTGAGATTTCCTGACATAAGCTGATGCATTTTTCATCAAGTGCTAATGGGTGAGAATGATTAGTCAGGTCACAGGAATGTGTGCATAAAGTCAGTCACTCTAAGTGTCAACACTACGTATCAAATTAATTTTGTAAATATTTGTTTAAATGCTTCTTGCTGTATTACATATTACTGCAGTATACAGAAAAAGTGTCATTCTAAAATCCTTTAATAGGATTGTTAATTTCCATACATTAAAATGTAAAACTACTAACACTTGTGGTAGATACATATATGAATATTAAGTATATGCTAATGCCTGTTCAAATAGTATATCTGTAATATGAACAGTTGGTTTTATGACCAATTCTCAAATAGGAGGAATTAACACTATTGTTTTTAAAACTCAAACATAACCCACATAAATCCCAGTTTTCATTACATCACCCAGACTCTTCTCAAGTTTTTTCTCTAAAGAATTCATTTCTTTGCTTATTTCTGCATTATCTAGCAGCCACTTTATTATTCTATCTTGATAAATCTATTTTTTAATGGGTTAGGTTATTTCACTGATATCTGCATTTTATTGCCTCTACAACATTCAAAATATTGTTTCAGGGGGATTTTTTTTTTTTTTTTTTTGGTATGCAAACACAAACAGAAAGGGAAGCTGACGTTTAGGCCTTGACAGGAGTCTGTGTAAGTGGAAGACTTTTAATTCTCAGATTGTTTCACTCCAATAACTCTTTTAAAGTTGTTGCGCCAAGATGCCTGGCGGATTAAGCTCCATTGCCTTTTCTTGTTTTGAACTAATGTATTCTTGATCACCGTTTAATGAAACTATATACCACATGGAGATTTCACATTAGATAAGCCATGTGAAACCCTCATCAGACAAGTAGCTCTGGCTGGTGGTAATCCTTCAGATGAAAATTTCAGACTAGCAGGTTTTCCAATTTAAATGAGCCCCTTTAACTATAAAAAATTGGCACGGTATGATTGCTAAAAATTATTTTTAAATTTTTATGTTGCCAAAGTGCCCTGGTGGCTGTGAAAAACAGAAATACTGCCGTAAATACAGAAAGCATTAACTGGTCACTGAGGGGATCCAATTTACAACCCGGAGAGAACTCACACAGCTCCCTGTACTGGCGCTGCTGGGCCTGTGGCAGCTCTCCCCCCGACGCGGAGTTCATCTTAAACATGCAATTAGGTAGATTTATTCTACAGGTTTCCCTAGTCAGTGGTTATTACTCACTCTTACCTCACTGCACTCTAATCTATAGAATTTTCATGATGTGCTCAGGTAGCCTTTAGGAAGCAACAGAACTTGTTATGAATTTTCAGTGAAAAACTACTTTTTTGGCATTAATGTGCTATTTAATTTTTTATTAAAGTGATTCAAGTGGTTCAATTTGTTAAAAAACTTACCTGTTCTCTATTTTTATTCTAACCTAGAACTACTGTGCTTATAAATATTTCTATAACTTGAATTATAGCTAGCAGAAATAAGTTATTCTCAGTTTAAGTTTGATTTGTAGGTTTGGATTTCAAACAAGAAGGAAATGGAGTACTTAGATTTGCTTTCTGTATGTTTTTTCATCACAAATGTCAATGACTTGTGCACATGCACAAGAGTTATCCTTTTTTGTTCATAGTAGATAATGTTAGTAGACAGAAGTTTGAAGAGAGAACTGATAATATATTTGTAATACCATTGTCATCTAATTATGACAGTAAAACATTGTTTGAAGCATAAAAGGAAGAGTTGCTCAAAGAACAAAGGTGACCACTTAACAGGAACCAAAAGCTACGACTAAATGTTTCAAATATGAGGAACAACCAATGACATCAGTAGTTTCATGCAAGTGAAGACAGAACAAGGGATTGGATAAGAAGTCAGCTGAGTATACACGCATTGCTTCCATTGACAGTTGTACACTGATCAGAGCATGAAGGCCCTGGTGAGTTTGAAACAGCAGGTTGCTACAGCCAAAGGACTTTAATCATTCAAGCCATCATTCAGGTTTACTTAACCTGCTTGGTCACTTAATGAAATCAGGTCATGGTGGTGTTACAGCCTCTTGTCACTAGTTGCACTCTAGTGAGGCCGCACAGAAAGGCTGATCTGCATGTACACCAGACTGAAAAGACCCAGCAGAGTGCTGGACAGTCTCTTCTCCCTAAAGTAAAACAAGAGGAGCCTATAAAGATACCCAGGAAATCCCCTGGACTAAGGGCACAGGATGCACGACTCCCCAGCTCCCTTCTTGCCAGAAAGGTGCCCTGCAGCTTGAGGAAGTCACTTGAGAGGATGTTGAGAAAGACTGGCGTGCTCATCCCAGTCCACAATTACTGGGGTGGAGGAGGGACCCAGGGGAAACCTGCAGGGGCGAATGGGCAGAGAAACTCCATCTCCTCCAGAGTGAGCGCTGTGAAGGGCGAGTCTTACTTAAGACAACAAGTAAGTTAAGAACTCATGACAAACGAGGGAATGCAGAGAAGACGCAGGGGTGAGAGGGCAAGAGCGCACCGCCAGCGCTGTGCTGAATCTTTGCGAACACGGAAAGAACCCCGAGGTATTGCATTCCTGGATGTTTTCTATTCTACTATCTGCTTTATATTCGCTTCGGTATCAAACCCTGGTCTGCGGAAATAAATCAGTTCCCCCTAGAAATTTAGGGAAAAAGGAAACTTTTGAAAACAGTAATAAAGCCAAAAGTGGAGAGTTACAACAAAGGGAGATCATGGTAAACAAATACAGAAAAAAACAAATTAAAAACTTTTCTGACAAAGAAATTTAGATATATTTGGTACAAGAAAAAGTTCTGAATTGGTAACCTCTTAATTTAACGCACTCTTGATTGCCCTCAAGAAAGAGAAAGAGAACACATTAGGCCTTATATTATAAATTCTAAGGAAGATCCTATGTAGAAATTATCATGTGAAAATGGCTATGGGCCAGTAGTTCCAGCTGTACGTTCCTATCCTGATGTGGCACTAGAAAGACTGTCCCTGGATGGAGAAGGAGAGTAAACAGAGAAAACAGAACCGGCGCCAGGAACACGAGTACCAACACAAATAGTAACAGTAACAACACTCCGGGTTTCCAGAGCTCACCTCTGCCGTCTACAACTGGTCCATCTTTCATCCATCCAGTCATGCCCCTAACGAGGATTTACTAGTTGCTTAATAGGAGTCAAGCTTTGTCCTACGCTCAGGTTGAATACGTACGCTGGAGTAGAAGAGGCCTTTTCCTGCTAAGAACCCTCACATTCGTATGTACACGACTTGGTTTGCCTCCAACACGTTTACAATCACGTATCATCCTATCTTTCTAACAGGAAACTGTTCTGATTTCCAACCCAGAGTTGCCCTAGGGAAAGTAAACATGCAGATCTGTATTTTGGGCTGGCTAATCTGATTTTAAATGCTACTTATTCCCACTTACTTAGCCTAAAGTTCGCTAGTTGTCATGACAGTGACAGCCCATTCCAGGCCACCTATCTGCAGCCCGGGTGTAGAGGGCCTCCCCAACCACAGCAGCTGTGCAGTTTCCTCACCTACGAAGTGACCAAAACCTGGTCAAAAATTTTTCTTAAGTGACAGTGTTCTAATCCCACTTAAGAGATAATACAGAAACAAGAACAAAGTGGAGATTAAAGTCTGTAGATCCATATGCTGCTTCATCAGTGGAAAACCTCTCCCTGCATTTCCTTGCTTAGCTTCACCTCCAGGTAATTTTTTTCAGCAAACTCTCAAGGGAGAAAGTGAATCTATCTCACCTATGAAGGAGGAAAACTGCTCAGAGACTAAGTCTTCACAGTTCTGCTGGACTCTATTACTTCTGACTTTGTTAACAGATTGGAACATTTTCCAGAACCTCCTCCCCTGCATACCTCCATGTCAGAAGTGACTAGAAGAAGAAAGGGAGACAGATTGGGAAGGTGAAGTAACTTCTGGAAGGTACTGCAGCCAGACAGTGGTGGAAAGAGGCAGTGATGGAGACATAGCTTGTCTTCAGTCTTCACGGCTCTACGTGGGGGTCATCCGCTCTGTCAACAGAGGCAGTCCTCCCTCTCTTGCCCAAGGAAGCTACTCTCTTCTTATATGAAGACCCTTTAATGACTCCTAATATCAATGCCTTTCAGAGAAAGGCTGACCACCTTAAGACCCACCCACAACACATCTCATTGCTTCTAGACTTAAAACCAGACTCAAGTCCTGGGGTGACTCAGGGGTCAGATATAAAGTGTGACCTGTGAGTACATACCACATATATCAAAAGAATTAACAAGATCTTGCCAATATGCTAAACAAAATGTGGGGAATATATGTAAGACTGCATTCTAAAAGTGTTTAATCAGGGTGTAAGAAAATAAGGTTGAACTGGGCCAAATATACCCATTTGGGTGCACGAAGGGATTCTGAATTCAGAATGTCAGCTTGAGTAGACTGAGGAGACTCTGTTTGTTTGGAGGGTCAACGGAAAGCAGGACCCAAGGTTAGCCTGTGTTAAATGAGGTTAAAGGCAGTAAGTTCCTTGGAATACTGACGACGGCAGCCTAAGTCTTAGGGAAAATTAATATATTGGGTGAGACCTACTCATCAATTTCTACCTATGCTCACTGGGGAGGTCCTGAGGACACTGAGAAGTACAGTGGAAAAGAGATGTCAACATTTTTAAAGAACTCTATAGTGGTTAATCCTGGTAGGCCAGAAAACCATGGGAAATGCCACCAAAATCAGTTATCTGAATTCAATGGGATAAAGGAATATTGGAGTGGCAGGAACCAAATAACAGTACTAAACTAGCAAAGAAAAAGTGGTAAAAGTGGACTCAGTTGCAAGTTGGGTGACATCATGCAGGATAGGTTAATGCCCTCCAGGAAGCACTGTATGCTCTAAATGAGCAGTTAGTACCTGGTACAGCACCATGGCTATGGCCACTGTGGGGAAAATGGAAGTTCCTACGGCCAGGATCCTCGCCTGACCCTAAACTACTTGATGATGTAATTGGCCTACTGCTAGGCTAATGCTCACACACCTAGTGGCAATGAGCCATGACTGTTGGTGTTTCCATATAAAGAGCTCCGCCCTGGAGCAGTCTTGCCTGGAGGCCAAGATGGAGACAGGCTCTGCATGCAGGCTGCCCCAGAGGTAGATGGGATTCCACCACTCAACCTGCCATAGTGAGAATAAAGCTGGATATAAACCTTTTACCCCCAATGTTCCCTTGTTGTTATTTGGTCTCATCAAATCCAGAGTGAACTTGCCTGAAGACAATGTGCCTCAGGTAAGACACAGGAAAAACTCTGAAGGTGTTCCCACAGGATTCCCACGTACTGGCTGCTTAACCAAACACTAACCTAGATACTACTGAGAACAGACTTTGCAAATGGATTAAGAACACTAATCAGCTATCCTTAAAATAGGGTGATCATCCTGGATTATCAATGCCAGCCCAATGTAATCATATGAAATTTTAAAAGTAGCATAAAAGGAAAGCAGTAGAGAGAAGTGTGAAGGGCAGGTCAGAGAGATTCCAAAGCTGAGAAGGATTTGATACACCTGCTGGTTCTGAGCTGAGGCCATGGCCAAGGATCAGAGAGAGGCCTCTAAGAGCTAAGAGTGGCCTCAGAAGACAGCTGACCTAAATGGAAATTTCAGTCTTACAGTCACAAGGTACTGAGTTCTCCAACAAACCGAACAAGCTTGGAGGCAGATCTCCCTCAAAGTCTCTAGTAAAACAGTGTTGTCCTGCTAACACCCTGAGTTCACAGAACCTGTGTGGGGAACTGCCTTTGAATCTCAGCCTCGCCACGAGGGTGGCTGCTGAGAACTACCTTTGAATTAAATCTCAGCCACGCCAAAGATGGCCGCTGAGAACTCAGCGGCGCTGCAGGAGTGGCCGCTGAAAGCCCCCTGGGGTTTAGCTGCGCCCACTCCGGTTCGCTTCTTACGTCAGAGACAGCTACGCATGCGCACAACTCTGTGCGTGATTGGAAAATTGAAAGTCGCCTTATTAGCATAGGTGTAACCAATCAGAAGAGACTTCACTCAATATATTCTGTGCCCTGAGCCCCAATAAACGAGTTCTTCCTTCGAGTGAACTTCCTGTCTCGTCTGATTTTCTCTGGCGGCGGCAGCAGCAGCGGGCGGCGGTGGCGGCGGCGGCAGGGGGCGCCGGAGTCTACGGGAACGGGTGGACAGTCGGCGCTTACCTCCCTTGCTTCACCTGTTGGGGCATGTCTCTCTCTCCCTTCCTTTCCCTCCATTGGCTCAGAGGGTTACGGAAAGAGCTTGCAACAGAAAGAGCTTGTAACACAAAGGGCTGTAGTCCTGACCGTGAGTAGGACCAGTGGGAGAGAGGCTAGAAACCCCAACAAACCTGCAAGATGTTTCATCTACAGAACTGAGAGATAATAACTGGGTGCTATTTTAAGCATCTTGGTTTGTGGTATTTTGTTAAGGTAGCAATAGAAAATTAATGTAATGGTGCAAGTAGTAAGAGGTGAAAATAAGAAAAATGATTTCCCAGGGGATACAGAAATGGTTCTGTAAAACTCAAAGCTGAAACTTCCAGTCAATTTGGAATCTTCATGCCAGAGAATCAACAAGCAAAGAATCTTGATGCTATACTGGTCAGGAAGATTGATCATGACACTCAAAGGGAAACTGAGTCACATTTTACAATACAATAAAATACAAGGCAATACAGTGCAGTGCCAGCAACGAGGCATGTATCTGGATGCAGCAGCTTCTCTGGTAAGTCACTTAGTACTTCCACACAGGCCGGATGGCCAATGACACAAACCCCATAGACAGGAAGATTCCTAAGAAACCACAAATTGTGGTGCCTGTGGAGAACAGAGTGTAAGGGGCAGGAGGAAAAATTCATAAATATCAGCTATGATCATAATGTATAAACAAGGACCAAAGAAATTAGGATTTATTTTGATATAGGTGCATATTATATATTCATATTTTTCATATATATGCATGATTTTTTCTTTCCTATGCTTTTGTCTTACTACTTAATGTAAGACATATTAATAATGGTTAACCTCTTATCCTGGTATTTAAATAACAGGATCTCATACACAGGATTGTTGCTTAACTAAATGCACAAAAAATGCAGAGTGATGGGGACACTGTGTATTCTGTTTTAGCCAAATTATTGGCCTGTTTTGCTTGGATGGGGAATAGCTGTGCCATGAGGTTCAGAAGCATGACTTGTAATTGACTTTACTTTTGTTTTTGTTTTCTAATGTCATTATTGAGATATAACTCCAACCATACAATTCCCCCACTTAAAATATACAATTCAGTGCTTTGTAGCATATTTACATCCATCCATCATCACAACCCATTTAGGCTATTTTCATTACTCCCAAACCACCCCATTCCCTTTAGTCACTCACACCCCTATCTCCCCTTTCAAACCATCTCCCCAGCCCCAGGCAAACAGAAATACACTTTCTGTTTCTATATAATTGCCTACTCTGGACATTTCACATACAAGGGACCATGCGATACGTGGCTTCTTTCACTCCGCATGATGCTTTCGAGGTTAACCACGTTGCAGTCTGTGATGGTATTTCATTCCCTTCATTGCCAGTAGAGCTGTAGCTGCACCAGCTGCATGGCCTGTGAGTCTGTAGTTACAGAGAGTATGTAGGGTCCAACTGGGAACAATGATCATGAATTTAGAGTGGCACAAAATTGTTATGTGGCTTTTCCCAACATCCTTAATTTTTTTTTTTTAAGAAATGAACCTGTTTTATTTTTGCATTAAGGGAGTTACAATTTGCTTTTTTAATGAAGTGTAATTGAGATATGTTGTATTAGTTTCAGGTGTACACTATGATTCAACATGTGTATGCACTGTAACATGATCATCACATTACGTGTATTTACCATGTCACCACACAAATTCACAACAGTTTTTTCTTCTGGTGACGACTTCTGCAATTTACTTAGGAACTTTCAAATTTACAATATTATTGACAGCAGTCTCCACGCTGTATATTACATCCCTGTCACTCATTTTGTGACTGCAAGTCTGTGCCTCGTGCTTTTCTTCGCACACTTCACCCATCCCCTGGCATTCTCTCCTCTGATGACCAGCAGTATCTCTATGTTTGGTATGTTCTGTCTATACCCATTACCTTGAGAGCTTTTATCATGAATGGATATTTAATTTTTTCAAATGTTTTTACTGCATCTATTGAGAGGATCATGTTTTTTAACCTTCATTTTCTTATCTAGTGTATTACATTGATTGACTTGTGGTTATTAAACCATCCTTTCATTCCTGAAATAAATCCCACTTGATCACGATGTATGGTCCTTTTAATGTATTACTGAATCCAGTTTGCTAATATTTGTTGAGGATTTTTGCATCTACATTCATCAGGGACAGTGGCCAGTAATCTTTCTTTGTGGTATCTGTGTCTGGTTTTGCTATAAGGGTAATGTTGGCCTCATAAGAAGAATCAGAAGCATTCTTTCCTTTTCAATTTTTTGGAAAATTTGGAGAAGGACAGGAATTAAATCTTCTTTGAATGTTTGGTAGAAATCACCAGTGAAGCTGACTAGTTCTGACCATTTGTTCATTGGGAGGTTTTTGATTTACTGATTCAATCTCTTTACTAGTAATTGGCCTATTGAGATTTTCTAGTTTTTCATGATTCACTCTTGAAAGATTGCATGTTTCAAGGAATTTATCCATCTATTCTAGGTTGTCCAGTTTGTTGGGGTATGATTGTCCACAGCAGTCTCTTAAGATCCTTTGTATTTCTTGGGTATCAATTGATAACTTCTCTTACATCCCTGATTTTCATTGAGCCTTTGCCCTTTTATTCTTAGTGAGTTTAGCCTAAGGGTTGTCAATTTTTAAAATCTATTTGAAGAACAAGCTCTTAGTTTCATTAATATTTTGATCATCTTTTTAGTCTCCATTTTGTTTCTGCTCTGATCTTTATTTTTCCTTCCTTCTAATTTTGGGCTTTGTTCTTTCTCTAGTTCCTTCAGGTATAAAGTTAGATAATTTACTTGAGCTTTCTGTTTCTTGTGATAGGCCTATCTCACATAACTTTCTCTTACAACTGCTTTTGCTGCATCCCACAGATTTTCTTATGTTGCATTTTCATTTTTATTTGTCACAAAGTATTTTTTTGTTTCTTCTTTTATTTCTTCATTGGCCCACTGATTGTTCAGTAGCATATTGTTTAATATCGATGTATTTGTAGTTTTTCCAGTTTTCTTCTTGCAACTGATTTCTAATTTCATAATAGTGTCAGAAAAGATGCTTAAATCAACCCTCTTAAATGTATTGAGACTTGTTTTGTGGCCTAGCATGTAATCTGTCTTGGAGAATGTTCCATGTGTACTTGAGGAGAATGTGTATTCTTCTGCTTTTGGATGGAATGTTCTATATATATTTACTAAGTCTAATGTGTTAAGGTTATTTTCCTTATTAATTTTCTGCCTGGATGATATATCTACTGATATAAGTGGTGTATTAAAGTCCCCTATTATTATTGTATTTCTGTCAGTATCCCCTCCCTTAGGTCTGTTAGTATTTGCTTTATGTACTTATGTTGGGTGCATAAATATTTTTTAATGTTTTATCTTCTTGCTGGATTGACCCCTTTATGATTATGTAATGCCCATCTCTGTATTTTATTACAGTTTCTGTTCTAAAGCCTATTTTGTCTGGTGTAACCCCTTCTTTCCTATGGCTTCCATCTGCGTCCCTTCACTTCTGGTTTGTGTATGTCTATACATCGTGAGTGAGTCTCGTGCAGGCAGCATATAAATGAGTCTTGTTTTTAATCCATTCAGCCACTATGTCTTTTGATTGGAGAATTCAATTTACATTTAAATAATTATTGTAGTATGTACTTACTGCCATTTTGTTAATTCTTCTTCATCTGTTTTGTTGTTCTTCTCTGTTCCTTTCTTTTGCCTCTTGGATTCTCTACTTGTGGTTTGGTGACTTCCTATATTATCATGCTTAGTGTTCTCATTATCTTTTGTGTATCTACTATGGATTTTTGCTTTGTGGTTACCACAAAGCTCATATATTTTAAGTTGATATTAGGTTAAGTTTGAACACATCCTAAAATTTTACATCTTTACTCCCATCTCATTTCATGATTTTGATGTCACATTTTATATGTGTATTTTGTGTATCCCTCATTAATGCAGTTACAATTTACCACTTTTGTCTTTCAACCTTCTTAGTAGCTTTACAAGTGATTAATCCACTACCTTTAGTACCTATTTACCTCTTCCAATTAGATTTTTTTTCCATATGTTTTCCTCTTATTAATTAGTGCCATGTATTTTCAGCTTAAAAAGTCCCTTTAATATTTCTTATAAGGCCAGTTCATAGTGATGAACTCCTTTAGCTGGCTTGTCTGGAAAACTTGTCTCTTTCCCTCAAATCTGAAAAACAGCCTTGCCAAGCAGCGTATCCTCTGTTGGAAGCCTTTTCCTTTCAGCCCCTTGAGTATGTCATGCCACTGCCTTCTGGCTTGCAGAGTTTCTGCTGAGAAATGTGCTGATAGCCATGGGGCTTCTCTTGTATGTAACAATTTTTTTTTCTCCTTAACTTCTGACATTTTAATTTTAATATATCCTGGTGTGGGTTTTGGGGGTTCATCTTGATTGGGACTTCCTAGGCTTCCTGGATCTAGATGCCTGTTTCCTTTCGAAGATTAAGTTTTCAGCCATTATTTCCTCAAATAAGTTTTCTGCCCCTTTTTTGCTCTTCTCTGGGATGACTATAACGCAAATATTCTTCCATTTGATGCTGTCCCTTTGGTCCCTTAAGTTACCTTCAATTTTTTTAAATACCTTTTCCTTTTGGTTGCCATTTTTGAATGAGTTCTACTGCCCTGTCTCCAACCTACTGATTCTATCTTCTGCTTCATTTAGTCTGCTGTTGAACCCCTCCAGGGTATTTTTCAGTTTGGTTACTGTGTTCTTCAGTTCTGTGACTTCTATTTGGTACTTTCTTATATTTTCTCTTTCTATAGAAGTTATCACTGTGTTCATCCATCCTTCTCTCGAATTCAGTGGCCATCTTTATGACCATTATTTTGATTATCAGGTAATTACTCCATTTCATTAAGATGTTTTTTGGGGGGGGTTACCTTGTTCTTTCATTTGGAACATATTCCTCTGTCTTATTTGGTTTAATCCCTGTATTTCTGTGTATTAGGTGAAACAGTTACTTTCTCCCAGCCTTGCAGGAGTGGCCTTATGTAAGAAATGAACCTTATCATTTAACCGTGGCCTGGCTTTTGACTGTCTTTCGAACCATTGTGACTGTCTAAGCAGCCTGACGTTTTTCTTGGTAGGGCTCAGTTGTTGAGGGTTGCCGAGACATGGGTATTCCACTGGGAGGGATCTTCACCAGCACCTAGTTTCAGGCTGCTTGGGCAGCAAGTTTTAAAGTAAGCAAATATATGCAGCACTATGGGACCAATAAATCTGGAGATGTCACCTTAGTGACAGATGCAAAATTTGGCTCTCCATACAAGCATCCAAGCTTCTTTCTTAGAAGTACTGGCAGGTTTACTACTTAGAAGTAGTAGCAAGGCCAGTGAAAGCTCGAAGATGGTATCTCCCAGCCTGTGTTCCCTGAAAGCACCTGTGTACCCTCTAGATATGCAGTAAACCTGAAGCCTGCTCCTCAGGCTGAAGCTCCAGGTCAAGGGATAGGCCTTACACATACAGGAATACTAGAGGTGTGTTTCAGTCCATCTGTGCAATGCCCAGGGAGTGGTAGTTTGCTGATAATTCTTTAATTGTTCCAGACTCACCAGGCTCAGAAATGTAATCTCCCTTGGCACCTGAGCCAAGCACTCAAGGGGCATTCCCTGTGCAGGCTGTGTGTACCGGCCAGCTTTGCTGGGGCCACAGTGGAACAGCGACCATGGATGGGGAATGGGTTGTCCGGCCGGCTAAGGCGGAGCCACAGTGGAGTGGCACATGGGGCAGGGCACACCCACCAGCACAGGGAAGGTAAGGGAGAGCGCCAGAGAATGGTGCTTCCCTGTGTCTCCACTCCCAGAGCCCCAACAGGCTCATGCCCTGCCTGCAGAGGCTTTAAGGGTAATGCATGAGTCTCCTTCACTTACAACTGCTTCTGTGCTGGGTCTGTGCATGGTCTCCAAGAGCGCGGCCTTCGTTCCTACCGTCCTATGCCATTTCAGGACATATGTCTCATTGGTCTTCAGAACCAGACATATGGGGGCTCATCCCTCAAACGCAGGTGCCAAGGGTTGGGGAATCTGACGTAGGGCAAATTCCTGCATGTGTGAGATTCCTCCCAACCAGGCTTTGGGATAGTTCACTCCCTGCTTCTCATACCTGTCTTGATGTGGCCTTTTATCCTTTATTATGGAGGAGTTTTCTCAGGTAGTTCTCAGAGCGAGTTCCTCCATTTGTAGCTACAGATTTGGTGTGTCCATCAGAAGAGGTGAATTTAGTATCTTCATATGCCATCTTGACTTGCCTCCATAAAATGGAGTTGACTTTATTTGTATGTAAATTAAATACACTTTTTTCTCAGCTTTACAGAGGTATTGACGAATAAAAAATATATATAGTTAGGTGGTACAACATGATATTCTTAAGATGTACAACAGGATTATTTAATATACCTATGCATTATGAATGATGATCACAAGTTAATCAGCACATCCATCATCCGACTCATGTAGTTACCAGTGTGTGTGTGTGTGTTTAGTGAGAAGACTTAAGATCTACTCTCTTAGCAAATTTCAAGCATACAATACAGAATTTTAACCATACTTTAAAAATGTAGGTATGGATATCAACCATCAAGCTTACAAGGGGCAGACTGCACTGAATGAAGCCCCTTTCCTGTATGGTTCCATGTCAGACTTAACCACAAAGGAAGGTATGTGGAATCTGTGGGGGCTTGGAAGATGTAAGTGAAACCATGACTACATTAGATGACAATCATGGTCGCATATGGTGACTGACAGATGCGGAGTTGCACAGTAGATAAGTGCACCCTTGTTCTCCTCTGCTCTGCATCCTGGCTATATTTCTGACTGCTGGCCCTAGACCAACCAACAGATACTCGGCTGTGGACCCAAAAAGTAACTGATACTTAGAAATAGCAGCTTCCTATAAACCTCTCCATGGGCTCCTTTTCATGGTTCTACTTTGATAGCTATAGGGCTTGGCTTTTTAGAATTCCAGGGACATTTAGACTTCTCCATCTATTCTAGAGCTTTGAAAGACTGGTTAGTGAGTCTCTAGCCTTCCAATTCCAAGCTTTTCCTATGGCACGTTAGGCTGAATTCCTGTTATTTCCCTTATTCTGACACTAGTCATTGAAGGCTCTTTAATGTTTTTCTGACTGAATTTTGACTGATATAGACTGAATTCTTTTGAAGCTAGGCAGAATTTGAGATGAGGTCTGTGATATGTGACAAGACAAAAAGATAATTCATAATTTTCATGTGCTATATCTTTCTTCTTCTGACTTTGTCTTCTGGGTAAATACCTTCAATAATTATTTTCTCTAAGTGCAATTACTTAACTCAAAACCAGTCAAATAAGAAAGCTGTACATTCTATATGTATTACAAACTTAACAACTTGAGTATTTTCAAGGTAGGCATTTGATGCAAGGTTAAGCAAAGCTGGCTCCCTACCAAAAAATTATTGAACTTGGAAAAAACATTACAAAATTTCCTACTCAACTTTCATATTGGAGAAGAGGTATAAAGGATATCCCTTCACACCTGCAGATTGGTGTCCCTTATAAATACCTGCTCTCAGATACCAGCTGGAATCTCAGCATCTTCTTCCTTCCATTTTTTAATCTTTATAACTTGTTCTCAATAATTTCATTCATTCATTTTAATGATATTCCAATAGCTCAGCAATATATTCGGTCCTTCTACTCAAATGCACTTTGCCCTACACATAACAATTTGCTTCTTGTGTGCTCCGGATAATTTCAGTCTTCTTAGGCATGACATTCAAATATCTCGGGCATGATTATTTCAGGTACGATATCACATTCAAACTTACAAATTTGCGGCTGCTGTCTGAAGTGATGGCATGTGTAGGGACTGTGCCCTTGGACTGTGCAGGTTCTTTATTTACATTTCTGGGTATTACAGGTACAATGCCACCACATACCAAGATGTCAAAAGCTAAACAAATTTTTTTAAATCAGGAGTGCAAATTATGGTACTACGTTCTTTTACCTCGTCACTCCGGACAAATCCCCTCCCCTGCATACGCAGCCGGCCCATCTCCCATCACACAGACACTGGTCAGGGTGTCGCTAACAAGAACAGGCTGAAATTGGGAGATACTTTTTTTCTGTAAGCTTGAGTAACCAGTTCCTGGGGAACATAAGCCTCATTTACTAATACAGTTTTGAGAAAGCCTCGTGACATTGTTTGTATTCTGTCTACCCTCTTGCATCAGAAGGACATTTAATTAATCAAATTACTGCAAACCTAACTGGGCTTTACTTTCACTTGACGGACCCTAGTGCCCAAAGAACAATGTGCACTGTAAGGCCACCTGGCACCCATGACAAGTGGGGATGTTCTGCTGCTGTTGAAGGGTGTTCAGGATACCTGAAGGGACTACTAAAAGGGCATCGATTTTAACCCCAGATGTGCAACTTAAAGGGTGACTATGGGAAAAATCTCATTTAATGTCTGAGTTCCCCAACTGTAACTGGAAAATGTGAAAAATAAAACCTTTGCTGCCTACCGCACTGGACTGCCTTATCAAGGAGATAATCCTTGCACTTGTACCCTGAAAGAGCAATTTAGAGCTGCCAAAGATGGAAATTAACATTCTTTATCTTAAAGCTGTTCTATTTCAAATTCAACTCTAATCCAAACTAACAGAAAATGATGTGGAGATCTGAGTCAAAAGCTAAAAACTATTTTCAATAAATTTTTTGCTTTGTTCACTCATTGTCTTTTTCCATAAAAGGTGCTTCACATTATAAAAATCAACAAAGGTTATTGAAGAACATTTTCATTATTTTATATAGTACTGAAAATGAACATGACACTGTACAATAGTTTATATATTCCATTTTCTTTCACTTTATAGCCTATTTCATTTTCTCTCACACTGTTATCATTACCTGGCACCCAAATGTGAGGCACGCAGCTCCGTCCGGAGGCCAGGTATAAGCTCTCTCTAAGCGAGTAAATCAGACGGCGGGAGGGCCACCCGGGTCAGGTGCACAACGCTCCCCGGAGGACACTGCGCAAGTCACCTTGGTGGTATTTGTTAGAAAATCAGGACCAGATTCAAAACTCTAGGCTTACGAGGGGGTTCATGGTGCTGACACTTAATGGAAAGGCACTGCTGACCCACTGAAGGCAGAGTGACCCCTGCCTCTCTCTTATGCCTGTTTTTCTATCTCTACCTTTCCCAAAAGGCTTAGAGAAACGGAAACAAACTAGAAACTCTTTGCAACTTAAAACAATGTATTGGCTTGGTGAAGCATTTTAGGTTAAGATCTATGCTTATATACATTTAACTTTGTAGAGATCTCATTCATGCATTAAATTGATTTTTTTCTGGAAGCAAGAAGAGGTGACGAAAGACAACAACTTAAGTAAAATTCATATAAAGAAAGATAGACAGAACATTGGAGGTTCTTCTAATTATACATACAACCAACATAAAAATAAATATTATTAGTGCTGCTTAGTCATTTTATAAGTGACACTTGAAGAGAAATTCCTTATCAGAGACACTGGTATGGTACGTGGTTACGTGGCCACCCTTGTCAGTGGCACAAGCAAAGCGACGCCACATTGAGTCTTGGTCTGAATGGGTCGCTTTCTTACTTTGAAAAATTTTTTGGTAAGTACAGAATAGTTGACAATATTTACAAGTTGTATTTTAAGTTTCTTTCCTCCTTTGATTCTATTTCTGAATAGAAAATCCTATTAAAGTAATGTTAAGATTCTCTTTGCTTTGAATGGCTGGTGTGCCTCTCAGTTAAGGACTATAGTCCAATAATCATCAGCATTTAGAATAGTGTATTTTAGGTAGTAAGGACTCGATATATGCTGATGAATTGGACTGAACCATTGCCGCAGTCAAATTCCTTCTAGTGTGAGCTCTGGAAGTGCTATTTATTGGTAAACAAGCTCAAATTACACTTCATTCTCATTACACAACACCATGTAGATCTGTCTGCATTAGCTAAATATCAGCTTGAACTAAAGAATATTAATTCCTCAAGGCCCCATACATTAGAGGGTCTATTTGCAGGTAGAATAATCTTAGCTCTCCATCAGTGCTTCCACCCCATTTTATCTCGATGCTTATGTAAAAACACCGTTTTGAATTTTATTCTGAGTATACCTCTATCTCTCTATCACTACTGCACTGTCACTTAATGATTTACTCAATGATTATGTTCAGTGGGGTGCTGGACTCCGAGGAGGCCCTCCAAAGGTATCTCAAATTTGACCGAATCAGTTTCAAACCTATTCCTCAGTCCATACAGCTTTGGACGCTAATGCTCTTAACCATCCTATTCACAAAGTAACTTGACATTTGGATATATTTTTCTCTTCATCTATACAAAGACATCGAGTTCTAGTAACTAAAAAACAATCTGGAATCTTTTCACCTTGCTACCTCATCATGTCACCACTGAATTCTTAGTTGCTCTCACTGTATACAAAGCCATCTGTTCTTCTCCAACTTACTACAGGTAGGCAGGGACCGCCAAGCACTGTATGCCACGGAATACACAGGAGAGGAAACACTCGCCTCACCATACAAGGGTAAAGGGACTAGGCTCTAGAAGGTCCCGGCCATCTTAGACCGTTCCCAACTCTAGCTCCGTGTCTCAGATCACCTGTGGCCCACTGGCACTACACCCATGGGCCACAACAGACCAGCTGAAACCTCTGCTAGTTTCAGTGGCATTTTCCTCAGCTGCTATGGTAGTTTGTTACTTTCTGTTCAATTATTCACAGCCTAAAACCTAAACTCCTTAGGGTGACACTCAGATCTCATGATGTGGCTCCTACTTGTACGCATGGTCTTTTCCCCTCCATCTGATCCCCAAACAAAAAACTACCAAGAATTCCCTACACACACACTAATTTTTTCATAGCTGCATGCCTTTCATCCTATTGTTTTCACTACTTGAAGTATTCTTTCCCTAACTAGCTTGTTTCCACCTCCAAGATTTGGTTCTGTTATTACCTTAGCAAGTTTCCTCAGACTTTCTTCAAGCTCTTCTTTGTGGGTTCCAGAGAATTCTGTGCTTAATTCAGGAAAAGCAGTTATTCCACCTTACTTTAACTTACTGGTACCTGTTTCTTCATCACTCCTCAGTGAAGCTGAGAGCAGATGCTAATTTCATTTAACATGCTCAGAATTTTACCCATATTTTGACACTGAATACATGACTTCAAAATGAGTGAATAGGTGAATGAATGAATGAATGAATGAATGAGGAAAAATTTCCTTTATCCATGCCAAAGTAAACTGAAATATAAATCTGTTTCATACATTCTTTTAGGAGTCACATCACTTCATCTGAACTTCAATTCAACAAATGTTCAGTGCTTATTATGTCCTAGATGTTGTGATGAACCTTTGAAGTCCTCACCTGAGTGAGACCATTCTCTTCCTCAAAGGCATCACGCATTAGAATGGAAACAAAATATTTAAAACCCTTCCTGTCCTTGCTTTCAAAATGGCCAAGTTAAGAACATGGGATTCAATCTTTTGGAAATTTCTGACACTGCTCCTCCTCCTCCCAAACTCTACCCCTCATGATGGATTATTTGACACATTCCACGTACATATCCACTACTACTTCCAAAACAGATCATCTTCTCAACAAAGCCAGTCACCATCAAAGGTCCTTTTTACTATAAGTGCCCCCATATTTTTTCCAGTTAACCAGTATTATATCACCTCCTGTATATTCTGTTCTTTGATTTGTAAATGACACCCAACTTGATATCAGCCTCTGTTGAGTCCATAGTCCTCATTCCTGTTCCACCAGTGCCTCATCACTTGTCTTTAATTACAAAAGCACTGACTTGTAGATTATATCTGCAACTTGTGCTTTCCTTTCAGTTCAATTCATGCTACAGCGTCTGCACACACTGCACTCATCAAAGACGCTTAATGCCTCCCACTGCTTTATGAATTAAGTGTAAATTTTTCAACTGGATCTTCATGATATAGCCCAAACCTACATTCTCAGCTTTATTTCTCATTGTTTATCTGCATTACTAATATAAGAGCACATTTAGATGGAAATGTAAAAGTGATATAATTAAAAGTAGAATGTCTCTACTTTATATTATTAAAAACAATAGAATCAAACCACAATAGTCAATATGCCAAAAAAGCAATAAGGAAATATGCAGAAATGTAGGATCAACACAGGAAGAATTAACAAGGTGATACAAGAAGGAATCAATAATAAAACTATCATAAATTAAGTTACTAATATAGAATGGATTGAAAAAAACAAAATCATTCTAAATATTGCTCTATAAAGATTACAAGCATACATATAAAAATAAGCCAGAAATAGTTGATAACAAAATGCAAAATTAGATTAGTCTAACAAGGACAGTGTTGATAATATTAACTTTAAAACAGTATGTAGGAAAGAGCACTGTCATTATATTATAAAATGATCAAAATGGTTATTTAACAATTATGAGTCTGTATATACTGAATAACATGAACTACAAACATATAAAGCAAAACCCACAAATTAATTCATGTAGAAAATGTGAACATACTACTAATTATGACATTCAAGTACACTGAAACATAGGAACTTTTATGACATGAAAATCATAATCAGGTTGAACTAATATTTCATCAGTGTATTTGCTCACAAATTATCCTATGGAGCAAAAAGTTGTAGTGACCTTATTTGATAATCCTATCAAATTAAACAAAAAACATTTAACAGAAATGTATCTATTTTTCCTCTAGCTTTATGGAAGTATAATTCATAAATAAAATTGTATATAATATTACAGTGTGATGATTTGATATATGGATACATATTGAAATGATTACCACAATCAAGTTAATTAATATCCATCCCTCACATAGTCATCTTTGTGTGTGTATGGTAAGAATGCTTAGGACCTACTCTCAGTTAATTTCAAGCATAAAATACGTATAACTGTAGTCACCATGCAGCACATTAGATCCCCAGAACTTATTTTCCTTACAGCTAAAGGCTTATACCCTTTGACCAACATCTCCCTCATTTTACCAACCCTCCTGCCCCTGGTAACCACCATTCTCTGAGTTGGAACTTTTTTTTAAGATTCCACAAATAAGTGTGACAGGGAAAGACAGGCCAATTTCACTTAGCATAATATCCTCTAGGTTCATCTATATTGTTGCAAATGGTAGGATTTTCTTCTTTCTCATGGGCTGAATAATATTTCATACATATCCTATTAGAATAGAATGTAATTCCATTATATATATATTATATATAAATGTCAAATATATATCACATTTTCCTTATCCATTCATCCATTGGCAGACATGTAGGCTGCTTCCACATGTTGGCTGTTGTGACTAACGCTGCAGTGAACATGGCGGTGCAGATGTCTTTGAGATACTGATTTGTTTTCTTCAGATATATACCCTGAAGTAGGATTGCTGGATCATATAGTATTTCTATTTTTTAGTTTTTTAAGGAATATTCATACTGTTTTTTTCATAGTGACTGTATCAGTTTATATTCCCAACAGGGTACAAGGGTTTCTATCGTCCACATCCTAGCCAACACTTGTTATGTCTTGTGTTTTTAATTAAGGCTATTCTAACAAGTGCGAGGTGATTTCTCATTGTGGTTTTTATTTGTTTTCCTGATGGTTACTGATGTTGAGCACCTTTCATTTATCTGTTGGACATTTGTATGTCTTCTTTGGAAAAAAAAGTCTATTAAGGTCCTTTGCCCACTTTTAATTGGATTGTTGTTGTTTTTCTTTTGTTATGGACTTGTTATGAGTTACTTATGTATTTTGGATATTAACCCCTTATCAAATATATGATTTGCAAACTTTCTCCTATTTGGTAGGCTTCCTTTTTCAACTTATTATTTCTTTTGCTATGCAGAAGCTTTTTAGTTCGATGTAGCCCTACCTACTTGCTTATTTTTGCATTTGTTTCATATGCTTTTGGTGTCATATGCAAAAAAATCTTCGAAGATGAGTATCATAGACATTTTCTCTGTTTTCCTCTATGAATTTTAAAGTTTCAGATCTCACATGTAAGATTTTAACACATTTCAAATTAATTTTTGTGAGTGGTGTAAAACAGGGGTCCAATTTAATTCTTTTGCATATGGTTATGAGAGATTATTTTACTTCCTTTCCTATTTGGATGCCTTTTCTTTTTCTTGCCTTAATGCTTTGTTCAGGACCTCCATTACTATGTTGAATAGAAGTGGTGTGAGCACCCTTGCCTTGTTGATCTGACAGGAAAAGATTTCAGCTTTTCATCAATGAGAATGCTGTTGGCTGTGAGCTTGTCATATATGGCCTTTATTTATTGAGGTATGTCCCCTCAATATTCATGTTGTTGACAGCTTTAATCATGAATGGATGCTTGAATTCTGTCATATGCTTTCCCTGTATATTGAGATGACCATATGATTTTTATGCTTTATTCTGTTGTAATATGGTGAATCATTTATTGAGCTAGCCTTGTGCCTCAGGGATAACTATAACTTGATTATGGTGTATGAACCTTTTAATGTGCTGATAAATTTGCTCTATTTTTTTGTGAATTTTTGCATATTTTCTCATCAAGGATATTGGCCTGTTTTTTTTTTTTCTTTCTTTCCTTATCTTCACACTTCTTTGGCTTCAGTATCAGTGTAATGCTGGCCTCATAAAATAAGTTTGGAAAGGTTTCCTCCTCTTCAATTTTTGGAAGAGTTTGAGAAACAGTGGTATTAATTCTTTAAGTGTGGTAGAATTAACACTAAAGGTCAGAGGGTTCTCTTTGTTGGGACACTTTTGATTATTGATTTAATCTCCTCTAGACTGGTCGGCTCAATTTTTCTATTTCTTCACGATTCAGTCTTGGTAGATTGTATATTTCTAGGAACTTATCCATTTCTTCCAGGTCATTCAATTTATTGGCAAATAAAATCTCTTTGATCTCTTGTATTTTTGTAGTATCAGTTGTAGATGAAAACTGTTGGTCTAAAGCATAGTTCAAGTCCAAAACTATCCTATTTCCTCTTATTTATAACTTTGAGACTTCCCTGTCTTCTTTTCTTAGTCTAGCTAAAGATTTGTCAATTTTGCTTACATTTTCAGAAGATCAGGTAGTAGTGTCTGATCTTTCCTCTTGTTTTTCTGGCCCTGTTTCATTTATTTCTGCTGTGATATCTTATTTCCTTCTTTATGCTAACTTTGGAGTTATTTTTTCTTCTTTCTCCTGTTCCTTGAGATGTAAAGTTAGGTCAATTGCTTTATATCTTTCTTTTTCCTTCATGTAGATGTTTATTAGTATAAACTTTCCTCTCAGAACTGCTTTTGCTGCATCCCATAAGTTTGGTATGTTTCTATTTTTGTTTAAATATTTTTTTAAATTTCCTTTTGTATTTATTCTTTGGCTCATTGCTAAAGTGCTGTTTAAGTTCCATGTATCTGTGAATATTCTAGTTTCCCCATTATTAACTTCTAGTTTTATACAACTGTGGTTGGAAAACATACTTGTTTAATTTCAATCTTAAATTTATTAAGAATGGTTTTATGACCTAATATATGATCCATTCTGGAGAATATCCTGTGCACATTTAAGAACATGTCTTCTGCTGCTGTCAGATGCAATATTTTATATATGCCCATTTTGGTCTAACATGTAGTTCAAGTCCAGTGTTTCCTTGCTGATTTTCTGTCTAGATGATTTATCCATTGTTGACACAGAGGTATTAGGGTTCCCTCTGTTATTACATTGTTCTCTATTTCTTCCTTGATATCTATTAGTATTTGCTTAATATATTTAGGGGCTCCAATATTAGGTGTATATATAATTACAATTATTATATCCTTTTGATGAATTATCCCATTTATTATTATATAACATCATCTGTCTCTTGTTATAGTCTTTACTTAGAGTCTACTTTGACATAACTACTCCTGCTCTCTTTTCATTTCCATTTGCATGGAATGTATTTTTTTTTTAATTTTCACACTTTCAGCCGGTGTGTGTCTTTAAATGTTAAGTGAATCTCATGTAGGCAGCATGTAATCGGGTCTTGTTTTTAACCATTCTTTTAACAGCTTTCTGCCCTTTCTCCCCCTTCCCCTCTAGAACTCCAGTAATATACAGGTTGTTTCTCTTGATGGTACATTAATTCACAGACTTTGTTCTTCCTTTTTTTTTTCATTTCATTGTATTCCTGTTTCATAATTTGTTCTTTTAACAATTTGAACAAGTTGCTTTAAAAAAGCATTATGACAAGCCTAATTAGTATTATTACATGTGATTAATTGATGTTTAAGCCTATCAGGATTATTCTACAAGAAATATTAATATCTTTTGGTAGGAAGAAAATTATTATTAAGGCAAATTATTCTTTCCTAGGATATTTTTCTGAGTGTTTCCAGATTTTTCACTCACTCATTTCCCGCTGTTAAGACTACAGAATATGGGATGTTTTTTACTTATAATAATACCTAATGCATCACTTCAGTGGACCAGGGACACAATTTATTATGTGTAATTCACATGTTGTCACTATATTTAAGCCTACTTTTTTTTATTAAGGTATCATTGATACACAATATTATGAAGGTTTCACATGAGCAACATTGCGGTTTCAATATTCACCCATATTATCAAGTCCTCACCCCCTACCCCATTACAGTCACTGTCCATCAGCATAGTAAGATGCTACAGTCTTTGTCTTCTCTGTGCTATACTGCCTTCCCCGTGCCCACCCCACCCCATCCCCTACATTATGTGTGCCAATCATACTGCCCTTCAATCCCCTTCTCCCTCCCTCCCTGCCTACCCTCCACACCCCTCCCCTTTGGTAGCCACTAGACCCTTCTCAGAGTCTGTGAGTCTGCTGCTATTTGGCTCCTTCAGTTTTGATTTGTTGCTACACTCCATGAATGAGTGAAATCATTTGGCACTTGTCTTTCTCCACCTGGCTTATTTCACTGAGCATAATACCCCCCAGCTCCACCCATGTATTCAAGCCCACTTCTTACATCTTCTCCCCTCCTACTGATCACATCTATTAAGCTGAGGGGAGGGCTTTGGTTGTCTGATGTCGAGTGCCCTGAACATGCAGAAGAACACATAAACTAGCTGTGTGAATGAAGAAACAATGAGTGGACAACAGGAAGATAATATTTAAAACTGTAATGATCTTAACAATCATCTCAGAGATGAAATTTGTTTCTGATTTTTACTATTTCTGCACCTGCCTGTCCAATGAGGCTTTGAATCATTGTAATAAGCTATGCAGTGAATGCATCTGTAATAAGCTAAGATTTTTACATAAGAAAAGTTCAAGAAATAACTGACGAGTCAAATTTGGGATTGCTATAGCTGGGGAGAGGTACTTCCAAGAGTGGAAAAAATGAAACAACATAACTTTACCAAAACCAATAAACTTTACAAAGTATTGGGGAATTGTCTGCCAGAACTGTCTGGTAATGGCTCTTCCGGCTGCCAGAGATTCCGCATAGTTAGTGCGCCCCTCTCATATCACCCTAAATTATAGGAAGGAGAGCAAACCTATGGAAAGAACACCAGAGAAAGGCACTGACATAGAGAAACGGTGAGAATCTGAGGACGGCTCCTTGCAGACTAAAATGCCCGAAATACCTGCTTTGTCTGGATCTTTCCAGAAGCAAAGAAGATCAGCAGCTAGAGCTACAACATTCGGACGAATATGCTACACTGATATTTCATTCTTAAGCAACCATATCCGCAAATTATAGGCAGTTAATAAAGACTCCATGATATTTAAAAAACTGTCATTTAAAGACATCTGATATGGAATTGCTTATGGAAAAAGACTGAATTTAACCCCAAAACCACTTTGTAATTATCTGAAGTTTGTGTATTTTTTTCTTAAACCACTTTATTAGCTCCTAGTATTTTTAATTCGATGATGTTTCCTCACATCCTCAATTAATTTCACTGCTGCTTTTATAAACTTTTTATTTAAAAAACTCCTTCAGATGATATATAATTGTGATCAATTCTTTTGCCCAGAGTGGACAGTCCAGATTAGTAACACCACATTTATAATGCCTAATAAAACTTGCTTCTTTCTTGGAATGCTGTGTACTACATACATATTTGCAAATTTTTATTTTATCCAATTTTTAAACAGGGATGAGAATAAGATTCTATGAAGAATCACACTGTATTTCCATTCTTTCTTTTTATTAAGGTATCATTGATATACACTCTTATGAAGGTACCACATGAAAAACACTGTGGTTACTACATTCACCCATATTATCAAGTCCCCCGAAACCCCATTGAAGTCACTGTCCATCAGTGTAGTAAGATGCCACAGAGTCACTATTTGTCACTACTTGTCTTCTCTGTGCTACACTGTCTTCCCTGTGAAAACCCTCACACTGTGTGTACCAATCATAATATCCCTCAATCCCCTTCTCCCTCTCTCCCAACCACCCTCCTCAATCCCTCACATTTGTAACCACTAGTCCCATCTTGGAGTCTGTGAGTCTGCTTCTGTTTTGTTCCTTCAGTTTTGTTTTGTTGTTACACTCCACAAATGAGGAAAATCATTTGGTACTTTTCTTTCTCTGTCTGGCTTATTTCACTGAGCATAATACCCTCTAGTTCAATCTACGTTGTTGCAAATGATAGGATTTATTTTTTTCTTATGGCTGAATAGCATTCCTCTGTGTATATGTACCACCTCTTCTTTATCCATTCATCTACTGATGGACACTTAGGTTGCTTCCACATCTTGGCTATTGTAAATAGAGCAGCAATAAACATAGGGGTGCATATATCTTTTTGAATCTGAAATCTTGCTTTCTTTGGGTAAATTCCTAGGAATGGAATTCCTGGTTCAAACAGTATTTCTAATTTTAGTTTATTGAGGAACCTCCATATTGCCTTCCACAATGGTTGAACTAATTTGCATTCCCATCAACAGTGCAGGAGGGTTCCCCTTTCTGCGTACCTTCACCAGAATTTCTTGTTCCTTGTCTTTTGGATGTTGGGAGGTGATATCTCATTGTGGTTTTAATTTGCATTTCCCTGATAATTAGTGATGTGGAGCATCTTTTCATGTGCCTCTTGGCCATCTGAATTTCTTCTTTGGAGAAGTGTCTGTTCGTACCCTCCACCCAGTTTTTTAATTGGGTTATTTGATTTTGGGGTATTGAGGCATGTGAGTTCTTTATATATTTTGGATGTTAACCCCTTATTGGATATGTCATTTATGAATATATTCTCCCATACTGTAGCATGCCTTTTTGTTCTACTGATGGTGTCCTTTGCTGTACAGAAACTTTATAGTTTGATGTAGTCCTATTTGTTCATTTTTGCTTTTGTTTCCCTTGCTCAAGATGCATTCAGGAAAAAGTTGCCCATGTTTATATTCAAGAGATTTTTGCTTAGGTTTTCTTCTAAGAGTTTTATGGTTTCATGACTTACATTCAGATCTTTGATCCATTTTGAGTTTACTTTTGTGTAAGGACTTAGACAATAATTCAGTTTCATTTTCTTGCATGTAGCTGTCCAGTTTTGCCAACACCAGTTGTTGAAGAGGGTGTCATTTCCCCATTGTATATCCATGGCTCCTTTATCATATATTAATTAACCATACGCTTGGGTTTATATTTGGGCTCTCTATTCTGTTCCATTGATCTACTGGTCTGTTCTCGTGCCAGTACCAAATTGCCTTGATTATTCTGGCTTTGTAGTAGAGCTTTAAGTAGGGGAGTGTAATGCCCCCAGCTTTATTCTTCCTTCTTAGGATTGCTTTAGCTATTCAGGTTCTTTTGAGGTTCCATATGAATTTTACAACTATTTGCTCTATTTTGTTAAAGAATGCCATTGGTATTTTGATAGGGATTGCCTTGAATCTGTACATTGCTTTAGGCAGGATGGCCATTTTGGCAATATTAATTCTTCCTATCTATGAGCATGGGATGTATTTCCATTTATTGGTATCTTCTTTAATTTCTCTCATGAGTGTCTTGTAGTTTACAGGGTATAGGTCATTCACTTCCTTTGTTAGATTTATTCCTAGGTATTTTATTCTTTTTGATGCAATTGTAAACAGAGTGGTTTTCCTTATTTCTCTTTCCACTGGTTCGTTCTTATTATATAGGAATGTAACATATTTCTGTGTACTAACTCTATATCCTGTACCTTTGCGAAATTCAATTATTAGTTCTAGTAGTTTTGGGGTGGATTCTTGAGGGTTTTTAATTTACAATATCATGTCATCTGCAAACAGGGACAGTTTCACTTTTTCTTTACCAATCTGGATGCCTTTTCATTCTCTGTGTTGTCTGATTGCCATGGATAGTACACCCAGAACTATGTTGAATAAAAGTGGGGAGAGTGGGCAATCCTTGTCTTGTTCCCGAACACAAAGGAAAAGCTTTCAGCTTCTCACTGTTAAGTATGATGTGGGTTTGTCATATATGGCCTTTACTATGTTGAGGTAGTTGCCCTCTATACCCATTTTATTGAGAGTTTTTATCAAGAATGGATATTGAATTTTGTCAAATACGTTTTTAGCCTCTATGGAGATAATCATGTGGTTTTTGTCATTTTTGTTGATGTGATATATGATGTTGATGGATTTTCGAATATTGTACCATCCCTGCTTCCCTGGAATAAATCCTATTTGATCATGATGGATGATCTTTTTGATGTATTTTTGAATTTGATTTGCTAATATTTTGTTGAGTATTTTTGCATTTATGTTCATTAGGGATATTGGACTGTAATTTTTTTTGTGGTGTCTTTGACTGGTTTTGGTATTAGAGTGACGCTAACCTCACAAAATAAGTTTGTGAGTATTCCCTCCTCTTCTACTTTTTGGTAAACTTTTAGGAGGATGGGTATTAGGTCTTCACTAAATTTTGAAAAATTCAGTGGTGAAGCCATGTGGTCCAGGGGTTTTGTTCTTAGGTAGTTTTTTGATTACCAATTCAATTTCATTGCTAGTAATTGGTCTGTTTTGATTTTCTATTTCTTCCTGGGTCAGCCTTGGAAGGTTATATTTTTCTAGAAAGTTGTCCATTTCTTCTAGGTTACCCAATTTGTTAGCTTATATTTTTTCATAGTATTCTCTCATAACTCTTTGTATTTCTGTGGTGTCTGTAGTGATTTTTCCTTTCTCATTTCTCATTCTGTTTATGTGTGTAGACTCTTTTTTTCTAGGGGTTTATCTATTTTGTTTATTTTCTTGAAGAACCAGCTCCTGCTCTCATTGATTCTTTCTGTTGTTTTATTCTTCTCGATTTTATTTATTTCTGCTCTAATCTTTATGATGTCCCTCCTTCTAGTGACTTTGGGCCTCATTTGTTCTTCTTTTCCTAGTTTTGTTGTGAGTTTAGACTGTTCATATGGTATTGTTCTCCTTTCCTGAGGCAGGCCTGTATTGTGATATACTTCCCTTTAATATAGCACAGTCTTCGCTTCATCCCACAGATTTTGCGGTGTTCAGTTATTGTCATTTGTCTCCATATATTGCTTGATCTCTGTTTTTATTTGGTCATCGATCTATTGATTATTTAGGAGCATGTTACTAAGCCTCCATGAGTTTGTGGGCTTTTTCATTTTCTTTGCATAATTTATTTCTAGTTTCATAGCTTTGTGGTCTGAGAAATTGGTTCGTACAATTTCAATCTTTTCGAATTTACTGAGGCTCTTTTCGTGGCCTAGTATATGATCTATTCTTAAAAATGTTCCATGTGCAGTTGAGAAGAATGTGTATCCTGCTGCTTTTGGGTGGAGTAGTGTTCTGTAGATGTCTGTTAGGTCCATCTGTTCTAATGTGTTATTCAGTGCTTCTGTCTCCTTACTTATTTTCTGTATCGTTGATGTGTCCTTTGGAGTGAGTGGTCCTAAAATGAATGCATTGCATTCTACTTCCCCCTTTAATTCTGTTAGTGTGTGTCTCATGTACTTAGGTGCTCCTATGTTGGGTGCATAGATATTCATAATGGTTATATCCTCTTGCTGGAGTAACCCCTTTATCATTATGTTATGTTCTTCTTTGTCTCTTGTGACTTTCTCTGTTTTGAAGTCTATTTTGTCTGATACAAGTACTGCAGCTCCCGCTTTTTTCTCCCTATTATTTGCATGAAATAGCTTTTTCTATCCCTTCACTTTCAGTTTGTGTATGTCTTTGGGTTTGAAGTTGGGTCTTTTCTAGGCAGCATATAGATGGGTCATGTTTTTTTATCCATTCAGTGACTCTATGTCTTTTGATTGGTGCATTCAGACCATTTACATTTAGGGTGATTATTGATAGGTTTGTACTTATTGCCACTGAAGGCTTTAGATGCGTGGTTACCAAAGGTTCAAGGGTAATTTCCTTACTTCCTAACAATCTAATTTAACTCACTTACTATGCTATTACAAACAGAATCTAAACGTTCTTTTTTTTCCTCCTTTTTCTTCCTCCTCCATTCTTTATATATTAGGTATCATATCTTATACTCTTTGTCTATCCCTTGACTGACTTTGGGGGTATTGATTTGATTTTGCATCTGCTTAGTGATTAATTGTTCTACTTTCTTCACTTTGGTTTTATTTCCTCTGGTGACAGCTATTTAGTCTTAGGAACACTTCCATCTACAGCAGTCAATCCAAAATACACTTTAGAGATGGTTTTGGGGAGGTATATCCTCTCAACTTTTGCTTATCTGGAAATTGTTTAATCCCTCCTTCAAAATTAAATGATAATCTTGCTGGGTATTCTTGGTTCAAGGCCCTTCTGTTTCATTGCATTAAATACATCATGCCACTTCCTTCTGACCTGTAAGGTTTCTGCTGAGAGGTTTGATGATAGCCTGGTGGGTTCTCCTTTGTATACGATCTTTTTTCTCTCTCTGGCTGATTTTGATAGTCTGTCCTTATCCTTGATCTTTGCCATTTTAATTATTATATGTCTTGATGTTGTCTTCCTTGGGTCCCTTGTGTTTCTGAGATCTGTGCACCTCCATGGCCTGAGAGACTATCTCCTTCCCCAGATAGGGGAAGTTTTCAGCAATTATCTCCTCAAAGAAACTTTCTATCCCTTTTTCTCTCTTTTCTTCTGGTACCCCTATAATACGAATATTTTTCCATTTGGATTGGTCACACAGTTCTCTCAATATTCTTTAATTCCTAAAGATTCTTTTTTCTCCCTTTGCCTCAGCTTCTTTGTATTCCTGTTCTCTTATTTCTATTTCATTTAGCATCTCCTCTACTTCATCTAATCTGCTTTTAAGTACTTCCACTGTATGTTTTTTCAGATACTGTATTTTTCAACATTTGTATGTCATTCTTGAATTCCCCTCAATTTCTTGAATTATTTTTCTGTAGCTCCGTGAGCATGTTTATGAGCTTTATTTTGAAATCTCTTTCAAGAAGTTTGATGAGTTCAGTTTCACTCGGCCCTCTTTCTGGTATTTGTTGGATTTTGATTTGAACAAGGTTCTTCTGATGTTTCATATTTGTAGGTGGCACCCTCTAGTGCCCAGGACCTCTATTCTCTGGAGGGGCTCAGCTCCTGGAGCAATGTCAGGGGTCGCAGGCAAGCAACGCTGGTGCCTGTAGTGTGGAAAGAGCTCTTTCCTGCCTCCTGGTTGCAGTGCCTGCCTCCATTGCTGGGGCCAGTGGGTCGGACGTACAGGAAGAAGCCTCTATGCTTTGCACATGTAGCTGCCATAGGCAGGGCCACCCTCTGGCTGGAACTAGTGCTGGCCCATTTGTGAGCTAGTGCTGGCCAGGAGGAAGGCATGGCAGGCTATGTACAGCGGTGGGGGTCCTCGTAGCTGCGTACATAGCCAGACAGGAGGATGGAGAGCCTGAAGCTCCTCAAAGCTCCCAACCTGCTGGGCAGAGTGCACCCAGACAATTTTTTCTACCTGTCCTTTCTGCTGAGCAGCAAGCTCTGGGCAATCCTTGCCCCTTCAGCAGCCCCTCTCAATATTAGGAAGTCTCTCAGACTGCCTACCTTTTTTTGTCCCAGAGCGGCTGGTTGTGGATATCTGTTTTCCACAAGCAGCTGGAATGTCCGTCTCTCCAAGTATTCTGCCTGTTTTAGCTTTCCAACCCCCTAATCTCCAGGTCACCATGTAATGCAGGCCCGTGCTTCCAGAGCAGATCTTCAGCAATCCTTGCCGTCCAGCCCCTCCCCGCTCTGTTTCTCTTCTTCTCTCCAGCAAGTTGGGGCAGAGGAAGACCTTGAGTCCCTCTGGATAACAGCTTTGGTACTTTACCCTTTCCCATGAGTTCTGCTGTTTTCCCCAGGTGTAAGGAGTCTTCCTTAGCCTTCTTTATTGTTGCTCTTTCAGGATTACATGTGTTTGCTACATTTTCATATTATATGTGGTTTAAGCTCTTTCACCTCTTACATCACCATCTTTAAGCCTCTGATCTCTTTCCACTCTTTTAACACCAATAACTGACCATAATCACAGATAAGCAGTGTCATTAATGATGACATATATCAATTTCTAAACTCTGCATGTACAAACTCTATGCTTCAGGTCACATAAGGTGAACACATAACAAAGAGCTGTCCAAGAGTTGATAAGAGAGTATTTCACATAAATTCAAGGTTATCTGAGAGGGATTATTATTTGGCAGAATCTTTAATTGCTAGAACATGACAGATAATTTAACCATTTTCACCCAGAGGGAATAGACTAGATGACAAGCTTCTCCTGTATTATCAAGAAGGAGGTGAGAGACAGGCTCAGCTTCTACACATAGTGTGAGTATTTCCTAACATGCCAGGCTGTGTGGTGTGGTAAGCTGGAAAGTAGCTCTGAAATCTTCCTGCTTTTACTCATCATCATGCATGAGCCCCACAAAACTTTCAAAAAACTTTATGTTCATCCACCCATCTATCCATTCATTCAGTGAGTATTTACTGAGTGCCTGGGTTGTGCCAGGCAAAGTTCTGAACTTTTAGAAGAATGTGACAGAAAACCCCGATCTCACAAAGGATACATTAATATGGCAGGATGTAGGCAGACAACAAGAGTGAATGAATGACAAAAACAAAGTTCAGACAGGGATTGGTGCTCAGAGAAATAAAATGAGACCATGTGATGTGTCCAAGTGGCCAGGGGTTGATCCACTTCAGACTGGGACAGGCTTTGGGATCAACAGAAATAGAAATCTCAATTACTGAGGGGCTAGTTAAATAGAACTTTTTTCTTCATCTCTCTCCTGCTGGCCATATTTTGCCATTTCACTAATTATTAGTCTTCCATTAAAGTGCTGAAATGCCAATCAGAAACGATTATTGAGATCCCACTGTGCCCTCAGCACCACTATGACTGGAAAATGTGGTTGAATTCAAGCAACTAATTCTACTGCTGTGATAAAACAAATATGAGGTACAAAATATGATGTTTAAGTCATGGAATAACTGGAGCCTCTTGTTTTAAGGGATGTACTTGAGTCTAAGCTGCCTCAGTCTATCCATACATCACATAACTGATATTAAGCCATCAAAGTTCCAGGAACTCCTCTGCAAGGAGGCCTCGTGTATTGCCACTAGATGGCACCAGTTATTTTCATATTTTTAGGCCAAAAACCCCGCACCTTTTCCTATGTTAAAAGCTGTATTTAAAATGTTAGAATGTTACTTAGCATTTATTAATAGAAGCATTGTCTTTTCTTAATAATTTTCTTAGAGGAGGGTTCACAGCAAGAGCATTCAAAGTAGTATGTTCACTCAATGATATAATTGTTCATTCAATGTATTAGTTGTTCTAAATAATATTTTTTAAATGTACTAGCAATGTATTTACAAATGTTAAAAGGAAAAAGGTAATTGAATATACTGAATATATCATAATTGACTTTTATATGAACATCATGATCAAAAATAGCTGATGAAAGTAGGTTATATTACACATATTTTCAAAAATTTTGCAGGAAATAGTTTTAATAAAATACTGAAATTAAGTATAACCTTTTCCTGGGCTGGGCACATGCAGTGCAGTCATTCTGTCTGGGAGGCAGCAGGGAGCTGCAGCACCCAGCCAGCCGCACAGTCGTGAGGGTAAGCAACGAGCGCACCTACCCATATGACCACTTCTCTATTTTCACTTTCAGTACAGTATTCAATAAATTACCTGAGATAACCAACACTTTATTGTCAAATAAGCTCTGTGTAGATGATTTTGGTCAACAGTAGGCTAATGTTAAGTGTTCGGCGCATGCTCAAGGTAGGCTAGGCTAAACTGTGATGCTCCTAGGTTAGTGTTTCAAATGCATTTCGATTTAATGGTATTTTCAATTTATAATGGACTTATCTGAAAGTAACCCCATTGTAAGTTGAGGAAGATCTGTACCATGATAAAATGAGAGTGCACATAAAATGCACTGAAAAACAGACTATGCTGAATGAGTATAATTACCTAGAAGAAAAAATGAAAGGCTACATTTTTATTGTGTTAGATGTATTTTTCAAAATCTAAACATCTTTGCTATTTCAGGATGACAATGAGTACCTCTAAGTAGCTGCTAATCTATTGTTCTATTTCCTTCATTCTAAAAATGCAAAACTAATACTCACTTTAACATCTGCCAGAGTTTTTTGCCTCATGGTAACGAGCGTTCTATGTCTCTGATCTTCCTCATAGATTCTCTCTTCACAGACTTTTTTCTCACTTACGAGATGATCAAACACAGCTTGTATGTGTTCTTTTTTATATCTCATAGTTAAAATTTTGCCCTGTGAAGAAAGAATTGTATATGCCACTAATAAATTCATGCTTTATTTTCTAAAATACATTTATGATACATTTTAAAAGACCCAATAATGAAATATCTTACAAGTAAAGAGCTTTGGAAAAATTCCCTAGTCCCTTTCGCAGACCTGCCTCCATACAGTAACATCTAACTGATCCAGGTGGAAGAAAATTTCGAGGGAAATTTAGTGGATTCTCTTGGTTACCTAACCTGGCATGTCTGTGTTCTGTCATCATTCCAAAGACCCCTTCCTCCATGTAACATATTACTCCAAGGATACATCTTATTTAGATTAAACCAACCAGCATGTAGCTAGTCATCCAGGAGAGAGCATATAATTTAAGATAGCCCAATACAATTAAAGGCAAGGAGCTAATTCCATGTATAAGAGGCTCACATCCACTAAAGGTGAACAAGGAGTCATGTTTTAAAGTGTGCTAACAACAGTCACAGCAGACAGAACAGTGAGTACCTAGCGTTGAGCTGGATCAACCAACCCTGCGGCTTACCCTGCAAGCTTACCCTGCCGCTTATTCTACAAGCTTACCCTGCAGCTTACCCTACAAATTTACCTTATAAATTTACCCAGAAGCTTACTCTGCAAGCTTATCCTACAAGCTTATTTTATAAGCTTACCCTACAATCTTACCCTATAAGCTTACCTTGCAACTTACCCTACAAGCTTACCCTGCAAGCTTACTTTGTGGGCCTCCTGTTATATAAGATGGCATGTTTCCCTACTATTTAAGCTAGTATGTGAATTGTGTGTGTGTGCTCATGCATGTCTGTGTGTATTCTGTCATTTGCAATTAAGTACATCTTGACACAGAAGTAAAATAATTTTCATGGTGAACTGTAGTTACATATGGAGCAACACTAGCAGAAAAAGCATCAAAATGTGGTTAAAACAATACTACAAGAAATAAATTGTTTTAGAAATAATTGTCAAAGTTGATCAGCAACCCAGAATCCAGAATAAACAGCAGTAAAAATAAAAGCTCACCAATGTCTTATGTTACTCATACTTGTTTTCAATCTCTACTGGCATAAAAAGCTACATCATTTGCACAGTTAGCTATAAAGGCAGCAGGACTAAAGTTCTGGAGGGACTAAAATGTTCAAGTGCTTTGAGCACAGCACCTCATGTAAACCAATAACCAGCCTAGGAAAGTGTAACACCTGTATCAACTTGCAGAAGACCCAAGGCTTCAGCATGCTTAGCTGTGCAGGCTCATTAGTAAATGACAGAACCAAAACTTGAATCCAGTGCGGTCTTGCCCTGTATGATCAGCAGCTCAATATTAAGTACTCATTTTCTTTTCTCTCTTTCCATTAGGGCTGTTAGAGTAAATCTGAAAACATGACTCTGTGTTCACATTTTTTTGATGTACACCTCCCTTCTAAATGAAATAAGATTCATCTATCTTGCCCATTTTTTCTACTTCATCATTCATACCAACAACACCCAAAATTGTTATATGATGTCCTATGAAGTATTGACTAATACTGACCTTGTGGGACATACAGAACCAATGAAATTCACACAGGGAGGGTCTGACTTTGAGTCCTTTCACTTCCTAGTTAGGCAAGTTTTAAAACTTAAATGAGAGCCGAGGATGGTTTTGACTGCTGTTACTTTTATCTCTATATTTTATTTGTTTTCCATTTGCAAGGTTTGCCTCTCTAAAAAGATTTTTAGCCACTTGAGGGTATGCTTCCCCGCTCACCGTCCTTGGTGCCTGGCACTGAGCACACGGTGGTCCTCAGTAAAAATGACTTGCTTGATATGGTCATTACTGAAAGTACCAGATCATTGCTAATACAATTAATCTGCAGTAATCTTCCTTCCCAGTGCTAACCACGGGAGTCAGCTACACAAGTGAAAGAGCAAATACTTTGGAACAGGACGGACCTGAGCTGGAGCTAGCTCTAACACTGATAGGCGGGGCAATCTTACGACAATCATTTAATTCCCTGAGTTTCTGCTTCCCCAAGATTCATAGGGGAATACTATTACATAATTTAAGAATTTTCTGTGAGACTTGGATGAGATAAGGTACAGAGCTGCCTGCAAAGTCCCTGTCACATTAAGAAGTTAATCAATGGTAGCTTTAAATATTGCCTGACATTACCCCCTCATCACTGTTATTTAACGGGTTTATAAACAATAGCACAGTTTAAGCTATTCTTTTTCTCCTTTTCCTGAGAAAAGGAAGAATGTGGTCAAGTTTAGAGAGGGAACTGACTCACTGAGACATGGTGATCGCTCCTATCTGAAAGGCAATATAATCTAGCCACAGGATGGAAGAAAATGTTTGGACCAACATGGTAAAAATGTGAAGAAAAAAATTTTGTCAATTCCTGAATTAAATCTAAGTTTAGTGTAAATTATATAATTTTAGGCTTATATCTTTGAGCTCCAAAATATTCTTACAAACATTAAACATTGTGGATAAATATCTTTCAACATAAACATGTTCCCTTGCTTTCTTACACGGTACACTGAATATGACTTAGTCGTTTTCAGAGAAAGCTGCATGATCATTTTGAAAATAAGTTTTTATCCTATGGGAAGAACTAAGCCAATCCTTGTTGGGCCTTGACTTGATCCTATTAAAGTTCATGATATCAGAGTACATTACTGTTTTTCTGACACTTTTTCCTCAAATGTTATAAGCATGTCATGCAAGTGAGAAATACTGAAATTAGTGGAAAAGATTATTAATGTCACATGGAATAAAAGTCCTTATACTTTGAAAAAAAGAAACCCTCCCAGTTATTCAAATAAGAATAAACCCAGGGAAGCAATGAAAAATGAAAGCAATTCATGATTGTTTTTAAACCGAAATTACCAAATATCACATGTATATTCCACATCAAATTATGGTAGAAAATATGGATCACTTTAAGAATAAATTTTAACTATGGAAATTTGGTCTTACCTCTTTTATAAATAATATACTAAACACTATTTTGATAAAATGTAAGTACTTACTTTAAATTTTCAAGTGTCTGATCAAACATTTTCTTTTCCTTTTGTTGTTTTTCCAAATCCTTATTCAACTGATTTATTTTTGTATGATAAGTAATTGTTTTACTTTTAGTGTCCTCTAATTCTTTAAAAATTATTGAGCATTTTGTCTGGAAAAAATAATTCAGGGATGTTTTATTTTAAGTACTGGGATTTTCAAATCCTTGCAATTTAGGAACACAATTATGTGTGAACACTTAAAAGCAAATAGTAACCTCTTATCAATATAAACAACTTAGGTTTATGTCTTCTTCTTCATTGTTATGTCTGATGAGACTTTCTAAAAGATGGGATAATACTGTTTTCACCCCATCTCTCCTCTTCTCTCTCCATCTTTCCCTCTCTCCTGACACCAACTCGCCCACAATCCCACACACATACACGCTCGCCTTAAAGGTATGTCTTTTCAAGATGCAAGCATGTGGTCACTGATTTTCCAATGTGTACACCAAAGGTGGACAAGGGTATATATTGCTGTGATCTTTCAAAAAAGAAGTTGATATTTAATGCCAGCACAATTTCCAAAGGCTGGCCTGTGAAAATCCAGATTTGAAACTTGGTTTTATGCCTATTTTTGTGTGACCCTTTCATGACTGCTCACATGCACGCTGACCAACTCACTGGCTGGACGATCGGCCTACCGAGCCTGCCAATGCTGGTCAGCACTTGCCCTCCAACCACCCCCAGACCCTGCAATTGCTCCCTTCACCCCTGTTCTCCATTTTCCCCACGTGCCTCCTAACTCCTCTACTCAGAGATTTCAAGAACAATGGCTAATCTTTTATATTTATTTTCCTATGAAGACGTGCTGTTTTGTCGAAGATTCTGAACACCATGTACTGCATATGGATGTTCATATCCTCCTCGGTTTCTTTCCTTTTTTTCTGGAAGTTCTGGAATTTTTCTAGTGACGACTGAGGTTTTGTTTTTTCTTTAAATACCAGAATGTCACTGAAATACAGCTAGCTGGGATTCTTGCACAGGTCAACTAGGATATTATGTTATTTCTGGGAGAAAAGTCAACATAAAAAAAAAGTGGAGAATTACAAGGATGGATTAAAGTTAAGTAGGTAGGAGTAGAGAGGATGGGAAACTCCAGGAACAGTGTGTTCTTTACCACTAAACTTGACTCTTAGATTCCAAAATACACACCCTAATTCTGCATGAGGATTCTCACAGGAAACGAGAAGACATCAGAAGCAAAGGGGTCAACAACTTAGACCACACCAGCCAATTAGCGATGCTGAAATGATGCATGAGGATTCTACACTAAACGAAAGAAGTGTGCTTCCTGCAGATAGCAGGGAGAGGCAGGGTGTACTTGGGCACTTTAACAGGTGCCCTCCGTGAGGCTAGGTACATCCCCTTCCATGGCATCAAAAGTATTAAGACACGTCCCCACAGCGAGCTGAATCTGGAGAGAAGCAACCATTAGATGCCACATGTTTGTCAAGAGCACGGATCTGCACATCCTGAGCGAGCAAAAGCTGCGCGCCTCACAGATATTTGGAAGTCTTTGATAAATGCTGAAGTGTCATGCAAACAAATGGAAATAGAGGTATAAACACCACCTTTACAATCTGGCCCCATTCTTTGGCTTATTTTATTTTTCCCCGCCTGGATAACACAGGTTTCAGCAATTTGGAGCCTTTCCACCAAAAGGTACTTTAGTGTCCAGACCTATAAGGGTCTGGAAATATGAACTGAAGTTAATTAATGTTTTACCCTACAACATTTTTCATTATCTCTGTATCTCAAAAATTTTCAAAGCACACATTTAAAAAATATTAGGGAATTAAAATTATATTCAGATTCTAAATGATTAATTTCAGATTATATTTTTAATTTTTATTTAAGATTTAATGAATATATTTTTATGCTGCCTAAATATAGTAAGTTCAGATTCTACACCTAAGATTTCAATTGGGGTTAAAATAGTAAAAACTCAGTAACACTGTTTAGCTTGGCCCATGACTGAAGTGCTTATACACAGTAAAATACAGTTATTTGTCTTAGAACTTAAGTTCTCAGAAGACAGAAATGGTGTTTATAGTATTGTTTGTACACTAATCAGTATAATGAGTACTTAGTAAATGCTATGAATTATGACTGAGAATACAAGAGTTTGTGAGCTTGCTTAGAACGGAGCTCAGGAGCCCAGTACACAGGTGCCCCTTCCCTGGGACAATGCCACCTCACTAGCTCACCGCCTTTCACTCAGAACACAACCCTGCTCTCCCGCTGTGCCCAACCACCTGCAGTCCTGCAGACACACAGCATCTCCCCATGACCCCTTTGCTTGGCACATGCAGTGTCTATCTCCAAAACGCCATGACCTCACTTCTTCACCATGTTGAGAAGCACATCGCCACCAGCACGGTCACAACAGACATGGTTCGCTGAGAACTTCCGGTGCTGACTGTTCTTTCAGGCTTTCACCCTCTACAACATCACAGCAAAGCAGATATTCAACCTCCATTTACTCCCCTTAGTACTTCTCAATTTTTAGACAGCACATCCTCTTAAAAACCGTCCTCAGTCTCCTCAGTTCACTGGGTTTCCTCCTCCGTGACCTCTGTTGCCCCATGATGCTGCTGTCCTAACTTGGCCCACGATGTATTATTAGCCCATGTCTGGTCCCCAACAAAATGATGTGCTTCTTGAGTGAACCAGGTTCCACTACTCCAGCAACTTCCAACAATGTTTCTAAATATATTTGAGATGCTGGCTAGTAATTGGAAAGACAAATTTGAAAAACAAAATTAACTCTTCTTCTCTACCCTCCAACCCTTAGGACCTACTACAATACTGAGCACACACAAAATAGTCATAGTTTTCACTGGAATTTGTTCATATATGTTAGATATACCACCTATGGCAATTTTTAATTAATATTTTTGAAAATAATATTCAGACGTGGACATAAGCTTTCCACTGCAGTACTGAAAAGTAAGTTAAGGTTTATCTTTTGTGACATGTGTTACAAGTAATTTGTTATCAATACAGTAGTGTGCTGGGTGGTAAGAGCTAGCCTGAATGCTGTGTTTCTGATTTTAATGGAAATACTTGTAATGTTTCATAATTAAGTATTATGTTTGCAGGAAAATACTGGTAGACACACTATGGCACACATTATCAAGGTAAGGATGCTTTCATTCTATTTCTACATAGTTAAGAATCTTTTTAAAAATTATTAGTGGCTACAGAGTATATCAAATATTTTAGGCTGTCTTTCACTTCTGTAAAAGTAGTGAATTATATTGGTATATTTGCTTATGTTCAATCATCTTCACATTCTTCAAAGGAATCTTATTTTGCATAGCATATTCTTTTCAGCACATGTGAAATTCAATTTGTTAATGTATTTAAGATTTTGCCCTCTATGTTCATAAGTGATTTATAGATGTCTTTTTTTTATGGTATTTTTCAAAGCAATCCTGACAAAGAAGAACAAAGCTGGGGGGATTACTCTCCCTGACTTCAAGCTCTTCTACAAAGCCACAGTAATCAAAACAATTTGGTACTGGCACAAGAACACACCCAAAGATCAATGGAACAGAATAGAGAGCCCAGATATGAACCCGCACATACATGTGCAATTAATATACAATAAAGAAGCCATGGATATACAATGAAGGAACAACAGCCTCTTCAACAACTGGTGTTGGAAACTGGACAGTTACATGTAAGAGAATGAAACTGGATTATTGTCTAACTCCATACACTAAACTCAAAGTGGATCAAAGATCTGAATGTAAGTCATGAAACCATAAAACTCTTAGAAGAAAACACAGGCAAAAATCTCTCGAACATAAACATGAGCAACTTTTTCCTGAACGCATCTCAGGCAAGGGAAACAAAAGCAAAAACGAACAAATGGGACTACATCAAACTATAAAGTTTCTGTACAGAAAAGGACACCATCAGTAGAACAAAAAGGCATGCTACAGTATGGGAGAATATATTCATAAATGTCATATCCGATAAGGGGTTAACATTCAAAATATATAAAGAACTCACATGCCTCAACACCGAAAAATCAAATAACCCGATTAAAAAATGGGCAGAGGATATGAAGAGAAATTCTCCAAAGAAATTCAGATGGCCAACAGACACATGAAAAGATGCCCCATACCACTAATCATCAGAGAAATGCAAATTAAAACCACAATAAGATATCACCTCACACCAGTTAGGATGGCCAACACAGAAAAGACTAAGAACAACAAATGCAGGTGAGGATGCAGAGAAAGGGTAACCCTCCTACACTGCTGGTGGGAATGTAAGCTAGTTCAACCATTGTGGAAAGCAGTATGGAGGTTCCTCAAAAAACTCAAAATAGAAATACCATTTGACCCAGGAATCCCACTCCTAGGAATTTACCCTAAGAATGCAGCAGCCCAGTTTGAAAAAGACATATGCACCTCTATGTTTATCGCAGCACTATTTACAATAGCCAAGAAATGGAAGCAACCTAAGTGTCCATCAGTAGATGAATGGATAAAGATGTGGTATATATACACAATGGAATATTATTCAGCCATAAGAAGAAAACAAATCCTACCATTTGCAACAGGATGGATGGAGCTAGAGGGTATTATGCTCAGTGAAATAAGTCAGGCAGAGAAAGACAAGTATCAAATGATTTCCCTCATTTGTGGAGCAAACAACAAAGCAAAACTGAAGGAACAAAACAGCAGCAGACTCACAGACTCCAAGAAGGGACTAGTGGTTACCAAAGGGGAGAGGTGTGGGAGGGTGGGTGGGGAGGGAGGGAGAAGGGGATTAAGGGCATTATGATAAGCACACATAATGTAGGGGGTTCACAGGGAAGACAGTATAGCACGGAGAAGACAAGTAGTGACTCTGTAGCATCTTATTATGCTGATGAACGGTGACTGCAATTGGGTATGTGGTGGGGACATGATAATATGGGTGAATGTAGTAACCAGAAATTGCTCATGTGAGACCTTCATAAGATTGTATACCAATGATACTTTAATAAAACATTTTTAAAAAATATGACTATACTTCTATCTCATGTCCTACATGCTGCCCACCAACAAATCCTATCGGTGCTATTCCACTTCCTGTATCCAGTGAGTCTCTAAAGATTGAGTGCTAGATGTGAAGACTTCCAGAGAGTACATAATTCTAATTTGGAACAGCCATTTGTTCATGCTGCCTACATACAGTTTGAGGGTAAAATTTTGATATCAGATGTTAACAAATGTTCCGTCTTGGCATTGTTCTCATCTATGGATACGTGGTACCATCTAGTTCTCTATAAATCCCTAGGTCTGTTTTGCAGGAAAGGCAATGGGTAGACACAGTAGAGCAGTGGAAAAGACATTGTATGAGAGAGAAACTGAAGAGAGAATGGTGTGTGCGCGCACACACAGAATCATTTTAGTGAAACCAATTAGAAATGAGAGACATAACCATCTAACATTAAATTTGCCTGAATACTTTGCACTGACATAAAGAGGTTGTAAATTCAAAATTATTTTTAATATTAAATTTCTTACCTCAGATTGCATTAGTGCAACATGTTTTCTTTCCCTTTCTTTGCAATTTTTCCTTTGTTTTTTCCAGACTTCTTTTCACATATCCTCTCCTCTCAATTATATTATTTAGTGACTAGAAGACATTTAGAAATCAAGATGTACAGTATTTATAATCTAATTATCCCAGTTTAGACCAAATAGTTCGCAAGTGACTATTTTAACAATAAGAATATTTAATTTGGTGTATAGGGAAAAACCACCACACATGAATTACAAAAATACAGTATACCACAATCCCAATATTCAATTTCAATTACCAAAGAAAACCAACATCCAATCAATTTTAACAAAGTAATTAAAAACTAAGAGACTCACATAGAAAGTATAAATCTTCATCATGATATTTAAAATATTTTAACCAAAACTAGAACTCCAAATAGTAATCACTACAGAAAGTGTATAAAAGTTTACTTTTTCCAAGTTTATTCTAAATTAATAGTTCTTATAAACTATTAAAATTTAATTAAAACAAAAATGATTACCAAACTGCAAGAAGATATAAACAATGGCTATTATGAAATAAGGGCAAATAAGTCATTAATCTTTTCTGGGATTTATTATCATATTCAGATGATTATACTGAGGCTTCTGATGCAATTAATAAATTTTCATCATTAATGTAAGGAGGAGCCATCATTAAAATAATTCATCTCAGCAGGTGCTAGGATGATCGGTTCTATCCCCACTACACGAGCTCTTGGAGAAGCCCTCACCCGGGCAAAGTGCAGGACTGTACTCAGAGTGGTTGTGTCTGTTTCATGACCTTGCACAAGCTGTTCCATGCATTTAGACCCAAGTTTTCTCAAATCTATGATACAGATAAACTCTGTCTTGCCTGTTTCATAGGGAAGCTTAGAAGATCAACATAAATTTTCATAATAGGAACATTTCACAAATCACAAAGTTTTAAAAATAATCTTGAAAATTACTGAAGACTAATATAATTTAATATAAATATATAAGACTAATATAAAAATAATATAAAGTTACATCATTATTCGCAAAGAAAAAAAAAGCATGTCGCCAAAATGGCCCCAATGAATCTATGAATGTCCTCCCTGCAGATAGGGACAAGAATGTATAACTCTCACCACACCCTGTTCTTCTCCAAAGACTAATGACATGATGCATACATATTTTTCGAGTAAATTTTTCTTTGGGAAGGGCTAGTAATATCAGTTACTGCCATAAACTTGTTGTTTTGAAAATATTTTATCAACATTTGCCTTATTTATCATCCTAGCTGTCTTAATGTCTTCTACATGCACCAAAAATATACCATGAAAATGTCAAGATGCACTGTATTTTATATTAAGTATACAGAGCTTTAGCATTTTGTTGACAAGCAGTGAAAACTTTGAATTAAACTTACCATAGTAAGAGACTGCACAAGGTATATCACTGCTCATCTACTATTTGAGAACCGCTCTTCCTAAGTGTGCTCTGAGACAGAGCACAGGACTCCAGGCATGACCATTAATAGTCTTGCTATAGAGTTTCACTGTAGACCAGTTGTGTGGCCATGAAATAGTTACTTACTCTGTCCATGCTTTTATGTCTTCCTATGTGATATAGTAATTTTCCAGGTAATAATGTAAAATCACATACATGATCTACCTAAATATCCCTGCACACTGGCTCTGTATTAGTTGTAAACACTTACATCCAAATGCTCTTGGTGGGCAGCTCTGAGCCTTGTGGCATCATCCTCCAGCTGAAGCAGAGGTCCTTCGGTGTCTGCCAGTGCTAAGGCACATTTTGTTCTCCTTTCCATAAACTCCTGCTTCTCAAGCACCTGGCCTTCTTGAATGGAAAACAGTCTTTTCTGCCAGCAAAGGTTTTAAGTATTTCACTCAGGTATTAATTACCTAAAACATCTGTTAAGTCTCTATCCTGCTGCCAGGCAGTAATACTTGAAGTTATTTGAAAATCAAAAAATAAATGCCACTAGAAAAAGCAGTAGCTACGAATACAACATGTTTAAAGAGCACATAGTTATTAATAGATAAAAATGAAAAATGCAATAGGCAATAAAAACCAAACATTCTTAAGTACTGGAGAATAATAAGATTAGGGAAGGAACTATCAACAAATACTGAAATGAAAGTAATTCATGCAATGTGAGGCCAAATAACACCAACGAGCAAGAAGTTAACCCCAAAACATTAGGCAAAAGGGGCTGAAAGATGACAGAATTAGTGGGTATACATAGAAAAATAAGTTAGGAAAGATGGGTTTCTCAAGCATATAGAATCAGAGACCCATTGCTTTTATGTTTAAAAATGTCAAGTTCTTAACAGAAGAAATCACAAAATTGTGTTTGCTTCAAAGAACACCAAAGGTGCTGATAATCTCAAATATTTTTTTTTTAATTAACAGTGTTCTGGACTGTTTTGCCTCTTGATTTAATTTTTACTGTAATAATAATTTCAAATACTTGTGTTTCTGAAGGGAGGCATTCTAGAAACATGCCAGGGATCAAAACACCCAACTTGGGTTCCAAAGGATATGCAAGTGGTAGATAAAGATTAAAAATTTTTGAATTGATTTTTGCTAGCTATAATGCTTTAGTTTCACAATATTTTTATAGAAATATAATAGCATATTTTTCTTTCAGTGTTACATAAAGAAATTCAGTTGAAAGACACTAAAAGTAAAGAAACCATAACATCATCACAAAGCAAACTGAACAGACGCTTAGGAGTAAGATGCCACTGCCCTTTTACCAGACTGGCAGGAATTCCCATTAAGCCACAGAATGAGAGATGTTGCGTGGGAGGCCAGTTTCTTTATGTGTGATCAGACACCACCAGCCGCACACAGAGGGAGACTGTCATCAGCAAAGGAGAGAAAACCGCTGGCTTGCAGACCAAGTGGTGGAAAGATGCCTCATTACAGGCAAATTTAAAATGCTAAGTAAAATGCAAATTAAAGGAAGAATAAAATATTGAAACCAAATTAAGATTACCTGAATCACTGTTCCATTAGCCACTTCTCTTTGAGTTAGTCTTTTCAAGAATTCTTCTCTACCCTGTATAGTATCAAATATTTTTTAAAAGAGGCTTTATTTAGAACATATCAGAATATATAAAGACAATGGCAAACACAAGATACATTTTACTTATAATAAAGAATAACACATTCATTACAAACTGAGTATTATAAATTGTTTTTTAAAAACCTGGTGTTACCTGAGGCAGTTAGTGATACAAGATCAAGATACAGAATACAGAATTTTAGTTCAATTCAGTTTGTACCTTATAATCTGAACTAAAATATCAAAATAATCAAAAAGGAATAATGAGACAGTTTTCAATTCTTTAAAAAAAATTATCAGTTTATTTTTAATATTACTTCCCAGAATGAGCACATTAAACTTGGAAAACAAGATATGATACAATTCAAGAATCTATAGTTCAAGTACAATTTGCAAAATGTGATCAGATTCTCCATTTGGCTAGAGTAATTCTTTTTCTTGCCCCTAATTTCTTTCTTCTTTTCAAAAAAAAAAAATCATCCCTTGAAAGTTAGTGGGCAAGAAAATGTGTGAAAAAATCTGTTCTTTGGATAAAAAGCCTTAAACTCTTCACAGTTGTACTTTATATTATCACACAACCAGATTTGGAAGATAGCTCAGAAAGTTCCTTCTGCTTCAGAATTACAGGTTGGAGCTCTTACTTGAGAGAGGGGTTGAGTTTGATTCAGGCTGCCCACCACACTCAAATGAGAAAGAGCACCTCGCAAAGAGGAGCAGCAGAGGTCCAGAGACGCCAGGGCTCTCATCGCAGACCAGAGTCCAGAGACAGAACAAAGAAACAAGCTGATAAGCCCCTCCCACAACTCTTCCTTCTGTTGGTTTGGCAAACCATGAAAACTGTTCTCCTGAAGTAAAGGAGTAAGTCCAGGAAGGAAACAGGCCACAGCGGAGTAGCAGCTTCACTATGCCCCTTTGCCTGAGGATACACCTACACCTACCACTGATCTAGACGATGATACACTTTGATAAAAGAAATCAGTTGCCTCTTCTAATATAATAACAGATGCAGTGATTTTATCGGTATGCCAAATATTAGTAAAAAGGGAAGCAATTTAAAAATGCCTCTCCAGATGAAGAAAAATATATCGTATTCCTAGGACTATTACATTTGACCTTTGTCTGAAATTAAGTGAAAGGCAGGTGTGTGTGTGTGTGTCTGTGTGCGCGCACGTATGTGCACGTACACCAAGGAAATGAAATGGGAAATGTTAAGGCACGAAGCTGAACGGACAGCCTATGGGATGCTGCAGGATCTTCACGGCACAATAAGGAAGCTAGTGAAGGATGTTAAGCGAGTTGCGTGCTTCGGAAAAGTCATTCTGACTGCAGTATGTGTTGATTAGTTTCCTTAAAATTCTTTCATTCATCTTGCAAAGTTTTTGTTTTTTTAATTGTCAACTAGTAAGAGAGAAAGCCATTGTTTAAATGAATTCAAGTCCCTGAACTTAGACAAAATAATGCTGTACAAGAAGAACTTGTGGATGCAAGGCCAATAAAAACTGTAGGCAATACATGAAAACTTAAAGTAAAATATACGAAGAGTCTGAAGCTGCAAGAGTAAAACAATTTGATTTCTTTCAAAATCAAGCCTACCAGTGGAAAGTCTGCACTCACAGTTGCACTTTAGATCACTACGCAACCAACCGGGAGGGAAAGCTTCACTCGCGGGGCTTCAGGAAACTCCCCCAAGCTTTGTTCTCTACCACAGCCCAACCTCTGGGATTCAGAGAGAAATGTCGGAGGAGTGGTCACCTGAGGGAAGGTGCCTATCACTGGCCCGGGTTGCCAGTGTCACACTTACACCAGAAACAAGGCCCGGAGGATGTTTCTAGCCAGAAGCTCAAGGCCTGCCTTTGGTCGGATCCTCTTCCTGAAGTGCAACTGGCAAAATGCCCAGAAGCTGGCCAGTTTCTAGGAGAACTGCTGAGTCACTGTGACCTTCAAACGCCCTAGAACATGCCAGAGTCTGATGCAAGGTGGCTCTGATGGTTACAGGTCCTGGCCATGGAGTGAACATCTGAGTGGGGGACCTTATGTGTCTCCCATCAGCTATCACAGTCAGTACGCTCTATAAAGCTGCCTCAGGGTGGGGGTGGTATGCATGTGCAGGACCCTCAGGAAGGAATGCATTTGGGATTGGATAGCAACAAAGGAAGAGGACAGGAGGAGGAGGAAACAGAATTGGGCAGAAAAAGGCTGAGCTGCAGTGCAGCCACAACAACCTCAGTCAGCTCCACAGACAAGACTAGACCTTCAGCTTTGCCCCAAGTCAGGCCAAGGTGGCAAACCCCTGCCTCTGTATTTATCAATATGGGAAGTGAGCTTCCCTGGGAAGGGGAATGGCCTTCAGAAAAGTGTATTCACTGAGCCTAAAGGGGAATCTGAGCAGTTACGTCCAACAAGCAATATAAATGCCATGAGTCCCCTCAATGATAAAATTACCATTAGTGCTACTAAAAATTATTGCTAGAATATATTATATGCCTCCTATGTAGAGTTATCTTTTTAAATTCACAGTGAAATCCATGAAATAGCAACTATTGTCCCTTTTTGCAAACGGGAAAACTGAGACAGAGGGATCATATAAATTGCCAAAACACAAAAAACTACAGCATGTTGAAACCAGGATGTTAATCTACATAATCTGAGAGATGAAGGACTTTATCTTATTTAGTATCTCAGGGTCATCTAGACACCTAGGACCCTTCATTATATAGAGCCTTTTGACTCTCATGGGCCTTTGTCCTTACAAAGCTTCTCTTTCCATGAGGCTTTCCAGGCAATTTTATGGTTGAATCATCTCAGCTGCTATGCCACAACTTGAAGAATGGAACTGAGACTGTGTTAAGGAGGTGCCATTCTGCTAGCCATGCCGGAGCTGGCTCTGAAACAAAATCTGCTGGGAAAGTTACAGGCACTGGGGAGCTGCTGAGAGCAGTACCAGGACCACGTGGGTACAAACCACTGTAGACTTAACACAGAACTGAATGTGGTCTTCGCATTAAAATACTGGTTGCACTATCACTGAAAATGTTCAAAAAGAGAGGCTGGAAAATGATATAGTGGTTGAAAAACAAGTCCTGACTTACATACAGGTATCACTTTTGAGAATTTGCTACATCCCAGGCAATCTTGTAGAAAATTTTACATATACAGGCAGCCCTTGTGTTGCAAGGCACCATGCCAAGTGAAACTCATGCATACTGGGACCATGCAAAATGTGGACATGGCGCAGACATATGTTTCACATGTGAAATCGGTGCTGTGCAAAGTGAGAGCTGCCTGTATGTGTCTGGCTGTAATTTAATCTCCTTATCCATTTAGTGACTTGGTGACAATAGTCACATTAAAAGAAGTCATAGAAGGCATGGAGTTTGTCACATGACAAATAGTACGCAAGTATCAGGACCGAGTACTGCTTGACACTCCAGCTGGGCACACTCTACAGCTCCTTCAAACAGGCTCCCTCCTCTGTCTTTGGCTTCCAGCCCATGATACTTGTTGGAGGAATAATTTATTGAACAAACGCATTAATGAATAACAAACAAATTGCTTTTGGCCCCTAGGCTGGGGAATTGAACAGTGAAAAGTTTCAGATCCTTTCAAAATCAAAAACACGTTTTAAGAAAATCTCTTTACATAATGAGAAGCTCAGGGTCCATTAAAATATCATAATCACACAGGTTCTCACTCCTAAACAGTATCTAGAGGACGGGCAGCGAAGTGAGACCTACAGGACGTCTGCCCTGAGACACAGGGACATGGGTGGAGGGGTGGGACCGGCCGGGTGGTAAGTGCCTGAACAGAACTGGAATGTGGCCTGCGGAGCCCAGCCCAGCACCTGCCAGTTCTGCAGTTCTTCAAATTGTCAATTCATTGCAAAGGGATGAAAGCCCAGAAACATCACCATTTCACATCTGTTTTAATGAGGGATCCAAACAAGAACTACTGACAGAGACTAAGTTTGATGGGTGAAAAATTTCTGGAGACAAAGGACAGTTGCATATTCTTAGAACTTTGCTCGACTGAGTACTTGTTAATTACAACAGAAAAATGGATAAATCTGTTGGCTGACTTTGACCAAATGATCAAATTTACTGTCATTACTAATGAGATAAACTTACACCATGTGCTTTGTGATGTTTCACTGACACAATATTTTAACTGTAATATTCCTGCCTAAATTGCTTAATTAATGATGAGCCAACAAAAAGATAAATCCATATTGAGAGAAATTCTGCGAAGTAACTGGCCCAGACTCTCTAAAAAACGTGAGTGCAATGAAAGAAAAATTTTAAACAGCTACAGGGGACTCATTAAGATTAAAGGAGACTCAACAGTTGTAACAGATAAATGCAATACATGGTGTTCAATTACATATAGCAACGAACTCAATTAGAGAAATTTGAATGTGGGTTTTATATGTGTACCAGTTTTCCAATGATTGCCCCTTAGCTCTAAATCTACTCTCTTAACTGTGACTTGAGATTCTAGAGGTGGGTCGTGTAAGCAGTTTTCTTTGCAGGCCAGAGTAAGTCGGACTTATCCACAGAAAGTACTGGAAGGGCTTAAGGGCTGCAGCAAGGGGCCTTACATCCTTATTCCAGCTCCTGTTACCTCCTTCTTCCTGCAGGACTGCCACTGGCTGATGTGTGGGGAATCAGTGGAGCTCGTCCTCCAGCCAGGTTCTCTACCCAGACACTACATTCAAACTCCAGTGAACTTGCATCGAGTTTCTCTGGAACGCTTAGGGACCATCCACTGAGGCACAGCAGCTTCCTCTCTGATGAGGTTCTCTCTGCTTTGGTGGGGGGCAGCCTCGTCCTTATTTGTTCCTCTTTTGGGTACCTTCCCTCACCCCTAAAGGCTGTGGCTGCTCCCTACATTTGCCTTTCCTATATTCTACAGAGCAGGGGTCAACAAGCTTTCTCTGTAAAGGGCTAGACAGTAAATAATTTAGGCTTTGGGACATAAGGTCTCTGTCACAACTCGTCAATTCTGGTTTTGGAGAAAAGGAATAAAAGGTATCAGAAGATCTCCTTGAAGAGCTTGGAAGAAGCCTAGGGAAAGGGGGTGACAGCATGTCAATGCTGTGAAGAGTCCACACTGAGTCACCTCTGACCTGCTGTCTGGCGTTAGCAGCCAGAAACCAGAAGGTGGTAGCAGAGAGCTGTTCGCTTGGAAGAGACTCTGGGACTAGGACAAGAGGCAGCTGAAGGGCGATTGTGGGGCAGTCAATGCTGGGTCTGAAAGCGCAGATCAAAGAGAAAAGGGGAGTGAACACTAAATAGAAGTAGATGGGAGCGCCAGATCAGGAATCAGCATCAATTTGCTTTCCAGTGATAGAGGCACTAAGAAGAAAGTGGGAGAACTTAAATTGTTAATGTTACATAAGGCCAGAGGGAGAGACTTTAAAATTAAAACTTACAATCATAAAGCAAAATATGGGATTTATACTAACAACAGCGGACTGGACTGCATTAGTCAGGTAGGGCAGCCCTGGCTATGCATTATTATTTTTGGTGGTTCTATCTAAAAATAAACACATGGTGCTATTTTATCTTTCTTTTCATGAAATTACATATTTTTCATAGGAACATTTTAAAATTACAATAACTGAATCCCTGAGCCAGTAATATGCACTGTGGTTTTTTTGGCACATTCCCTTTTAGCTCCAGGTATTAAAGTCCTGATCTTTGGTTGAATCAGCCTAGTAAGATCTTTCTCAGCCATTAAAAAAAGCAGAAATCCAATTAATTTTTTAATTCAAAATTGAATGAGGTTTTAGTTTTCTCTTGTGCTCGTATATTTAACTACTATTCTATTACTATTTAAATTTTCCCACTACATGCTGCTTATATATTCATGCTCTCGTGAACATTTCTTGAGCACCTACTTTATTCTAAAACCGTTCTAGACTTTGGGATGCAGCCTGTAGGAAAAAGACAGTAATTCTTATCCTCCTAGAGTATCTTTTCTGGTGGTTGTTATGTAACTAATCATAAACATCTGTAAACATGCATCTTTGTAGCTTTCTCTGCCTTTGCTGTCTGGTGATTTTCCTTAAGTCATATCTTTAGAAATATTAATGAATTATAGATTAAGAATGTGTCTAGTTCTTTACATATATTAATAAACTACTTTCCAAAAAGGTTCTAGTTTACAGAACTGGATACTGCAGTAGCTTATCAGAGTTGCTATATCAATATGTTTTCACCTTTATCAAATAGTTTTCACATATGTAAAATTAGAATAACATATTATTTGCCACACACTGTAGAAGGAAAAGAAGATAATGTATATACAGTAGGCTACCCAAGGCAACATTGACAGTAAGCACTCAACAAACAGCTACTATTACTTTTAACACATTGTTTGGAATCTACATATTTATAAGACAGACTCAAGAGTTAAATGTGTCAGTTATTAAAGATGGTTTTAACCTTAAAAGTGAAGGCAGCCCCATTAATTATGGAGTATTCTTTATATTGTTTATCCCTAATACTAGTAATATGTACTACATACTATCTGTCAGACTCCAAGTCAAATGTTTTATATACGGTATTATTTATTTATCACCCAGAGGAACAATATAAGTGCTGTTACACTCAAGAGATGAGAAACCTAAGCTCATAACATTCTCAGAATAAAAAATTAGCAGAACCAGGATTCAAATTAAGAAAATACCTGACTCCAAAATCAATACTCTTTCAACAAAATCACATTTCTCTTGGAAAAGGGAGGGGAATAAATAAAAGCCAAATTCAGAGATTCAAATGCAAACACTGAAGAGCCAATTCACCACCTCTTTTTGGCAAACAGCTCTAATCCAGTAGAGTATGGAAGGAAATTATGTTTCCATATAATATTTACAACAGGTCAAATACAGTTTTTTTTCTGTCCTCAACTCTTTTGCACCAAGATCTATGAGTGCCCAATGCTTTGTTTCTATCATAGTTTTCAGGTTTATTTGCTCCTTCAATAATGTCAGGAAAATGAACTTTTTGGATGCTTGACTATTAGATACCCAACTGCCATCTGAAGAATATCTTACATTATTTCTATACCATAAACACCTTTTCCCCAGCATTTACCACTAATGTGGATGCTTCCAATATTACAGTTAATGGCACCCTTTCACTCATCTTTGGCAAAATATTCTGCCTCTGAAGAGAGTAAGGGAGAAAATCTTAGTAAAAAAAAAAACAATGAAACAAAAGCAACAGAATACAGGATTAAAGTTGTAAATATGGAACACAGAGAGAAAGAAGAGTGATTATGCTATCAATGTATAATATAAATGACTCTGATATTCTGGGATGCTTAACCACAATAGAGAAAAAGCATTTGACAAAATCAAACACCTAATCATGATAAAAACTCTCAGTAAATCAGGAATAGAGGGGACTTTTCTTATCATGTTAAGACAATCTACAAAAACCTATACCTGGTATCTTACTTACTGGTGAGAAGCTTTAAGCTTTCCCTACTAAGATCAGGTATAAGGCAAGGATGTCTTATATGAACAGTCTTTTCAACATTATGCTGGAAATCCTTGAAAATGCATTGAAAAGAAAAGTGAATAAAAGATATGCAGATTGGGGAGGAAGAAATAAAACTGTGTTTGCAGATAACACGATTGTCTATGAACAATTTGAAAGAATTACCAAAACAGCTCCTGGAACGAATAACCAACTAGAGCACAGTAATATATTAATTTCTGTATCCTAGTAATGAACAAGTGGAGTGAAAACGATGACAAGGTATCACTACACACCTATTAGAATGGCCAAAATCCTGGTCACTGACAGCGTCACCAACCACTGGCGAGGTTATGGAGCGGCACGCATGCATTGCGAGTGCGAATGCAAAATAGCGCACCTCTCTAGAAGACAGTCTGGCAGTTCCTTACAAAACTAAACATATTCTTAATGTAACATCCAGCAATTGTGTTCCTTGGTATTTACCCAAAGGAGGTGAACACTTATGTCCACACAAAAACCTACACATGGATGTTTATAGTAGCTTCACTTATAATTGCCAAAACTTGTAAGCAACCAAGATGCCCTTAAGTAGGTGATGGATAAATAACTGTGATCCATCCAGATATCAAATATTATTGAGACATCAAGCCACAAAAAGACATGGAGGAGCCTTAAATGCGTATCAGTAAGTGGAAGAAGCCAGGCTGAAAAGGCTCCATGCTGTGTGATTCCAGCTACAGGATGCTCTAGAAAAGGCAGAACCACAGAGACAGTAAGAGCAGTAGCTGCCGAGGTCTGAGGGTGGGAGAGGGGTGAAGAGGAAGAGCAAAGAGGGTTTCTAGGGCAGTGAAGACACTCTGGGGGACACATGAATGATGTGGACATGTCATTCTACATTTTTCCAAAATCAAGGCATGTCCACAAACCAAGAATGAACCATAATGTGCACTGTAAACTTCAGGTGAGTGTGACATCAGTGCAGCTTCCTCAGTTGTAACCAACGCCCCAGTCTGGTGGAGGGTGCTGACTGATGGGAGAGGCTGAGCATCTGTGGGGCAGCGTTTATGCTGACCTCTATGCTCTCCCCTCAATTTTACTGAGACCCTAATACTGCCCTAAAAATAAAATCTTAAAAAATCACCCCTAATATGGTTACTCTGAAGTTTTGAATCAACTGAATCTTTGTTGGACAGAGCATATGTCCAGTTAGTGTCCAACTGACTGATTTATATCAAGTCCAGCATCAGACACCTTTGTCCCCAAATGGCACATCACCCCAAAGTGAATTAACAGCAGTTGTGCAGCATCTTGAACACTAAATTAATATATATAAAGAGCCTAGCATATAACTGGTTTGCAGAAAACTCTTGTCTTCCTTTCTGCTTCCTTCCCTCTTTTCTACTAAGTTTCCACTTAGTTCTAATATTATGATTTTAATCTGGAATCAAAGTGGCCTAATGTTCTGCTTTTCCCTCAAAATCCCTTTAAGTTCCTGCAGCTTGCACAGAGGCCTTCTACTGAAGTGTTGAGAGGTGCTTAATATTGGATGAAAGCTTTCAGTATTTTTTGTTACAATGTGACATTCTTCAGACAGAACTAGCCGATTTTCTGCTCATTCCATCAACACTAGAATGGAAGTAACTACTGGCTGATACTGCCCCAGGACTTGGCTAGTCATGTTTTTCTGAATAGGTCAGTCACTGGGATTGAAGATAAAGAAAAACTGGGACCTATCATCTTTAGTAGCTAGAAAATTCCAGAAACAGATACTTTGATTGTTCAGGGCTGCTTCTAGTCTAAGAAAGCCTAAAATTTATTGGGCATTTTACAGATGCACTAATTTGACAGAACATAATTCACAAACTCTGCCTCTAAGGGTTCAAAAGGTCATTTATCAGAGCTACCTCAGAGCTAGTATTGCTGTAAATAATCTCTAAAAGACATGGATTAAGGACTAATTTCAGGCCAGGATCAACAAATATACAAAGCTGCCTACAAGAAAAACATGATGCCCAGACTCATAAAATTATAGATTTTAACTAATTAGTCAATTAATTGCCTTGAATTGACTATAATTAATTAAACTCCATTAATTATAGTCAATTCAAGGCAGAAACTACAAACTTAAATTGCTACAAACCTGAATTATCTAAGGACTACCTAGAAATTTATTTTTAATCCATTGCTACTGACACAGATACACATGTGTAGATGATGGAAATTCAATGCCCTGTATATTCAGCTCAGACATTAGCAGAAGTGTTCGGTAATGTGGAATATTCTCTAAGTGGAGTAATTTTTTCTGGCCGCCTCTTTCTCGTTACCTGTCAGCTACCATGAGTGAGGGAAAGGACCTGACCAACAGTATCTCCAGTTTTGCTTGAATAAAGCTGGGGGACTTGTTGTTTTGTTTATTGGCAAAGCAAGCATAGTGGAGTCACACCAAAATTTCACTTAATCTACACACTGTATTTTGTGGCAACAGGGTAATTTGGAAAAAAAAAACAATGCAACATCCTTCTTAGTAAGTGGGTGCCTCATATTAGTGAAGCAATTTGCCTGAAGAATTAAAGGTAGGCTTTAACAGCTGTGGGAAAAATATGTCAATGACACCAAGGGTTTCCTGTCAACTGAAAAAATTAAAATACATTGTTAAGTAGCCAAATCAGTGGATGATGTCTTCACTGATGTTCTCAATGAAAAAAAAAATTAATTGATGGCTATGGAGAAACATGTTAATGAAAAATCTAAGAAAATTATAACTTTGAGGTTAATTTTATTGTAATTTCTATCATATTAATTTTGGAACTTATGGGAAGGGATGTAGGCACGATACACCAAGTCAACTGAACACCTGGACTCAATGTGGAACTAAGATCCTATTCTCTCAGTACAGAAACACTTACTGGCAGACAATCTACATGTCCTAAACTGAGATAGCACAAGTGAAAGTCTTCACTAAAAACAGCACTATCACAGGGCTTGAACACAGAATACAGATTCTGTGTTTTACAGGTAACTATATGACCCTAAGTCTTTACTAAGAAAATGTCAAAGAGGGGAGAAGAATGGGTATGGATGTGTGATGGACAGAGTAGCCTCTGAAAGTGGTCCCAGGCCCCTAGTAAAATGAGTTACTTTGCTAGTGTCTAATGCCAAATGCCAGTGTGGCAATTCACCACCTCTCTCACTTGGGATTGGTTTTGAGGCCTATGAGAAGTCGTTGCTGCAGCACTTGGTCTACTGGTTGCTTGGTGCTCGGGAACCCAGTAACCTGCAAGCATGATGCAGGGACCATCTTTTCTTACACTGGAAGGATGCATAGGCACTTCCCAGCATGCCTTCTTCCTACCATGGGCAGGGTGAGGCGGAGCCAAGCACACCAAAGGCAGCTCTGGGACCGGGAGAGCGAGCAGGGCCTGTGGGCCGGACCAGGCTGGGCCAGGCCAACCTGGGCTGCAGCCATGGAGGACCAGAGGGAGGCTCTGCGGAAGATCATTACCATGCTGGCTGTGAAGAATGAGGAGATTCAGAATTTCATTTACTCCCTCAAGCAGATGCTGTTGAATGTGGAGGCAAACTCAGCCAAGGTGCAGGAGGACCTGGAGGCAGAGTTCCAGTCCCTCTTTTCCCTCCTGGAGGAGCTGAAGGAGGGCATGCTCATGAAGATAAAGCAGGACCATGCCAGCCGCACCTACGAGCTGCAGAACCAGCTGTCTGCCTGCACACGGGCCCTGGACAGCTCTGGGAAGCTTCTGGAGACGGCCAACCAGACCCTGCAGGCCACAGAGAGCGAGGACTTTCCAGACTGCCAAGCAAATCAAAGATGGTGTGACAATGGTCCCTGCCTTCCGGCTGTCACTGAAAGCCAAGGTCAGGACAACATGAGTCACCTACTGGTGGACTTCGCACAGGAGCAGAGGATGCTGCAGGCTCTTGAGTTCCTGCCTGTGCCCAGCACCCCCGTGAACGAACGACCTGGCCGAGTCCCTGGTGGCAGACAACTGTGTGACCCTGGTGTGGCGCAATGCCGGACGAGGACAGCAAGATTGACCACTACATGCTGGAGTACTGGCGGACCAACTTCGAAGGCCCACCCCACCTCATGGAGGAGCAGCCCTGGATGGTGATAGAGGGCATCTGGCAGATGGAGTATACCCGGACTGGTCTCAAATTTGACATGAAATACATGAATTTCCATATGAAGGCCTGTAATAAGGCTATTGCAGGCGAGTTCTCTGAGCCGGTGACCTGGGAGACACCAGCGTTCATGTTCCACCTGGATGCGTCCACATCCCACCAGAAGCTATAGGTGGATGATCTCTCCGTGGAGTGGGATGCTATGGGCAGGATATCAAGGCTTGCGAGAAAGATGGCAAGGGAAGGACAGTGTTTCCCGTCAACTCTCTAGCCAGAGGAACTCCATCTCCCAAGCAGATGCCCTCAGGTTGAGGGGGTCGGGATCACTTCACAGCTGGGTGCTAGACGGTGCTGGGGGACACGCTGATCGATGGCGGGGAACACTACTGGGAGGTGCGCTACGAGTCACACAGCAAGGCATTCAGTGTGGGGGTGGCCTACCGCAGCCTGGGCAGCTTCAAGCAGCTGGGCAAGACGGTGGGGTCCTGATGCCTGCATGTCAACAACTGGCTGCAGGTCAGCTTCACTGCCAAGCATGCCAACAAGGCCAAGGTGCTGGATGCCCCCGGGCCCGACTGCCTGGGTGTGCACTGCGACGTCCACCAAGGCCTCCTGTCCTTCTACAATGCCAGCACCAAACAGCTGCTGCACACCTTCAAGGCCAGGTTCACACAGCCCCTGCCGCCTGCTTTCACAGTGTGGTGTGGCAGCTTCCAGGTGACGACAGGCCTGGAGGCCCCAGCTCTGTGCGCTTCCTGGTGGTCCGGTTAGTTTAAGGTTGGTCATCACAAAACGGAGATACAAAGTAAATAGCTACCTCGAGCCCTATTCCTCCTCTCTTCTGGCTGGTTTCTGAAGAGAAGTGATCTCCCTCTGATTTCTAAGAAGGAGTGATTTTTTTAAGACTATAATACCTTAAATTAAAATCTATCAATATTAATTCAATAAAATTCAGGTTAATTACTACTTTTCATAATATCTATCATACTAATTTTGGAACACATAGATATGGTGAACCCATTAAACAACCCAACAAGAGAAACACGAAGACACTAACCTTGAATTTTTTTCTCACTTCTGCAATTTTCATTTCTAATTCCTCTGTTTTAAATTTAATCAGTTGGAAAACAGCACCAGTGTGATAAGCTTCCCTGTATAGCTGTTTAAGATAGTCACCATTTTTTGACCTCAGTTTTATCAAAGATTGGATTTCAGATTCAAACTCTGACTTTGTCTTTATACTGTAAAAAATAAAGAAAAAAAGATTTATATGAATATTCCAAAAAAAGTATATAGCAAGGTAAACACACTTAATAGAAAAAAGGGAGCAGGGTCATATTTTATGTTGTAAAAAATACAAAATAACCAGATACTTAACTAAAATTTGATTATAGAAAATATGTCCCCAAATTCCATTTATTTTTCTACCATTCCTGTTGGTTATCCCTAATTGTCAGGCTGTGCTCAATCTCAGAAGGATAAGCATATCATTAAGAAAGCCTGGGGATGCCAGATGCACAGTGTTCAGAGAATTCATTCCCTTCTGGTATCAATGCATCCTTTCTAATCCTACAGAACACCGCTACTAAGAATAATCAAGTAGAGAAAAATCCAGTCAATGAAAAAGAGAAAAAAATCAGCAAAATAAAATCACCAACTAAAACAAAACTCTCAAAAAGAAAAAAACCAATGGCAAGGGAAAGAGTTAATAAAAGGAAAAACTAAGGCACTATTACAATTATAAGATCCTCAAAGACAGAGAAATACTAGACTTTATGGAAAACTAACAAGTTGTTATTCCTGTCTAGATTGGGTACCACTTCTGTTCTAAATGGATACCACTGAAACATACAATATAATACAAAAATACCAAAAAGGCACAGCTACACTCACACAGGAGGTACACCTATCTGCATAAGGGATGGAACTGGAAAGCAAAGCTGGAGTGGAGGGACAGCAAGGACTGGCCAGAGACACCCCACCAGATGGGCCACCCCAGTAGGGCTCACTGCATGCACAGCAGACCTGTGGGGGCTGTACTAGATGGTGAAAGAACCAAGTCACTAATGGGGACTACAAGTTTATAGAAAGCTAGGGGATGAAGGCATTGTGGAGAAAAGGCATACAGACTAAGAATTCAACTGATGGGTAAAGGAGAAATCAAAAAGTATCTTTAAACAAATGTAACTGGAAACACAATATACCAAAACTTATGGGCTATAGCAAAGACAGTTCTAAGTAGAAAGTTTGTAATAATGAATGCCTACATTAAAAAAAGAAAGATCTCAAACTAACTTTATACCTTAAGGAAATAGAAAAATAAGAACAAGCTAAGCTCAAAGTTTGGAGATGGAAAGAACTGACAATCAGAGCAGAAACAAGTTAAATAAACAAAAAAAACACACAAAAGATCAAAACAGAGGCAGGCGGTGTTTTTAAAAAGATAAACATGGAGGAGGGCTCAAGATGGCGGCATGAGCAGGGCAGCAGCAATCTCCTCCCAAAACCATATATATTTATGAAAATACAACAACTACAACTATTCCTAAAAGAGAGACCAGAAGATACAGTACAACATCCAGGCTACATCTACATCTGCGAGAACTCAGCATTTCACGAAGGGGGTAAGATACAAACCCGTGACCTGGAGGGACCCGAGCACTCCCCCCACCTCAGATCACTGGCAGGAGGAAAAAGACTCAGAGTGAGGAGGGAGTGGAAGCACAGGACTGCTAAATAACCAGCCCTGGTGATCTGCATCGGGAGCACAGACACACATCGCATGGTGCACTGGAGACTAGAGAAACGGAAGGGCAGGATCCGAGATGGAGACTGCAAGCAGCTCCCCACAGCCGGCATCCCTGGGACAAAAGAAAAGCAGGTGCTTTTTTAAAAGTCTTAAAGGGACAAGGGCCCAACAGCTGAACAAAATCGTCCCAGCACACTCAGCCCAGCAGGCTGGGAATCTTGAGGAACTTCGGGCCCCCTAATCCCCTGCCAGGTAAAGCAGCCCCAAAACCCCTCATGGCAATAAGCAGCCTGCCATTTGTTCCCAGTGGCTGGTGCTGCACACAGACTGGCTGACCTGCCACACCTGCGGAGCAGCCAGAGAGCGGCCCCGCCCACAGCAACCACACAGACTCTCCTCCCAGTGCGCAGCAAACCAGGACAGGCAGCGGAAGCCCGAGCAAGGTCTGGAAGGCACGAAGGGCGCCGTCCTTGCAGCAGAAGGCATCCGATGTGGCTGCGACCCCCTGCACTGCTCTAGGCTAGCCTGAGTGCGGACCCACCCACAGCAGCTCAGGAGATTATCCCAGAGATTGCCTCCTGCTGTGCGGGTAACCGGCACAGGCTGTGGAAGCCAGTGCAAGGTCTGGAAGGCACAAAGGGACGCCATCCTCGCAATAGAACATACCAGGCATGGCTGCCACCCCTCACAGTGCTCTAAGCTAGGCTGAGAGCAGCGCCACCCATGGCAATTCAGGGGATTATCCCAGAGACAGCCTCCCGGTGTGCAAGGCACAGGCTGTGGAGAAGGGCAAGGTGAACATCAAGCAGGGAGGGACTTTGTTCTCCCAGATGACACACATGCCACCTGCTTGTAACCACTTCTACTGCCATGAAAAGACAGAAAAATCTGGTCCAGTCAAAAATCACTCAGGAAACTCCAGAGACAGGGTCTGGTGGGATAGATTTAACAAATCTTCCTGAAAAAGAATTAAAAATAAAAGTCATAACCATGCTGACGGACCTACAGAGAAATATGCAGGAGCTAAGGGACGAAGTCTGGAGGGAGATTACAGAAATGAAACGATCGATAGATGGGATTAAGAACAGACTGAATATGGTGCAAGAGAATAGAAATCAGAGAACAGGAGTACAGAGAAGCTGAGGCAGAGAGAGATAAAAGGATCTCTAGAATGAAAGAATATTAAGAGAACTGTGTGACCAATCCAAATGGAACAGTATTCGCATTATACGGGTACCAGAAGAAGAAGAGAGAGAAAAAGGTATAGAAAGTGTCTCTGAAGAAATAATTGCTGAAAACTTCCTCAAGCTGGGGAAAGAAATAGTCTCTCAGACCATGGAAGCCCACAGATCTCCCCAACACAGGGGACCCAAGGAAGACAACACCAAGACATATAATAATTAAAATGGCAAAGATCGAACACAAGGACAGAGTATTAAAGGCAGCCAAAGAGAGAAAAAAGATCACTAACAAAGGAAAACCCATCAGGCTATCATCAGACTTTTCAACAGAAACCTTACAGGCCAGAAGAGAATGGCATGATGTATTTAATGCAATGAAACACAAGGGCCTTGAACCAAGAATACTGTATCCAGCACAATTATCATTTAAATTTGAGGGAGGGATTAAACAATTCCCAGACAAGCGAAAGTTGAGGGAATTTGCCTCCCACAAACCACCTCTACAGGATATTTTAAAGGGACTACTCTAGATGGACGCATTCCTAAGGCTAAATAGATGTCATCAGAGAAAATAAAATCACAGCAAAGAAAGCAGACCATCCAAATACTAACTAAAGGCAAAAAATAAAATCAACTATCCACAAAAACAGTCAAAGGAAACACAAAAGAGTACAGAATAAAACACCTCACATATAAAGAATGGAGGGGGAAGAATAAGAAGGAAGAGAAATAAAGAATCATCAGACTGTGTTTATAACAGCTTATTAAGAGAGTTAAGTTACACTGTTAGTATAGAAGCTACCCTGCAATGGCAATAAATACATATCTATCGATAATCACCCTAAATGTAAATGGACTGAATGCACCAATCAAAAGACAGAGAGTAACAGAATGGATAAAAAAGCAAGACCCATCTATATACTGCTTACAAGAGACTCACTTCAAACCCAAAGATATACACAGACTAAAAGTGAAGGAATAGAAAAAGATATTTCATGCAAACAACAGGGAGATAAAGGCAGGTGTTGCAGTACTTGTATCAGACAAAATAGACTTCAGAATGAAGAAAGTAGCAAGAGATAAAGAAGGACATTACATAATGATAAAGGGGTCAATCCAACAAGAGGATATAACCATTATAAATATATATGCACCCAACACAGAAGCACTGACATATGTGAAACAAATACTCACAGAATTAAAGGAGGAAATAGAATGCAATGCATTTATTTTAGGAGACTTCAACACACAACTCACTCCAAAGGACAGATCAACCAGACTGAAAATAAGTAAAGAGACAGAGGCACTGAACAATGTATTAGAACAGATGGACCTAACAGACATCTACAGAACTCTACACCCAAAAGCAGCAGGATACACAGTCTTCTCAAGTGCACATGGAACATTTTCCAGAATATATCACACCACACACTAGGCCACAAAAAGAACCTCAGGAAATTCAAAAAGATTGAAATTGTACCAAACATCTTCTCAGATCACGAAGGCATGAAACTAGAAAAAAATAGTACAAAGAAAACATAAAGGCTCACAAACACATGAAGGCTTAACAACATGCTCCTAAAGAATCAATGGATCAATGAACAAATAAAAACAGAGATCAAGCAATATATGAAGAAAAATGACAATAATTCAACACTGCAAAATCTGTGGGATGCAGTGAAGGCCATGCCAGGATTGAAATATACTGCAATACAGTCCTAGCCCAGGAAAGAAGAACAATCTAAAATGAAGAGTCTAAACTCACAATTAATGAAACTAGAAAAGGAAGAACAAATGAGGCCCAAAGTCAGCAGAAGGAGGGACATAAGAAAGATTAAAGCAGATATAAAATTGAGAAGAATAAAAAATTGAAAGAATCAATGAAAGCAGGAGCTGGTTGTTTGAAAAAATAAACAAAATAGATAAACCCCTAGCCAGACTTATCAAGAAAAAGAGTCTGCACACACAAACACAATCAGAAATGAGAAAGGAAAAATCACTATGGACACCACAGAAATACAAAGAATTATTAGAGAATACCATGAAAAATTATGTGGTAACAAACTGGATAACCTAGAAGAAATGGACAACTTTCTACACAAATACAACCTTCCAAGACTGACTCAGGAAGAAACAGATAATCTGAATAGACCAATTACCAGCAAAGAAATTGAACTGGTAATCAAAAAGCTACCTAAGAACAAAACCTCTGGACCAGATGGTTTCACAGCTGAATTTTTTCAAACATTTACTGAAGACCTAATATCCATCCTCCTTAAAGTTTTCCAAAAAGTAGAAGAGGAGGGAATACTCCCAAATTCATTCTATGAGGCCAACATCACTCTAATTCTAAAACCAGGCAAAGACACCACAAAAAAGAAAATTACAGGCAAATACCCCTGATGAACACAGATGCAAAAATACTCAACGAAATATTAGCAAACTGAATTCAAAAACTACATCAAAAAGTTCACCCATCATGATCAAGTGGGATTCATTCCAGGGATGCAAGGATGGTACAACATTCGAAAATCCATCAACATCATCCACTACATCAACAAAAAGAATGGCAAAAAAACACAGTCATCCCATAGATGCTGAAAAAGCATTTGACAAAATTCAACATCCATGCATGATAAAAACTCTCAACAAAATGGGTATAGAGGGCAAGTTCTCAACATAATAAAGGCCATATATGACAAACCCACAGCCAACATTATACTTAATAGTGAGAAGCTGAAAGCTTTTCTTTTAAGATCGGGAACAAGACAAGGTTGCCCACTCTCCCCACTTTTATTCAACATAGTTCTGGAGGTCCTAGCCATGGCAATCAGACAACACAAAGACATACAAGGCATCCAGATTGGCAAGGAAGAAGTCAAACTGTCCCTGTTGGCAGATGATATGATACTGTACATAAAAAACCCTAAAGAATTCACTCCAAAACTACTATTACTAGATCTAATATCTGAATTCAGTAAGGTTGTGGGATACAAAATTAATACACAGAAATCTGTTGCATTCCTATACAATAACGATGATGTAGCAGAAATAGAAATCAGGAAAACAATTCCACTTTCAATTGCATCAAAAAGAATAAAATACATAGGAATAATCCTAACCAATGAAGTAAAAGACTTATACTCTGAAAACTACAAGGCACTCATGAGAGAAATTGAAGAAGATACCAGTAAATGGAAACACATCCCATACTCATGAATAGGAAGAATTAATATTATCAAAATGACCATCCTGCCTAAAGCAATATATAGATTCAATGCAGTCGCTATCAAAACACCAACAGCATTCTTCAGTGAACTAGAGGAAAATATATATGGAACCACAAAAGACCCCGAATAGCCAAAGCAATCCTGAGAAGGAAGAATAAAGTGGGGGGAATTAAGCTCCCTGATTTCAAGCTCTACTACAAAGCCACAGTAATCAAGACAATTTGGTACGGGCACAAGAACAGACCCATAGACCAATGGAACAGACTAGAGAGCCCAGATATAAATCCAAGCATATATGGTCAATTAATATATGATAAAGGAGCCATGGATATACAATGGAGAAATGACAGACTCTTCAACAGCTGGTGTTGGCAAAACTGGACAGCTACATGTAAGAGAATGAAACTGGATTATTGTCTAACCCCATACACAAAATTAAAGTCCAAATGGATCAAAGATCTGAATGTAAGTCATGAAACCATAGAACTCTTATAAAAAAATATAGGCAAAAATCTCTTGGACATAAACGTGAGCAACTTCTTCATGAACATATCTCCCCTGGTAAGGGAAACAAAAGCAAAAATGAACAAGTAGTACTATATCAAACTAAAAAACTTCTGTACAGCAAAGGACACCATCATTAGAACAAAAAGACATCCTACAATATGGGAGAATATATTCATAAATGACATATCAGATAAGGGGTTGACATCCAAATTATATAAAAAGCTCACGCACGTCAACAAACAAAAAGCAAATAAGCCAATTAAAAAATGGGCAGAGGAGCTGAACAGACACTTCTCCAAAGAACAAATTCAGATAGCCAACAGGCACATGAAAAGATGCTCCACATCGCTAATCATCAGAGAAATGCAAATTAAAACCACAATGAGATATCACTTCACACCAGTTAGGATGGCCAACATCCAAAAGACAAACAACAAATGTTGGCGAGGATGTGGAGAAAGGGGAACCATCTTTTACTGCTGGTGGGAATGTAAATTAATTCAACCATTGTGGAAAGCAGTATGGAGGTACCTCAAAACCACTCAAAATAGAAATACCATTGGATCCAGGAATCTACTCCTAGGTATTTACCCTAAGAATGCATGAGCTCAGTTTGGAAAAGACATAGGCACCCCTATGTTTATCACAGAATTATTTACAATTGTCAAGAAATGGAAGCAACCTAAGTGTCCATCAGTAGATGAATGGATAAAGAAGAGGTGGTACATATACACAATGGAATATTATTCAGCCATAAGAAGAAAACAAATCCTACCATTTGCAACAACATGGATGGAGCTAGAGGGTATTATCCTCAGTGAAATAAGCCAGGTGGAGAAAGACAAGTATCAAATGATTTCACTCATCTGTGGAGTATAAGAACAAAGCAAAAACTGAAGGAACCAAACAGCAGCAGACTCACAACCCAAGAATGGACTAACAGTTCCCAAAGGGAAAGCAACCGGGGTGGATGTGTGGGAAGGGAGGGATAATGGGGGAAAAGGGGCATTATTAGCACACATAATGGAGCTGGGGGGATACACGGGAAAGGCAGTATAACATGGAAAAGACAAGTAATGATTCTATAGCATCTCACTACGCTGATGGATAGTGACTGTAATGGGGTATGTGGTGGGGACTTGATAATAGGGGGTGTCTAGGAACCATAATGTTCAAACAATTATACATTACAATACCAAAATAAAAATAAATAAGTAAATGAAATAAAATTACTGCTTTACATCAAAAAAAAATGGCCCTCTTGACCAAAGCAACTTATAGACTCAATGCAATTCCTATCAAAATACCAATGGCATTTTTCAATGAACTAGAGCAAATAATCCTAAAATTTATATGGCACCACAAAAGACCCCAAAAGGTCAAAACAATCCTGAGAGGGAATAACAAAGCTGGAGGTATTACACTTCGTGGTTTCAAGCTATATTACAAAGCTACAGTGACTAAAAAATGGTACTGGCACAAGAACAGACACATAGATCAAGGGACAGCAGAGAGAACCCAGATAGAAATGCATGCATGTATGGTCAACTAATACACAATGAAGGAGTCATAAATACACAATGGGAAAAGACAGTCTTTTCACAAAACGGTGTTGGGAAAACTGAACAGCTATATGTAAGAGAATGAAACTGGATTACTGTCTAACTCGATACCCAAAAATAAACTTGAAATGGATTAAAGACCTAAATGTAAGACATGAAACCACAAAACTCTTACAAGAAAACATAGGCAAGAGTCTCATCAACTTCACTATGAGAAATGTCTTTCTGGATATGTCTCCCCAGGCAAGGGAAACAAAATAAAAAATAAACAAGTGGGAGTATATTAAACTAGAAATCCTCTGCATAGCAAAGGAAACCCTCAACAAGTAAAAAGACAACCTACCTTTTGGGAGAATATATCTGCAAATAACATATCCAATAAGGGGCTAATATCCAAAATATATAAAGAACTCATACAACTCAACACCAAAAACCCAAAGAGTTTAATTAAAATTGGGCAAAGGACCTGAAGCAGCATTTTTCTAAAGAAGACATACAGGTAGCCAACAGGCACATGAAAAGATGCTCCACATCGCTAATCATCAAGGAAATGCAAATCTGAACTACAATGAGATATCACGTCACACCAGTCAGAAGAGCCATTATCCAAAAGACAAGAAATAACAAGTGTTGACGAGGAAGTGGAGAAAGGGAACCTTCCTACTCTGTTGGTGGGAATATAAAATGGTACAGCCACTGTGGAAAGCAGTATGGAATTTCTCCAAAAAACTAAAAATAGAAATACCGTGTGACCCAGCAATTCCTTCACTTCTGGGAACTTAACTGAAGGAAAAAAAAATCACTAATTCAAAAATATATATGCATACTTATGTTCACTTGCAGCATTATTTGCAATAGCAAAGATATGGAAGCTACCCATGTGCCCATCAACAGATGAATGTACAAAGAAGATGTGGTACATATACACAATGGAATCCTACTCGGCGTTAAAAAAAAGAAATCTTGCTTGATGCAACAACATGGATGGACCTTGAGGGTTAAGTGAAGTAAGACAGAGAAAGACAAATACCACATGCCAAAATGGATTTCACTTATATGTGGAATCTAAAACAAACAAACAAAAAAGAGATAGACCCATAAATATTAACAACAAATGGTTGGTAAACATAGGGAGGCGGTTTGGGGAATGTGTGAAATGTGAAAAATCTGTGAAGGGGAACTGGACATGGGGTGTTCTTGCTAGTTTTCCCTCACCATGTCCCAGGCTTTAGACAGACACACTATCATTTCTGCCTTTGCTTGTAGGTTTATTTTTTCTGCTCTACCCAATTAAATGCTTTTACTTTATCCAGCCCCCTCACTTGTACAGATCCATGTCCCATGGTCCATGTTTGAAGATACTAAAACTTAATTCCTCTGTTCACTAAAGTCAGCAAGGCCATTGCTCCATCCATATTTTCAGGGCAGCCATGACCAGCTTGGAATTTAGCTTGCAAGTTGTTTACTTACTCTCTGTGCATTGTCCCCTGGATTTCCTTTCCTTTCTTGTAAGTACACTACATTTAAATGATGCATGCCCTATTTATACTCCATTTGTGTTTTGTAGCAAAAGACCTTTCACACTATTATCAACACTGCAGGAAATGTAAATTCTCGTTTTTCTGTCTATATTCTCTTTAGACATCTCATCCAGTCCCACTGTTCACGATTCAAAATCCGTGCCCCATATGATCATCTCTGTGCAATAGACCTATGTATCTAATTTTTACTTATTGCCATTTGAAAAGCTAATATGAATCTGAAATGTGATATGGCCCAGAGAGACATACTTCTGTCTTCTCCAAAGTCCCCTTATACCTTCTTTAAGCCCTTGTTACCTCAACAAGTAGCCTAACCATTTTTCGTTTCCTCACACCTTATATCCTACCTATCAAAAGATCTCATTGGCACTCCCTCCAAAGTTTATCTGAAAATCAGCTATTATCATTTTTTTACTGCAAAAACACTAAATCTATTTCATCATTATAATTTTTTGAATTACCAAATAAGCTGTCATTCTTGCATGCACCAAAGTCCATTCTTCACTAAGCTGCCCAACAGATTTTTCTAAACTGTAAGATGCCTTAAATGGATTAAATGCTTTAATCCCCATGCCTTCATCACAGTCCATTGGGCCTTGCAGTGTCTGGGCTCTGTCTGCACTGCCAGCATTTGCCTCCCTTACCTTTCTCATGCATAGTTCTCCAAAAACACTTGCCTCCATTTGGTTTCTATAACATACATAAAATTTTATCTATCACAGAGCTTTGGCATGTTCTGTCCTTCTGCTTAATATGTTCTTCCCCAGATCCACTCAGGGCTGACAGGTCACCTTCATTCAGGTCTCAACTTAAAGGTTACCTTCTTAGAGACGGTGTCTCTGATGAATGTCCTGACCAAAGCAGAGCTCCCAGTCTGTCCCTAGACCTGTCACTCTCTGGCACATTATCCAGCTTTATCTTCCTCACAGGAGTTGCAGTAAGTATATTTTAAAGATTTATTTATTATTTCACATACCCATTTAGGAGAATGTAAATTTAAGTGGTATCTCCAGTACCTGAAACAGTATTTCACACAAAGTAGGTACTCAGGACACACATCACATACACACATGTTGTTTTTAAGTCAATTAGTAGGTATTTTAAGTTGTGAAATTAATATGTATATACTTAAATTCAAATAGAAAGTAAACTTTTGCAGTTTAAATGCTTTCCATGTTGCAAAATTTTCCTGTTGATGGATGTCACTGGAGAAACTTACTGCACTGCTCATATCTTGTAAAAGTTACTTAACAACATTTTGTTAAACTTTGCATCTGTACCCAGAGCCCCTTATATCTTCCCTGATATTTTTATCGATAAATTTTGTTATTTTATTTAACACAAAATTGTGATGACTATCTTCATCACACACTGATGTCAATAATTAAACTACATGTAATAGACACCCTTTGTGCTTATGTCTTCGGTTACCATTGCTGTTATACACAACACTTTCTCCCAGGCATTTCCCTCACGGAGGTTAATCCTTGCAGTAAGGGCTTTTAGAGGTAACCTCTCTCAAAACTTACTAGCCTGGCATTGTCCTTAAGCGGGTGCAGGACACTAACTTCAGCTCTGAGATGACACCCCACGGCGCCCTGAGAAGCGGCCGGGGGTCTACCTGCTGCTGTGCCTGTTCTCCCTTTGCCAGTCATCAGGCTTTTGTTCACTTTTCCCTAAAAGCTCTTCAGGCTTCCTCTTTGTGATGCTCTCCGATACCAGTGATATGCACCGTGCATTGAAATCATTTGTTTCCTTTTGTATGGTTTTGTGTGTGTTTTGGTTAATACTGAAAGCTCTCACCTGGTTTTTCATATGTACTGATCTTACTACATTCTTTCTATTCTTACCTCCTGGGACATCTCAATCATTTTTCACTGATTATTAATTGATTTTTCCATGTTTTCATCTCTTATTCTCTTTTCTGTGTTTATACTTATTTCCCCAAATATTAACTTTTATTTTCAGCTATTTTTATTTTATTTTATGCTTTATGTCATCTACTTTTTACTTCAATAAAAATGTATGATTTTGTACTTAGAATTTCAGATTGATTTTTACTCTAATGTGCACATTCTTGTTTTAAAATTCCTTTCCTGTGTTCTGTGTTAGTATGTCATATGTAAATTCATACTTATTAGTTCAGATTTTACTCATTTTAAAAATATATTTAAGATTTACTATAAACCTACAGTAATTAAGACAGTGGGGTATTAGCAAAAACTATTCTTTTGGTTTGTGATCTATTTGCTCTGTGAAAGCCAATGTCAGAAGAATGAGAAGACAAGCCACACCCTGGGAGAAAATATTTGTAAAATACAGCTGATAAAAGGGTGCTATCTAAAATTTATGGCAAGCTGTGAAAACTCAACAGAAAGCTAATGAACAACCTGACTACAAGCTGGTCAGAGGCCTGAAAGGACGCACCTCACCAAAGATGTACGCTGGAAAATAAGCCCATGAAAGGGCGAGCTACATCCTGCGTCATCAGGGAAACACAAACCAAAACAAAGAATCACCATACGCCTGTTAAATAAGCTAAAATTCGGAACACTGACACCACCAAAAACTGGAGAGGCTGTGGACCGACAGTTACTCTCATGCACTGCTGGTGGGAACGCAAAATGGTGCAGCCTCTTTGGAAGACAGTTTAGTAGTTCCCTACAAAACTAAACATATTCTTATCATCTGATCGAGCAACTGTGTCCTGTGGAATTTACACAAAAGAGTTGAAGACTTTGTCCACAGAAAAACCTGCACATGGGTGTTTACGGTGGCTTTACTTGTAATTGTCAAAACTTGTAAGCAGCCAAGATGTCCTTTAGAAAGTGAGTGGATAAACTGATATATCCAGATATGGAATATTATTCAAAAAGGAAATGAGCTATCAAGCCATGAAGAGACATGGAGGAACCTTAAATGCATATCGGTAAGTGAAAGAAGCTAATCTACAGGGGCAATGCACTGTATTATTCCAACTATATGATGACATTCTGCAAGTGGTAAATTATGGAAACGATGAAAAGACCAGTGGCTGCCAGCATTTGGGCTGCGTACAGAAGAATGAATAGACAGAGCACAGAGGATTTTGGGAGGCAATAAAAACACTTTGTAAAGTCGTTATGGTAGACAGTTGCTAATATGTTTGTCCAAACCCACGGGATGCACAACACCAAGTGTACCCTACTGTGAACTATGGACTCTGAGTGACACTGTAGTTCATACTGGAACAAACATACCACATTGGAATGGGATGTTCACAGTGAGTAAAGCCGTGCATGTGTAGGGACAGGAGATATATGGAAATTCTCTGTACTTTACCCTTAATTTTGCTGTGAACCTAACTGTTCTAAAAAAAATAAAGCATTAATAACAACAATCATTTTGTAGACCATAAATACATAAAATTTTTGTCAGTTATACTTCAATAAAGCTAGAAAAAGCTTTAAAAATAACAAATTTAATAAATGTTGATCGTATTTAGTGTTTTCTTTATAGAAGTTTCATATTTATATCTTTTTAGTTGAATTTAGGTTTCCTTCTCTAGTGAGTGAGATTTTTTTCCTTCCTATTTTCTAAGTAGTTTGTGTTTTTCGTGGCCAAGGAAGATGTTTTGTTCATGGACAGTCCACAGGGGTCACTAATTATATTTCTTGATTCTGCCCTATCACATCTTGCTAAGACTTTATACTGACACATGGCCTGTAATTGTTATTTATCCCACAAAATTTCTCTCATAAAATTTCTAATTTCTAAGAAGCAAATGAAGTGATAAAGATGAAAAGCTTGCTGGCCAGTTTAAAGTACTCTTACATTTAACATCTAACTTCTATCTCCATGAACATCGTTTCTCGGTCTCAGACCATAAATCCAAGTGACAGCTAGACACTTACACTTGAATCGTGCCATGCACAATTCCAAAGCGAACATAGCAACAGCTTTGCTCCAACTTTTCCTGTTTTCCTCCATGTTTCTCGTTTAATATCTGGTACCACCATCAAACCAGTTATTCAAACCTTAACTTATCCAATTACCATTAAAGTAGTCTTTTTAAAAGAGAAATCTCACCATACAGATTCTTTAGCAGATTTCCATTGTCTTCAGCATAATCCAATCCCCCTAAAATGATTCACTACCTGACAGTTAGTTCCCTATCCTCAGAGTTTTGTCCCTGACTTCCTGCCACATAAAAACACGTGTGAGCTGCACACACTCACACACACTCAAGCACACAGGCACATAAGTCAAGCCAAGCCCTTGCTATAAGCTCTAGCCACAGAGCCAGAAGTGCTGCTGCACAAATCTGCCACAATCTGTGTCCTAAGAGAACTGCTATTTTAATGGTAGATCTACTTACTCAGGATCATCATTTCTGGAGCAGTATATGTCAAGAATATTTGAACATTCACTAAATATCAGTTAAATTGAAGTAAGATTAAACTGCAAAGGAAAGACCTAACTAAGGTGACGGCTCCTGAATTTGCATTCAGAAATACAGACTTCAAATGCCAGCAGCCCTGGTGGTGGGACTTCAGGAAAGCTGCTTTGCCTCTCTGAATGCTAAGTGCTCCATTTCTTCCCTAGAAGCACACAAGAATTATTTAGAAAAAGTAGAATTCAAGCAAGGATGTATAAATATTCTACTTCTTGGTGAGCAAATCAATGAAATTTTAAATAATATTGAGAATATATTTTTTCATTTATCAAGCTGGAAAAGACTTAACATTCACAGCATTCAATGTCAGCACAGGTGCATAGCAGAACAAGTCTGTGCATCAGCTTCAATAAATGGTACAGTCTTCCTAAAAGGTGTTTTAGAGAAAGATTAGGAATTTAAAAGTATTACATCCAATCTACTTCTATAAATCTATTTTACATTTTAAAAAGCAATGATGCTGGTACATATACACAGTGGAATACTATTTAGCCATAAGAAAGAAACAAATCCTACCATTTGCAACAACATGGATGGAGCTGGAGTATATATATTATGCTCAGTAAAATAAGCCAGGTGGAGAAGACAAGTGCCAAATGATTTCCCACATTTGTGGATTATAACAACGAAGCAAAACTGAAGGAATAAAATAGCAGCAGACTCACAGACTCCAAGGAGGGTCTAGTGGTTACCAAGGGGAAGGGGTGGGGGAGGGCAAGTGGAGATGGAGGGAGAAGGGGATTGTGGGGTATCATGATTGGTGCACATGGTGTGTATGGGGTCACGGGGAAGACAGTGTAGCTCAGAGAAGACAAGCAGGGACTCTGTGGCATCTTATTACACTGATGGACAGTGACTGCAATGTAGTATGGGGGGAACTTGATAATAAGGGTGAATGTAATAACCACATTGTTTTTCTTGTGAGGCTGTCATAAGAGTGTGTATCAATGATACCTTAATAAAAAAATAAAATAAAATAAAGCAATTATGCTAAGAAAAATTTCTAAACAAAAATATTCACAGTATTTATAAGAAGTCATAAAAATGAAAACAACATAAATGTAGATTATGACATAGTTAACTCATATAGACTTTCATACAGATATAGAAATGATGAAGTTGAAATCTGTACAATATGACAAAAATTCTATTACATCATGTTAGAAATAAAGTCAGGAAACACAGTCTCATTAAAAATGAAAATCAGTAATATATTAATTGTGGCTACCTCTATGTATTGAAATGATTTTCATTTTTCAATTTTTTACTTATTTTGTATTTTCTACAATAAATATGCATAATAATCAGAGAGCTAAAATGATCATACAAGATACTTCTGCTCAGAAAGCACTGGAAATTTTGATAGAATGGGGCTTTGAGTGTCATAACTTAGGAAATGAAAAAAAAAATCTTGGGCATATCTAATAACACAAATTGAAAAACAGAACCCTTCTCAAAAATGTAAGGCTGCAAATGATTAACTCAACTTTATCCTAGAACTCAAAGATTCTCCACAAATTGTTTCCAGAAGAAAATGACCACCACAGAGTAAAAATAGACAAGAGCACAAGGAATAAAGACAGGAAGCATGAAACAGAGAATAGGATGCAGAAGTAGATCACAAACTACATATACTCAAATTATTAGATGTAGATTATAAAATAACTATATACTACGTTAAAAAGTAAAAGATAAACTTTAAATACCTGTATCAAACAGGGAATCATAAAATGACTTAGAAGGTTTGGAAGAAAACAAATAAAATTTAGAAATGAATAATTATTTTTGCATCATTTATACCTAGCTATCTGCCTTGGAGACTGAGGCTTCCCAGTTAACAACAAGAATGCATGAACTGCTGTGATCAACAGGCTTCTGATCATACCCCAGGCGCTGCCTCCGCCCTTGGCTTGCCTTGTCTTTCTTTGGAAGCTCACCAACACATGGCAGGTCTGACTCACCTACACATCTCTTAATCACTTCCTCTTTTTACTAAGCTTTCACTAATTCTCTGTTCAGCACTGTGTGATCTGCTATTAAAATCATCCATTTAACTTTTAATTTCAAGCAAAAATTTGAGGGAAAATAAATCAAATGACATCTTAAGATGTAATCTGGACAAGCATAATGCACGGCCATGGAAATCCTTCCCTACATCCAGGGCTACATTCCCACTGCAGGCGACAGATGGTATCAGTGTTCCCAATGATTGGCTGTCTCTCTAAGAGTATTAGACTTCCACCCTGTTGACTTCATGCTTGGACATAGGACTTGCTCTGTTAATGGAGTGTAAGCAGAAGTAACATTCATCCTCTTTCTGTGGAACCTGCCAGAGCCATCGAGTCATCTCACTAATGTACCTGTGTCGCAGCAACATGCCCCAGGAGCGTCCTATCCTCTACCCTGGGTCTGAGATGGAGAGACCGCATGAAGCAGAGACACAGCAGGCACAGCTGAGCAGCAAAGCAAGTGATAAATACACCTGTGTGCACTTGCCCAGCAGCCCCGGAGGCTGCTCATCACCATGGGATAATCTAATAAAGCTAATGATGCTCACACAGTCCTCCTTTCCTCCAGAGAGGCCTCCTCGGAGCTTGCCCAATTTGCAGACTTGCCCACTCTGGTTCTCTTTCTCAAAAAAATAAAATGTAGTAATATCAGCAACTACAATTTTAGATTATCCTTTAGAAAATAATGTCTCTTTTGCTCTCTTTAAAAAGTAGGCTTAACTTATGGGTAAATTAAACAAATGGCTTTATTCTCTTATTTCCAAGGATAAAACAATCAGACACTTCAGCAAACATCCTGCGCAATGACCAAATATTAACACTATCTCCCTCCATCAGTCCTCCTGCCCTCCTGCAACAGTGATGCACAGCACAGATGTGTCAGGCACTGTGCTCAATGAAGAGGATTCTGGGGTGAAGAAAATGTAGTCATGGCCTATGTGTACTCTCATGGATCTTCCCATCTTTTTGAGACAGACACCAGTCAAATTATTTGCAAACATGAAACTGCAAATATAACAAGAGGTATGAAGGAGTTGTATGTGTGCCATATATGCACACTGTAAAGCTTCCCAGAGCTGATTCCTAAGACGAATCCTAAGGATAAACAGTAATTGACTAGACAGAAGGAAAAGGAAAAAAAGAGCAAAAAATACCTTATGGGCTGGGGAAAAAAGGTGGCAAGTGGGAGAAACTGAAGTAAGACCACTGTACTTGAACCAAAAGTAAGAGCGAACCAGGTGTGATACGAGCAAAAGCAGGTATGCCTGCCTGTTCAGGGACCCTCTGAGATACATTACAGAGGGGTTTTTTGTCCTCACACCCCTGCTAAAATTAATGCAGGCATGGAGGGGAACTAATCATACTTAAGTTAAAAACAAATAAAAACTACTGTGCCAACCACAATGTGGTTATGGACTCGGAAGGGGTCTTGGTGATTGCACGTGACCGGTTCTGGAGTCGCTGTGAGTTCACGTGAGACCTGATGGCTTGTACCAGGCCACTGGCAGAATAGCAAAACACAGAGATTGCAAAGATAATTAGTACGTGGAATGTTTAACATTGACTATTAGGGATGAAACAGAAAGAGGAATGAAGAAAAGTTGTAGGTTTCTGAGCTAAGAAAGCTAGTTTAGTAGTTGTAGGAAGGAACTGGGGGTTGACCAAAGGACATCATGAGCCTGATGAAACATAGTCTAAAGTATCTCTGAGTGTAAGAGAATATGTCAAAGGGAACTGATATGAGTGAGCATAAACTCCTTAAGATCATTTTTCAATATTTTGCTATTTCTAAAGGATTCAGACTGATCAAAGAGCAACATCTGGAACAGAAATAAACAAAATGTAAGGTAATGATTAAACACACACACACACACCACATACCACCCAGGAACACAAAATGAAAATGTTTATTATAGTTAACGTATTATATATGCTATATAAGAATAAAGATTATTTGCAGAATTACCTGTCATTGACAGAACCTGTTATGGTTTCAATATCGATCCCAATTTTTCTATTTTCTTCTATCAATTGAATATATGCTATTGAAATATCTGAAAAATCTTTTGTGACATTAGAAAGCTCAATATCCCATGCATTTTTCTTTAGGAAAAAAATAAAAGAATAATTTTTACATGTTTCTGTATCTTGAAAAATGTTTGTAATAATGAAATTACTTTAGTTGCAAGAGTTCATACAGGGAACAGAGAACGGAGGGGCAGCAGGGAAGGTCAACTTACTGCAGCATAAAAATTGTTAAGTGCTTCCAGATACACTTTTTCGTGACCTTTTTTCTTCCAGACTAGGTTATCATAAAATTGTTTCAAATTATCCAGCTAAGAAAAAATAGACACAAGAAAAATAAATGAATGATGCAACTTTTCATTCTTTTGTAAAGAAATAGATTATATTTCAAGTTATGCAGCTAATATAATTTAATATTGATTGTAATGTAGAACAGTATGAAATTACACCATAGGGGGTGTTCATTTATGAAAACTGATGTAAGATTCTAAATAAAATACAACAAATCAGATGTAACAGTGCTCAAATGAATAATTAATCACGATAAAAGAGAATGTAGTTATAAAAATTGATCATAGGGAATTTAAACCATAATTCATCACATCAACAAACTAAGGGGGAAAAAACATAAAAATGGCCAACACTCTACCAACTAGACATATGAAAAACTCACTATCTAGTTGTCATAATTTTTTAACTACTACAAGGAAAAACTACCCAAATATAAGAACAAAAAATGTCAAAATAAACCATATTCCCACTGAACTCAAGAATGAGAACAGATTATCTTTTATCACCACTAATATTACTCATGTTTTTTGAAGGTTTAGCTAAAGGCAACTGGGTAATAAAACCAAATGTTACTACTATAATAGTCAATATGAATAGATATGTCTTCAACTTTAGATGATATACTGAATACATAGGAAAATGAGATTCTATTTAAAACTATAATAAATGATTTTGGTAAAATAGCTAGATATAACCATAAGGAAATTAATAGCATTATTTATAAGAGTAGTAATCTGTAAGATTAATAGCATAATTTATAACAGTAAAAATTTTTAAATATAGTGACTACTTAAAAATTTGGGGCAAAAATATAAAATAAATTCAACACAAAGGGAGGACTTAATAAAGCAAGCAGAAATTTTTATCTAAAAGCTTAAATCAAGACACACAAAAACAACAACATGCATGCAAAGGTAGAATAGGGCATACAGTCAGTTATCCAAAAATTAATTTAACAAAAAGAAGTTTTCTCTTTTGAACTGCATGAAGTAAGTCTGTATGGAAGACATGTGAGACTAGCCAAGAGGTTTATGAGAAATAAGAACAATGTTGGGAATGTGCTACCAGATCCTAAAACATCCTGTAATACCACTATATTAAAGCAGTATTTATTTTGGCATTGTGATAAAGACCAGAGGGAAAACTAGAGCTCATAAATAGGTTTGAGTTATTATTTTTTAAAGTGGTACCTGAATTCACTGAGAATTTATTTCATTGAATGGGATTGGAATAACATAGAATCTCTATTAAAAATACAAAACAAGGTAGTCTCACATCTAACACATTGTAACAAAAATAAATGTCAGATGAATAAAAATCTAAGTGCAAAGACAAAACATTATAAATTAATCAATGAGTTTATTTGTACAATCGTGGCCCAAAGGAGAATGTCACCTTGCCAAGAAAATCAAGAAGATCTGTTGATGTGTTTGACAGCATATTTTACAAAAATTGTTTGGCCAAAGATACCATAAACAAGATTGAAGGAAAAATAAAACTGAAGATGTAAGAGACCAGTGCTCCAGGACACAGCCTTTATGAAGGGCATCAGTGAACACTGCAGAGCTGAACACCCGAAAACTCTCCTCCATAAGGTACAACGAGAAAGCTGGCCAAAGAAATGTTAAAATCAGCTTTCTTGGAACTTTAGAAACCATCTAAAGGCTTGTAGCAACCTGGGAGGCACTTATTCAAAGAAAAGCAGCCTAGTCTTACTAAGAGGTAGGAAGGAGCTTTATGTTTTAACTTGTCCAATCCCTCCCTCAAGGTTCATGGTCACTTTGAAGAATAACTTCACACATTTGTGGAGACAACCAGCAGTCAGGCTGCCACCAGAGGGAGCAGAAAAGGGCTGCACTGCTTTCAAAGGCTCAGTCTCAGAGAACTGTCATTATTTGATGTATCTGGGGTTTTTTTGGAAAAGTCCACTTGCAGGGATGTTCAAATTTGACTTGGTACAGAACTCAACCAGTACAAAAAGTCTCCCCAGAAAAAATTTTTTTCCAAGGCATGATTGTCAGAAAGAAACCACAAGCAACTGATTGGTGGTTACCTGATACAACAGATAACGATTAGGACAAACAATAGAGGAGCCAACAAACAAAAAGAAAAGCTTTTGAGTGAAAAGAAATATCCATAGTGGCTCCATAAAGCTTTGACACAGCTCTGAGGGCCTGTAAGGCTGCAAATGCACAGGGATGTGGCAAAGCCCAGAGCTGTCCAGGTACTCTGAGAGTGCCTGAGAACCCCATAGGTTCTCCTCTCTGGCTGACCTTGAGGTCTATGAAAGCAGTAAGTGAGAACTAAGCAGAGCTGATGACTGCCTGGATGAGTACTGAAGGTTTGCCTGAGAAAGCACCCAAGCCCCCGGCAAACACAGGGGACTTGTTTCCAAGACTTTTAAAGATCACCGTCCAATCACAAGCAGACCACAAAGACAACTGAGGAGGCTTCAGTGGTTACACATAACAAAGAAAACACACGTTACAGAACTCACCCAAAAAGTCACTAAGCAAACAAATAACTCCAGGCAACAGTGAAAGACACAACCCTGGAAGGAGAATCTCATTTCCAGTGTTTCCACAATATATGATTTAAAATGGAGAGTCTGGACAAAAATGATATGATCCATGCAAATAAACAAGAATGATGGACCATATAGGAAAAGGCACTCAATAGGAACTGTCCTAGAGAAGCTTGGACATTAGATTTGTTAGCTCAAGCAGCCATTTTAAACATATTCAAAGAGCTAAAGGAAAATGTGTAAGGAACAAAAGATGGTGTTTCACCAAATAGAAAGTATCAACAGAGACGGCAAGAGAAAAGTGACACTAACACAAAGGAATCTTCAATGAAATTAACACCCCATTTCTCATCCAAAAACACAGGGGCTGAAGGCATATGCTAACATGTTCAAAGTACAAAAATAAAAGTACCAACAATCCTCTATTAAGAAAAACTATTATTTAAAAATGAAGACAAGAGTAAGGCATTCCCAAATAATCAAAAATGGTCACTAGGAAATCTGTCTTCAAGAAATGTTAAGAGATTCCTTCCTTCATGCTGAAACAAAGAAAACTAGACAGTAACCTGAATATATAAGAAAAAAATAAGGAAATTTTTAAATCATAACTATGCAGGTAAATATGAAGATGGCATAATGGTATTATTTTGTAAACACCTTTTCTCTTACCTGACTTAAAAGACAACTACATCAAATAGTAATTGTATATACACTTTGTTGACAGCCACACAGTGTATAAAGATGTAATCTGTACAATAAGAGCACAAACAAGTGGAGATGGTAGGGAGCTATGAAGATGCAAAGTTTTTGCCTACTACTGAAATTAAGTCAATATTAATACAAAGTATTTCATTTTTCTAAATTAAGATATTTTTGTAGTCCCAGGACAAAGTCTAGGAATATAATTTAAAAATATATAGTAAAATAAGTGATAAGACAAATGAAATAGTACACTAGAAGATATCTATTAACATGAAAGAAGGGATAATAGAGGAAATATAAAGAAGACAGAGAGAACAAAGAGCAAAATGGCATAAAGCCTACCTTATCAGTAACTACATTAAATGTAAATGGATTAAACACTTCAAAGTCTAGAGATTGACAATATGGATTTTTTTAATGACTTTTGCATACATACTGTCTCACAGAGACAAATTTTAGGTTCAATAACACAAATGTGTCAAAAGTGAAAGGTTATAAAAAGAAACACCATGAAAACAATAGCCTAGAAAAGTTATAATGGCTATATTAATATCAGACAAAATAGGCTTTTGAATAAGAACTATTGCTAGAGATACTTTATAATGGTGACTCAACTAATCAAGAAGACATTAACAATTACAAACAAGGATGCACCAAACAACGAAACCTCAAAATATATGAAGGAAAACATGACAGAACTGAAGAGAGAATAGGCAATTCAACAAAAATAGAGACTTCAATACGTATTTTCAATAATGGATAAAACTACTAGATAGAAGATTAACAAAATATAAGGCTTGAGTAGCACTAAACAACAAAAATTAACAGACATCCATAGACAATGCCATCCAATAAGAACAAAATAATAATTTTCTCAAGCATGTTCAGAGCATTCTCCTGGTAAGACTATGTGTTAGGCTATAAAACAAGCCACATTAAATTTTAAAAGACTGAAATGATGCAAAGTATCTTCTCTAACCAACCAGGAATGAGATTAGAAATCAATAACAAGCAAATCTGGAAATTCAAAAATATGTGGAAATTAAATACATTCTTAGATAATAAACATGCTAAAGCAAAAGTCTCAAGAATTAGAAAACACTTCCAGATGAATGAGAATGAAAGCACAACATACAAAACTTCTCGGATGCACGTACAGCAGTACTTATAAGAAATGTGTAACTGTAAATGCCTATGTTGAAGAAGATCTCAAGTCAATAATCTAACTTTATACCTAAAGGAAACACAGAAAAAGTAGTGCAAACTGAACCTAAACCAAGCAGAAGAAAGAAAATAATAAAGATCAGAGTGCAAATGACCAAATTCTAGTATAAAAAATAAAACACAGACACACACAAACTTGAGATAATAAAAACAAAATTTGGTTCTTTGAAAAGGTCAAGAAATATGAGAAAAGTCTACCTTTTATGACCAAGAAAAAGAGGACTCAAATTATTAAAATTGGAAGTTAAACAAGGGGCATTACTACTAACCTTACAAAACTAAAAATTATTTAAATAGAATGCTACAAAAAAATTTATGCCAACAAATTTGCTAAACAAGATGAAGTGAGCAAATTCCTAGACTCAAATTACAAAAACTAAGTCAAGAAGAAACAGAAATTATGAATACATCATAAAAAATAAAGAGATTAATAATCAAAAAACTTTCCAGAAAGTAAACAGCAAGACCAGATTGCTTCCCTGGTGAACGCTACTAAATGTTAAAAGACAAATTAACACATGTCCTTCAAAAACTCTTAAATGAAAGTACAGAAAAGGAGTATTCTATGAGGTAGTAGTACCTGATACCAAATCCTGACAAACACGTCACAAGAAATAAAAACAATGGGCCAAAATCATCTGCGAATATTGACACAAAAATTTTCAAAAAAATGGTAGTAAACTGACTCCAGTAACATATGAAAAGGATTATACCCCATGACCAGGTAGGATTATCTCAGGAAATCAAGGTCAGCTGAACATGTAAAAATCAGTAAATGTAATATATCATAAAGAACCAAATTCATCTGATCCTGTCAATAGATACGGAAATCATTTAACATAATTCTACACTGTTTATGATAAAGTTACTCAACTAGCAACATAAGGAAGCTTTCCCAGCATGATAGATGGTACCTGTGAAAAACAAACACCACACTTACTGAAAACTGGGTGCCGCCATTTGAGATCAGGATGTTTGTTCTCACCACTCATTTTTAACATTGTATTTGAAGTTCTAGCCAGAGTAATTAGGCAATAAAAAGAAATAAATGGCATTTGATTTGGGAAGAAATAAATAAAACCCTATGTATTTGCAGATGAAAGGATCTTATACATAGAAAACTCAAAGAAATCTACCAAAAAACCACTAGAGTTTAATTAACAAGCTTAGCAACTTGCAGGGTATTAGCACACAAAAATAACTGCATTTCTACACATAGAATTCCATTCACAATTGCATCAAAGAGAATAAAATACCTAGGAATAAACCTAACCAAGGATGTGAAAGACCTGTACTCTGAAAACTACAAGACACTCATGAGAGAAATTAAAGAAGATACCAATAAATGGAAACACATCCCATGCTCATGGATAGGAAGAATTAATATTGTCAAAATGGCCACCCTGCCTAAAGTAATTTACAGATTCAATGCAATTCTATCAAAATACCAAAAACTTCTTCAATGAACTAGAGCAAATAGTTCTAAAATTCATATGGAACCACAAAAGACCCCGAATAGCCAAAGCAATCCTGAGAAGGAAGAATAAAATGGGGAATTATGCTCCCAGACTTCAAGCTCTACTACAAAGCCACAATAATCAAGACAATTTGGTACTGGCACAAGAACAGACCCATAGACCGATGGAATGGACTAGAGAGCCCAGATATAAACCCACGCATATATGGTCAATTACTATACGATAAAGGAGCCATAGATATACAATGGGGGAATGACAGCCTCTTCAACAACTATGTTGGCAAAACTGGATGACTACATGCAAGAGAATGAAACTGTATTATTGTCTAACCCCATACACAAAAGTAAACTCAAAATGGATCAAAGACCTGAACGTAAGTCATGAAACCATAAAAGTCTTAGAAGAAAACAGAGGCAAAAATCTCTTGAATATAAACATGAGCAACTTTTTCCTGAACGCATCTCCTTGGGCAAGGGAAACAAAATAAAAAATGAATAAATGGGACTATATTGAACTAAAAAGCTTCTGTACAGCAAAGGACACCATCAGCAGAAAAATAAAAGGCCTCCTACAGTATGGGAGAATATATTCATAAATGACATATCCAACAAGGGATTAATATTCAAAATATATAAAGAACTCACACACCTCAACATGCAAAAAGCAAATAACCCTATTAAAAAATGGGTGGAGGATGTGAACAGACACTTTGTCAAAGAAGAAATTCAGATGACCAACAGGCACATAAAAAGATGCTCCACATTGCTAATTATAAGGGAAATGCAAATTAAAACCACAATGAGGTATCACCTCACACCAGTTAGGATGGCCAACATAGAAAAGACTAGGAACAACAAATGCAGGCGAGGATGCAGAGAAAGGGGAACCCTCCTACACTGCTGGTGGGAATGTAAGCTAGTTCAAGCATTGTGGAAAGCAATATGGAAGTTCCTCAAAAAACTAAAAATAGAAATACCATTTGACCCAGGGAATCCACTCCAAGGAATTTACCCAAAGAAAACAATTTCTCAGATTCAAAAAGACATATGCACCCCTATGTTTATTGCAGCATTATTTACAATAGCCAAGATATGGAAGCAACCTAACTGTCCATCAGTAGATGAATGGATAAAGAAGATGTGGTACATATACACAATGGAATACTATTCAGCCATAAGAAGGAAACAAATTCTACCATTTGCAACAACATGGTTGGAGCTACAGGGTATTATGCTCAGTGAAATAAGTCAGGCAGAGAAAGACAAATACCAAATGATTTCCCTAATTGTGGAGTATAATAACAAAGCAAAACTGAAGGAACAAAGTAGCAGCAGACTCACAGACTCTAAGAAGGGACTAGCGGTTACCAAATGGGAGGGGTGGGGCAGGACGGGTGAGAAGGAAGTGTGAAGGGGATTGTGGGGTATCATGATTGGTGCACATGGTATGTGTGGGGTCACAGGAAAGACAGTGTAGCTTAGAGAAGACAAATAGGGACTCTGTGGCATCTTACTACACTGATGGACAGTGACTGCAATGGGGTGTGTGGGGGGACTCGATAATAAGGGTGAATGTAATAAACGCATTGTGTTTCCTGTGAAACCTTCATAAGAGTGTGTATCAATGATACCTTAATAAAAAAAGGTACTAAAATGTACAAAGCTTATACACTGAAAACTAAAACACATACACTGTTGAAAGGAATTGAAGGGGCCTAAACAAATGCAAAAGCGTCCATGTGCATGCATTAGAAGACTTAATATTGGTAAGATGACAATACTCTAATTGATCTACACATTCAATGCAATCGCCCTCAAAGTCCTAATTTACTTCTTTTCAGAAACTGACATGTCCTAAGATTCACATGGAAATTCCAGGGTCCTAGGATAGCCAAAGCCATCTTGTAAAGAACAAAATTGGAGGAGTCACACTTTCAGACTTTAAAACATCGTACAAAACTACAGTGATCAAGACATGGTGGTAATGGTGTAAGGAAAGACATACTAATCAATTGGATATGATTCAGAGTCCAGAAATAAACCCATACTATACTAATGGTCAACTGTCTTTCAACAAAGGAGTCTAGATAATTCAATTGGGAAAAAATAGTCTTTTCAAAAATCACAGTAGGAGTACTGAATATCCTCATGGAAAGAATAAATTTGGACCCCAATTTCACACCATATATATATAAAATGAACTAAAATTGGATCAAAGGGATAAATATAAGAATTAATATGATAAGAATCTTAGGAAAAAATTGATCGAGGTCATAGCTAATCTTTGTTGACTTTGGATTAGGCAGTAGTTTCTTAGACATGACACTTAAAACATAGGTAACTAATATAAAATAGATAAGACTTACTCAAAACTAATACTTTTGTGCTTTAAGGATACTATCAAGAAAGAGAAAAGACATTCCACAGAGTAGGAGAAAATACTTTCGAACTATCTGCTAAGAATTTCATATCTAGACTACATAAAGCACACTTACAACTCAAACATCAAATGACAACCAAACTTAAAATGCTCTAAAGATTTGAACAGACACTTCTCCAAAGGAGATATACAAATGGATAATAAGCACATGAAAATTGTTCTACATCATCAGCCATCAGGAAAATGCAAATCAAAACCATAATGAGATAGCACTTTATACCCACTAGGACGGCCTTAATATTAGAGAAAGACAATGGCAATCATTGCTGAAGATGTGAAGAAACTGGAATCCTCAAAGATTGCTGGTGGGAACAGATAATGTTACACTCACATTGGAAAACAGTTTTGCAGTCCCTCAAACTTACATGTACCAGTAATTGCACTCCTAGGTGTGTGACTAAATGAAAACCCATACACAAAAACTTGTATCTCTTAACAGCAGCATTATTCGTAACAGACAAAAGTAGAAACAAACAAAAGTCCATCAACTGATGAATGGATAAACAAAATGTGATATATCCATAAAACAGAATGCTATTCAGACATAAAAAAAGATGAACTAATAGATTCTACAACATAGATATGAAATGTCCAGGAAGAGGCAAATCCATAGCAACAGAAAATAAATTAGCTGGTTGCTAAGGACTGGAGGGAGTTAGGAACTGAGAATGACTGCTAATGGGTACAGGATCTCTTTATGGGATAATTAAAATGTTCTAAAATTACACAGTGAGAATAGTTGCATAAACTTGTAAATATATTAAGAACCACTGAATCATACAATTAAAAATAAAAGGCCAACATTTTTAAGAGGCAAGATCCTAAAATTAATGACAAAGCAATAGATATTGTTTTCCAAAACATTTTAAAACCTCTTTGTTATTTTCCTTATATTTAAAAAAACTATCCCATCTATACTCTTATGCATTTAATAACTTTTAAGTCAACTAACTTGTTTAATTTAAATAATTTAAAAAAGGAACTGTTATTTTAAGTTTAAAAATCCAATATTATATGCCATAAAGAAAAACTTTAAAAGTAAATAAAAAAATTTTATGAAATGAAATTTCAAATAGTAAATCCATTCAATTTACCAAAAATTACTAAATATATTTTTCTTAGAATTATGATCAGTAATTAAAGAAATATTTGGATTGTCATAACCTTAAGATAAGAAATTCAATAAATTGTAATATTTACTTGCATATTTGATAAATTTACGAGATAACTGGACATTAGACTTAATTTCTCACCCAAATTAAAATGTATAGTTTAATAAATTTTTGCTTTAAGAAATCTTTAAAATATTTTCCAGGATTATTCTTCAGAAACTGTCAAAATTACTCTGCTAAGTGATACATAAGCTTTTTTACCCACTCATTATTACTACTGTTTATGAAATGCTGAGGAAAACTCGATTAACCAACTTTTTTAGGTAATGCAACACATTCTGAATGTGTTCCTCAGATAAAGTTGTGACCAAGTCAGTGAGAATGACATATTCCGCCTGACGCGACAAAAGGGTGTATTCTACAACTCCAGTTTTGCTGAATTCATTTTTTTCTTTAATGTAGAATACTTATTCTAAATTTGTACTAGGACATTTTAGGTTTTTTAATGAGAAAATATCTTTGTAAAATATCCTAATTTTTAATGTAATTCTCGGTCACAGAAGTCATCTGAAAGCCTGAATTTTTCATCTACAAAGACCTCAAAGTCTTTCTGCAAACTGGACAGGGAGTGCAGGGTTTCAGCAAAGCCCATACTAAAGAATAATGGTGATCATCTGTTTACAAATCTGAGAACCCAGATGAGTATTAGGTAATTAAACTAATTCAATGAATAATTTTAAAAGCTTTGTGAACCAATTCTCTTAAAATCAATAATCTCTGTTTGCAAAGGCTTCTCTATGAATTCAATGTGTGGATATGGCTTTTCTAGGCAATTGTTTGAATATAGGGAACAAACTATTTTCTTTCAGTTGGCTATGGCATTAGCAGTTTCTGTGCTTAACCAAAAATATGGATTACAAGATTTGCTGCTATTTCTTAAGAAGTAGTCAATACCTTTAAATTTCCCTTATTTGTACACATTAGCAAATAATTCACAGTATGAGCAAATTCAACAGTTTGCAGAGAATTATAAAAACTTTTCTACACTACAAATAAAAATTCTTCTTTACATATTTGGTCATCTCTATAAGTAAAAGATGAATTGTTCTTTGACATAGGTATTTCATGAATTATTTTGTTTATTATATCCCTGAATCTTCCTGTCACCAGTTCTGTGGCAGTAGACTTGATAAATGTCTTGCTAACGGCTTCAACAGATCTGGGTTCTGAAGTTAATTCTGATACTAAAAACATAATTATAAGGTCTTAGTAGTTTCATTCTACGTCACTCTGCACACAGACTTGTGTAGCCTTCTACTTGTATGAAGTTCTGATAGGTTTTGTAAGGTATTTTTGTGCTTCAGCGTAACACTTGATTGTATATTATTTAATAATTGTGACCAGTGTGACCAATCCTAGAATACGTAACAGATTTATTTTCTTCACCAGTTCATAAATTCAAAAATTCAAATAAATTCAAATTATTCTTACACTAATTTCTTTCTTTGCAGCTTGTGCTTTTGAAAGGGTTTTTAGGCAATACATTAATTTGGTCTTTGTACCTAGTTAAAGACACATAACTAATTCCATTACATTCTTCACTAGAATCATTACCTCTACATTTAAACATCCTCATTTTTAACCACTTTCTATGACTGTATCTATAGAAATGCAAAAACTATATGTGAGCCAAACCCAGTTTTTAACGTACTTTGCAGATCAGAAGTGGTAGTTCTGCTATCTGAAATTATACGTATTTTATACACCAAAAAATTGACAGTCTTTAGAAATAGATTTCCAGTGTGTTTTCCAATAGAAAGAATAAAAGATAAACATGAGAATTCAGCGTCTGAGGGTCAAAATTAAATGATACATACTACCATGCCACCAAGAGAGTTTTGTTGGAAGGCTCAGTAAATGAAGTTATGAAACATTCATGAGAAAACTACATGTGTAATGCTTGCAATCTGCAATTTTTGAATAGATACTACTACTTTAGCACTGTCCCAAGCAATAAAATCCATGAAAACACTGGTGTTATCTGCGAATTGCTTTCCTAATATAAATGATAATAAATATAAAATTGAAAGTGTTAATCACTGGAATTTCTAAAACCATGTAGTATTTCATAAATAATCTTTGCAATTAAAAAAAAGGAAATTTGAATGACTATTAAAGAAGAAAAATGGATTTACTTCACTACCAGGTAGGAAAATGAAAATTAATGCAACATTTCCTCACCTAATAATTAGGTTGGTATAGTTTTAAAACACCTATAGTGCTGGGAAAAATGAAAGCATATATTTGTATTGCTCCTAATATACACATACATATGCAAAAATATACATATAAAACTTTTGGAGAGTATTTCAGTAATATCTATCTTGAAAAATACACTCAGTTCTTACTCAACGATCCAACTTTCAAGAATCTATCACATACAAAGAACCATACATAAAATAATATATGAATTGACTCATTTTAATATTACTAGTAGTGGTTATAACTGAATTCAGAATTTGCTCAAAACGTAAATAATTGACTAAGTTGTACCTGAGCCTAAGAAATGTTAATGAAGTGGAATGGCTGAGGAAATGTCCTTTCCGACTTCCCTCTAAGGTGCTCGCCTAGGCATCCTGGCAGGGTGAGGCGGCAGGAAGGAAAGTGTTGTGTCTGGTCCCAAGATACAAAGTGGAACTGAAGTAAAGCGCATCTGTATGATTTTTGGCCGCCGTTCAGTTCCGTTTGTTTTCCCTCTCTGGGAATCAGGCCATGCAGATTGACTACTGAGTTTAGCGTCCGCCCACCCGCTGTGGGTGTGAGACACTGCAACGTGCCCTGTGGCAGGTAAAGCCCCCAGACCCCAACTTCCTGACCCGTGGAGCAGGGAATGGTCAGCGCGGGTGTTCTGCAACTAAGACGTCCGGGGCGGCCTCAGATGTTGTACGCCAATGGGTCAGCCTGGCAAGGATTTCTGGGAGTTCAGCCCAGAGCTCTCTGCCAGCTATGCAAGGCCGCTGGAATCTCTGACTCCCTTTCTGCCTAAAGCAGAAGGATTTCTATATTCTACACTGTACCCTGAGACGATGACAATTCACAGTATGTAATATTTGTACTATTTAAAAAGTGAATTAGATTTATATCTAATAACCTTGAAGAATATCCACAATGTATTTTTAAGCAAAAAAACAAGTTTACTAAGTATGTATAAAGGACAAACCCTTTTTTTAATAAAAATCAAATAACAAAACTAATCATACAGGTATGTGTGTGTGTGTATGCTAGAATACATTTATAGAAGCCTACAAAAATATATGTAAGATGACATATGATGTATGCTGGTAACAGTCTACCTTATAGGGGATCAGAAATGGTGAGAAAATAGGGGATAAAATTAATAGCTATATCTGTGTATCTTTCTATTTTCTTTTGGTCCCAGTGAACATGTTACTTAGTAACAATGAAAAGACATTTATTTTAAGAAAGGCAGTACTTAGTTTACACAGTTTCATTTATTATGAAGTGGGTGAATCATTAATAGACTGGAAATTACTGAGGATAGTTATGAATAATAATAATGAAAACATCAAAGTGGGAAAATATGTTCTGTACAATTCTATCACTGAAGAGAGAACCTATACAACATTTTAAGTAATCAGTTATTTAGTAATATAAAGGATTCACAGTTGGCAATACTTTAAATGTGGTATGTTTTTAACTATGCATACTGAAAGAAGCTTAAATTTGAACAAAGTCAATAAATACTTTATTAAAATCATATAAAAATATTTTTCTAAGTATGTCATCCTTTATATATATATATATATCCCCTTTAGTCACTACTTTAACTCCTGAATCTCTCTTGCAAATTAACATATTAAATTAACACACACCTAGATTTTCAGATGAGAGAACTGACTCCCAAAAAGGTGTAACGTGGAGGTCACAACTAGAATGTGGAGGAGAGATGTGTGTCCAGCTCTCTGTGACCGCCTCTAAAACAACTTTCTAAACAAACTGCTTTAAAAAGTCCCAGCCTCATCAGTCATCAGAGAAATGCATGTCTAAAACCACAGTAGGATAAATCTTCCAAAGGAACTATAAAAATAAAGATAATATTACATGATGGTGTTAATCTGAGACCGGAACTCTCACACATGATGGTCTGAGTAGAAAAATGTGTGACTCTTTTGGGAAGCATTTTTTGGCACTATCTGCTAAAACTGAATGTAAGCATTTTTAGCCCAGTAATTCCCAACATGAATAAATAATTTCAATGAATATTTCAAGTGTGTTGATCTGAAAAACTAGAACCAAACTGTCACAAACTGAATAGGGAAGATTGCAGATTATATAAAGTTTGTGTATCTTAAGTTCAGTTTTGGAAAGACTTTAAACTTGAGATACTTGCCAGATTATGTGGGGATGGAGTTATTAGCAGTTGGATTTATAAAGCTCATTACAAAAAGACTAAGCCAGAAGATTCTCAAATGTTTGGGGTTTGGGAGATCTGGAGAAACCAGTGAAGGAAACTGGGAACAAGCATTCAGAAAATCAAGAAGACACAAGAAAGGTGTGCATTAAGGATATAATCAGCTTGGTTAAGGGCTACATGTAAGTTAACTAAGAGAAGAGCAAAGAAACATTACATGTAGATGTTTCAATCACTACTGACCAAAATCAGAGATATTCTTGTTAAATGGTGAAGGCAAATCACAAAATAGTAATGCGTTTAAGAAAGAATGGGAGGCATTATGAGCAAGTGAAATTTAGTCCAAAAATTCAAAGTTCAGCATTAGGAAATCTACCAGTGTAACTCACTACATTTAGAGCTATTAGAGAAAACATTACATGAGTATCTCCTAGATGCAGAAAAGATTCAAAAAAGTTCAACACCCATTTCCAATTTTAAAAATATTCATTAAATTGAAACTAATACTTTTTAAAAATAAAATACATACGGAATCTCAAAGTCAGCTTCTTGTTTAGGGGAAAATATTAGCAATCCCACTAGGAGCAGGACATAGCTAGGAAGCCAATGATCTCTACTACCATTTAACGCTGTCCTGGATGTATTAGCCAATGTCATCAGATAAGAGAATACAATTAAAAGGCATAAGAAAAAAAAGAAGGAATAATAGTATTTCTATTTGTGGATGAAATATTATGCCTCTGGAAATCCAGGAGAAACAATGATGAAGCTACCATAATAATTTTGAAATCAGTGAATTAGTACAATATGAGTTAGCATCATGGACTTCATATGCCCAAACACAGTCACAAGACATAATGAAAGAAAATCTGCAAGGACAACAAAATGATTTACTAATTCAGAATAAACATATTAAAAATATGAAAACTCTGTATGAGAAAACCTTTTAAAAACACTCATTAAAGAAACAAAAGGAGAAGTGAACAAACAGAATAGTGAGACCCTACTGGCTTAACAAAAGGCTTATGTGTTACCCCACAGCGGGTCAGGTCAGAGTGCCAGGGGCCTTGGTGGGCATTCTGTTTAGGGTCTCCTCTGCAGCCCTGCTGCTGCTGGGCTGTGTCAGTCTGCAGGCAGGGTACACTCAGTCTCAGTTTCTATGTGGCCCTGCACTTTCAGGTCAGCAGTACCTGTTTGACGGTTTCTTATTCTTTATGCCCCTCTGACTCTGCCTTCTGCTACCTTTCTCTGACTTTTTCTGCCTTCAGTTCCACTGTATAGAGTCTCATTTTGCTCTGGACTCTGAGTTCTACCTCCATGGCTCTCAGTTTCACCATCTGAGTCATTCTTCCCTTTTCATGAAAGGTAACACATGTTTGCAGCTGGACAGTTTATCAACCTGCTTCCTGCCAGTAGAATCATGGTGATCCAGTAATTTTCTTCTATTTTATACTTTCTCTTCCTCTTTCAGTTTAGTCACTGCAGTATTTTCGCTGATATCAAATTCTCAAGAACATTGTGGGTCTCCCATGAAAGATAGGAATTCATTCAAATGTCTATATATATATATATATATATATGTGTGTATGTATATGCTTATCTATCTATAGCTAAATATCTATAGATCTGCATCTATATATAATATATATTCTAGTAGATAGTGGACCCAGGTCCAAAATCTTTTTTAGATAACTAATTCTCTTTTTTTTTTGCTACACTGAGATGATTAAGAGGCAACATACTTAAGTTTCCTTCTAGTTCAAGTGCTATAAGAATCACGCCCTTCTAAAAGGAACTTCGGTTAAAACTGACTGAATAGTATTTTTAAATTATATCCAAACATTAACTAAAATTTTAGCACTGACATAGAATATAAACTTTTTCTAACATATTCAAAACCAACACAACTAGAAAATGACTGAGTTTATAACCTTATAGCATTTGTATCCTTTGAAAAATACTACCAGAAGTAGCCAATATTTACAGTACTCAATACACAGGAATTATCTCTAAGAGAAAACTGTGGAGTACAAGAAATCCATTGACAACATAGAAAGCTAATATTTATAAAATCATCATGGTTAGTTTCATCTAAAATTTAGTCATAAAGCACCAAATGCATACAAAGCCCTAGCGATTTTAAGTCTGTGCCATTTATTACAGTGGGATTAACTTTTCTTACCTCTCCATTTACTCAAACAATTACAAAATTTCCAAAAATCTCTTTACGCAATACAGATAATGTTTGCTTAAAGTAAAATTAAGGAATTTTTATTTTAAGGAAGAAGGAAGTTAAATCACAAATGATATTGAGGGGAAAAACCCTCTAGATTTAAAACAATGCAAATACCAAAAGGCATTATGTAGTTTTCATTATGTTTCAAGTGATGTTAATAATTCTTTTAGGTTCGAAGAAACAATGCTAATTATCACCACATTTAAAATTATAGCATTAGGTAAAGAGTAAGAATAGTATAACCACAGATCTTAAATTGCCAACTAGTTGCCATACAAGTCCCAGAAGACACTAACTAAATAGGATTAAGGATATGAAAACCAAGAAAGACAATTAATGGAAATACTATCACTTAAAAAGTGAGTTGAAAAAAGCAAAGTTAAAGTTTTAAGGATTTTGGAAAATGTGAAAATGTGGGCAAGTCATTAAGCCTTAGCAGAAATATAAGGCATATGATTCTTATTTGGGCTTCTAATACTATACGGTAATTCAACTTTCGTTATTTTTCATCACAGTATTATTTGTTAAAAAGAAAGGAAATTTTAATATCTAAATTATTTTAAACACTTTAGAGATATTTATAATAGCTTTGTTTGTAATACTTAAAAACTGAAAAATCTTAAATGTCCAAAAACAATGGTCTAAGAAACTTAATCATTAAATTTACATTGTAAAATGATTTTGAAAAAAGTCTTAAATAAGGAGAAACATATGAATGATTACTGTATGCATAACATACTTTTTAAATATATTACAAGGCTTTTTAAAATACCACAAAATACTAACATTGATAACATCAGGATAGTAATATAGATCAGTATTTTCTTCTACTCACACGAGTATATTCTAAACTTTAAGAAATGAACATTAAGTCTTTGTGCCATTCAAAATTGCCTTAAAATAATTTTAGATATTAGTCTGTGAAGTGAATCTCCCTGATTTTATGAGGGTCATAAGGAAGAAAACGAGACCCACAGTACCAAGTGCAGTGCAGTGTGGGAGTGAAGGCCTGATTGCTAAGAACCCTAAGTGGGGATGAAAGGGCAGAAATCAGAGACAGTGAATATAGAAAATCATTCGAGGAGTTTTGCTGCAAAGTGTAACAACAAATGCAACTGTAGCTCTTGGGGAAGATTTAAAAACAAAGGCATTAAATTTTCAAAACAGAGAAATGAAAAATGAAAATAGAATAAATCTAAAGAAACAAGAAGGAAAATATACCTGTAAAAGCACACACTAACATGGCAAAAGTCAGAAATTTATAGAATTATTTAATCCAAGACCCATTTCTATATCTAATTTTAAAAAATTTGAAAATCTAAATTACAAAGTGAAAAATGCATACACAATTACAAATTAGAGATAAGCAAAAGTATAAGAACATTCTATATCATATTATAATAATATATTTGAAAATCTTAATCCATGTGGCTTATTTCTAGGGCCATTAAAAATCATAAATTAGCCTCAAGAATAATTATATGGACTGATCAAGATTAATCATGTGATGAAACAACTGCCCATGAAAAATAAATAACTGAAACCATTAAAAAAATGAAAATAGCAGAGTTACATTTTCACCAAGGGCTTCTATAAAACTTTCAAGAAAAACTTATTTAAGTCTGCATTAATTATCCAGGTAATAAGAAAGTAAGAAAAGCTTCACAATTCATTTTGTAAAGCTAGCATAATCCTGATAAGAAAATCTGTCAAACACAGCACAAGTTAAGAATATTGGAATCAGACTAACTTATGAATATGGATGCAAAACCTTAAATAGAATACTTGCAAGTCAAACTCAGCAGTAAATTAAAGGAACAGTAAACCATAACTGAGCACAGTTTATCCCAAGAATTTTTACATGGTTTACTATTAATAAAACACATCATTTCAATAGATCAAATGAGAAACCATTTAAAATCATCTTCACAGATGCTCACAAAAGCATTTTGTGTAAGTCAACATCTATTCCCAATAGTTTTTATAACATGAGTTTATTTTAAAAATCTTAAACATGATAATAAGCACTATTATTTAAAAGCAACATTTAGATACCATTAAGCCACCTCTTTAAACAGATGAAATAAAGAAGCCCAGTTTCAGGTAGTATTTAATATTTTATGCTGACATGTTACTCAATAAAATATATACATAATAAAATTTTGAATCTTATGAAAAAACTAGCAATATGTACTTTCTTATATGTTGTCACCTTCTATCCATACAACAAATGAATATTGTATAATGGAATGATATTAAGAAATTGCACTGTAGTTTGGCTGTTCTAACCCTTAATAGCTTTGTATCCATGAATTAATCACTCGGCCTCTTTAGACTGATTTTCTATTTGGTAATAATTATTGGCCTACCTATTCTGAAGAAATTAATTACTTAATTTGAAAGACTTCAGGGTAAAAATATGAATCAGAAAGTATAGTTTGATGGTGCTTTGTGGTTATGTGGATTTATACTGTATAGTTCATAGACCAATAGGGAAGCAGTAAACATTAAGTTTATAACAAAAACAACATTCCCAAAATGTGGAAATATCAACACATATACAAAGGGAATTCACTTATTTATAACTTTCACCTGCAAACTGAACTATAAAAAATAATTTTGTGTGAATGTCATTCTTCAATAAAATATGAAAATCACAAAGGATTTCTAAATCTTTAAAAGTCACTTTTATTATCTTACTAAATGTCTGAATAAAATGAAATGTAGATGGATTTTTTTAGTATCTCAAGAAACTAAGACTTTCAGATAATGAAATCATACTCCAAAAAAATTCCTCAACTGTAAAAGTAGATTTCAAAGAAAAGATGATGAAAGAATTTATAGAAAAATCTGTACTTTTGCATTTAAAAAGAATTTGATCTTCACAATATTTCTAAAGTAGTCAACTTTGGAAATACTTTCTGGTTTACAAAAGCTGTGTTTGATACAAATGAGAAGCAAAATGTGTTTTCATAGACACAATGAAAACACAAATTAGATAAAAGTTACATTAATGAGGTAAAGACTCTAAATTGGAAGTATGATATGCCACCATGCTTTAAAAAATCAGTTAGGTTGTATGTAATTAGGCAGCACAAATCCTTTACTTTCTTCTTGAACTGGAAGTTTCAATTGCACACCAAAAAATAAATTCATGAAAATGATGCACATCATTGCTTTTAATTGAGTGTTTAACATGCATTCTTTGAAAATCTAGCTTAAAGGCTTTTATAATGAGCAAAATACATAAAGAAATAATATATCTAAACTTCATCATGTTCTCATCTTCCGTAGGAAGTATGATGGTCCCCAAATGATTTCTGTAATTGAAAAATACTACTAATATTATAATTCACAATATCTCTTCAAAAAGTAACATATTGTTTCAGAGGACTAGACTTGCCGTTGTAGAAATTATCAAGTAAATAAAAAAGTAATTGTAGGTTTAGTGAATGAATTTTTCCTTTGAAAATTGGGTTAATACTGATATTTTTAGAGATGGCAAATTACATCATGATTAGAAAAGTGAGTCATAAATATTTGACAATACTAGTATTTTTCAAAAATTTTCCTCTTTGTGCTATGCTGGCCTGATGCTTATAGTAGTTGCCTGGGAAGATATCATACATAGGAAAGTAAACGTGCTCTTTTAAGTCACCAAGGATTATTTGGATGTCTACACTCCGCGCTCCACCTCAGCAAGTTTTTCCAGGCTCACCAAGTGAAGGTTCTCCTTCCCCATTTATCTTCCCTTCTTCACTCCTTCTCTCTACCTTTTCTTCTTTCACTTCTTCACTGGTTAATTCACTCATTTCAACAAGCTTAATATGGCTGTTCTTAAGTGCCTAACATGGGAACATTGTACAAGTTGCTCAGATTAAACAAAAATCACCAATCTCCTGCCCTTAAAAACCATGTAGTCTAAAATGAACTAGACAAACAATCAAAGATTTCAGTAGAGTTCTGTTAAGTACCCATAGGGAGGTAAACACATCATGCAATTAAGAATTCAAAGCACACCAATCACTCCAAAGGACACATAAACCAGACAGAAAATAAGTAAAGAGACAGAGGGACTGAACAACGTATGAGAACAGATGGACCTAACAAACATCTACAGAAAGCTCTATCCAAAAGCAACAAGATACATACTCTTCTCAAGTGCACATGGAACATTTTCAAGAATAGATCATATACTAGGCCACAAAATGAACCTCAGTAAATTCAAAAAGATTGAAATTGTACAAACCAGCTTCTCAGATCATAAAGGTATGAAACTAGAAATAAATTACACTAAGAAAATGAAAAATCCCACAAACACATGGAGGCTTAATAACAGGCTCCTAAATAATCAATGGATCATTGAACAAAAACAGAGATCAACCAATATATGGAGACAGATGACAACAATAATTCAACACCACAAAATCTGTGGGATACAGTGAAGGCCGTGCTAAGAGGGAAATATACTGCAACACAGGCCTACCTCAGGAAAGAAGAACAATCCCAAATGAACAATCTAAACTCACAATTAATTAAACTAGAAAAGGAAGAACAAATGAGGCCCAAAGTTAGTAGAAGGAGGGGCATAATAAAGATTAAAGCAGAAATAAATAAAATTGAGAAGAATAAAACAATAGAAAGAATCAGTGAAATCAGGAACTGGTTGTTTGAGAAAATAACCAAATAGATAACCCCTAGCCAGACTTATCAAGACAAAAAGAAAGTCTACACACATAAACGTAAGCAGAAATGAGAAAGGAAAAATCGCGACGGACACCACAGAAATACAAAGAATTATGAGAGAATACTATGAAAAAGTATATGGTAACAAACTGGATAACCTAGAAGAAATGGACAACTTTCTAGAAAAATACATCCTTCCAAGGCTGACCCAGGAAGAAACAGAAAATCTGAACAGACCAACTACCAGCAAAGAAATTGAACTGGTAATCAAAAAACTACCTAAGAACAAAAGTTCTAGACAGATGGTTTCACTGCTGAATTTTATCAAACATTTAGTGAAGGCCTAATACCCATCCTCCTTAAACTTTTCCAAAAAGTAGAAGAGAAAGGAATACACCCAAACTCATTCTACGAGACCAACATCACTCTAATACCAGGCAAAAACACCACAAAAAAAGAAAATTACACACCAATATCCCTGATGAACATAGATGCAAAAATACTCAACAAAATATTAGCAAATCGAATTCAAAAATACATCAAAAAGATTATCCATCATGATCAAGTGGGATTCATCCCAGGGATGCAAAGATGGTACAACATTTGAAAATCCATTAACATCATCCACTACATCAACAAAAAGATGGACAAAACCACATGATCATCTCCCTAGATGCTGAAAAAGCACTTGACAAAATTCAAAATCCATTCATGATAAAATCTCTGAACAAAATGGGTATAGAGGGCAAGTACCTCAACATCATAAAGGCCATATATGACAAACCCACAGCCTACATTATACCTGACAGTGACAAGCTGAAAGCTTTTCCTTTAAGATCGGGAACAAACAAGGAGGCCCAGTCTCCCCGCTTCTATTCAACATAGTACTGGAGGTCCTAGCCATGGCAATCAGACAACACAAAGAAATAAAAGGCATCCAGATTGTTAGGGAGGAAGTCAAATTGTCTCTGTTTGCAGATGACATGATAGTGTATATAAAAAACCCTAAAGATTCCACTCCAAAACTACTAGATCTTATATCTGAATTCAGCAAAGTTGCAGGATACAAAATTAATACACAGAAATATATTGCATTGCTATACACTAATGGCAAAGTACCAGAAAGAGAAATCAGGAAAACAATTCCATTCACAATCGCATCAAAAAGAATAAAATATCTAGGAATAAACCTAACCAAGAAAGTGAAACACCTATACCCTAAAAACTACAAGACACTCTTAAGAAAAATTATAGAGGACACTAATAAATGGAAATTCATTCCATGCTCTTCACTAGGAAAAATTAATATTGTCCAAAATGCTATCCTGCCTAAAGCAATCTACAGATTCAATGCAATCCCTATCAAAATACCAACAGCATTCTTCAATGAACTAGAGCAAATAGTTCTAAAATTTATATGGAATGACAAAAGACCCTGAATACCCAAAGCAATCCTGAGAAGGAAGAATAAAGCTGGGGGGATTATGCTCCCTGACTTCAAGTTCTACCACAAAGCCACAGTAATCAAGACAATTTGGCACTGGCACAAGAACAGACCCATACACCAGTGGCACAGAATAGAGAGCCCAGATATAAACCTGTAAATATATACAGTCAATTAATATACGATAAAGGAGCCATGGATATACAATGGGGAAATGACAGCCTCTTCAAAAGCTGGTGTTGGCAAAAGTGGACAGCTACATGTAAGAGAATGAAACTGGATTACTGTCTAACTCCATACACAAAAGTAAACTCAAAATGGATCAAAGACCTGAATATAAGTCATGAAACCATAAAACTCTTAGAAAAAAATATAGGCAAAAATCTCTTGGACATAAACATGAGCAACTTCTTCATGAACATATCTCCCCAGGCAAGGGAAACAAAAAAGCAAACAAGTGGGACTATATCAAACTAAAAATCTTCTGTACAGCAAAGGACACCATCCATAGAACAAAAAGAAATCCTAATCCTACAGTATGGGAGAATATTTCATAAATGACATATCTCATAAGGGGTTGACATCCAAAATATATAAAGAGCTCATGAACCTCACCAAACAAAAAGCAAATAACCCAATTAAAAAATGGGCAGAGGAGCTGAACAGACACCTCTCCAAAGAAGAAATTCAGATGGCCAACAGGCACCTGAAAAGATGCTCCACATCACTAATCATCAGAGAAATGCAAATTAAAACCAAAATGAGATATCACCTCACACCAGTTAGGATGGCCAACATCCAAAAGACAAATAACAACAAATGTTGGTGAGGATGTGAAGAAAGGGGAACCCTCTTATACTTCTGGTGGGAATGTAAATTAGTTCAACCATTGTGGAAAGTAGTATGGAGGTTCCTCAAAAAACTCAAAATAGAAATACCATTTGATCCAGGAATTCCACTCCTAGGAACTTGCCCTAAGATTTCAGCAGCACAGTTTGAAAAAGACATATGCACCCCTATGTTTATCGCAGCACTATTTACCGTAGCCAAGAAATGGAAGCAACCTAAGTGGCCATCAGTAGATGAATGGATGAGGAAGATGTGGTACATATACACAATGGAATATTATTCAGCCATAAGACGAAAACAAATCCTACCACTTGCAACAACATGGATGGAGCTAGAGGGTATTATGCTCAGTGAAATAAGCCAGGTGGAGAAAGACAAGTATCAAATGATTTCACTCATCTGTGGAGTATAAGAACAAAGGAAAAACTGAAGGAACAAAACAGCAGCAGATTGACAGAACCCAAGAATGGACTAACAGTTACCAAAGGGAAAGGGACTGGGGATGATGGGTGGGAAGGGAGGGATAAGGGGGAAAGGGGCATTATGATTAGCACACACAATGTAGCAGGGGTGGGGGGGACACTGGAAAGGGAGTTTTACAGAGAAGACAAGTAGTGACTCTATAGCATCTTACTACGCTGATGGACAGTGACTCTGATAGGGTAAGTGGGGTGGACTTGATAATAGTGGTCTAGTAACCATAATGTTGTTCAAGTGATTGTACATTAACGATACCCAATTTTTTTTTAATGATTAAATTTAAAAAATTAAACACAGAAAAATAAAAAAAGAGAATAGAAAAGGGGATCCACAGAAATATGGAAGCCTTTTATGTGACAGAGGTGTCACATCACTGACTATTCATAACTATATAAATTCAGTAAGTTTTATTGTAACAATTTACTTTCTATATAAGAAAAATGTATTTGGAACCTTCCTTCACACCATACCTATATATGAATTTCATATTATTCATGCTTCACATCTGACAAGTAAAATATGCGTTCCTAAAATTCTAGAGACAGTTTATTACTTTCAAACTTGCAAATAAAAAATAGAATGCAAAAAAGTCTCAACTTTCAATATTTTAAACAGTTTCACCTAAAAGCACCATGTAAATATGAAAAACAAAATTTCAAACATTTCAAATAAAATTCAGATAATTTTTTTTTACTTTTACAAGGCTGGAAAAAATCTTAAGTTTAGAAAAGCACAAAACTCAAAGGAAAATATTTATAACATTTAGTATATTAAAATAGAAGTTTTACATTAAATTGAAGTTTGTCTTTATCAGAAGTAAACATAAATGAAAAACAGAGTAAAAATAATTTTATAGTATTTAAAATATTTATTTTCTATAATAAACAAATAATATGTAAATCATTAAAAAAGCAATAACTCAACATAGAGGGGAAAAACAATAAGGTTTTTCACAGAAAAAGAGAGATAAAAATGACCCCCAAAAATCCATTAAAATATGCTCAGTCTAACTCAGTCGTGGATTAACTTTAAAAAACCTAAGGAGAAATAATTAAAGAGCCTTCTAATCGGAAGTGGCAAAAAAAAAAAAAAAAACACAGTTTTAACTCTAGTTAGATATGCAAATTGGTACAGGAATGTGTACCTTACCATCTTTTATGATACTATTACTTCTTTTTTGATTTAGTTACTTCCTTTTATTCCAGTGAATGAGAAGTGACAGTAACAGAAAGCAAGGAAGATGGGTCGTGAGAGGAGGTGAGAGTGACACCGAGCGTTAGAGGACTCAGCCCGCAGTCCCTGACCCAGGACGAGGGGACTACCAGCCATGAGGCACATGCAGCAGGCTAATGATCCTTCAGTCATGAAATCACAGGAACTAGACCTTGCCAAAATAGAATGAGCACGAAAGCACCAGTTTATTAGAGGCAAACTCTCTCAACTTTCATTTGTCTGGAAATTGTTTAATCCCTCCGTCATATTTAAATAATAATCGTGCTGGATACAATATTCTTGGTTCGAGGCCCTTCTGTTTCATTACGTTAAATATATCATGCCATTTCTCTTCTGGCCTGTAAGGTTTCTGTTGAGAAGTCTGATTATAGTCTGATGGGTTTTCCTTTGTAGGTGATCTTTTTTTCTCTCTCTAGCTGCCTTTAATACTCTGTCTTTATCTTTGATCTTTGCCATCTTAATTAATATGTGTCTTGGTGTTGTCTTCCTTCAGTCCCTTGTGTTGGGAGATCTGTGGGCTTCCGTGGACTGCAAGACTATTTCCTTCCCCAGCGTGGGAAAGTTTTCAGCAATTATTTCTTCAAAGACACTTTCTATCCCTTTTTCTCTCTCTTCTTCCTCTGGTACTCCTGTAATGCGAATATTGCTCCGTTTGTATTGGTCACACAGTTCTCTTAATATTCTTTCATTCTTAGAGATTCTTTTATCTCTCTCTGCCTCAGTTTCTTTGTATTCCTGTTCTCTGTTTTGTATTTCATTGACAGTGTCTTGTACCTCATCCGGTCTGCTGTTAAGCCCGTCGATGGCTTGTCTCATTTCTGCATAGTCTTTCCTCATTTCCTCCCTTAGCTCTTGCACATTTTTCTGTAGATCCGTCAGCATGGCTATGACTTTTATTCTGAATTCTTTTTCAGGAAGACTGTGCATGTCCATTCTTTCAGGTTCTCTCTCAGAGGTTGTGTGTGTCTGAAGCTTTGTCTGTATCATATTCCTCTGTCTTCTCATGGCTATAGAATTGGTTGTTGGTAGTTGTCATGTATGTCAGCTGGGCTCTTCATGGCTTTAAAAAAGAAAGAGAAGAAAGAAGAGAAAAAAATACTAATAATAATTAAAAAAAAGAGAGAAAGAAAAAAAAGAAAGAAAAGAAAAAGGAAAAGAAAAAGCAGCAACACCTAAAAAACAACGCCCACCGGGAGTGGTTTCTGTGTGAATGCTGTAGGTGGCGCTGTTGTTCCACTATTCCAGAGCCGTGGCCACACTGCTCCGCACGGCCCTTTAAAGCTGTGGCCGGGGTGAGAATGAATGGGAGGCTGTTGAGCTCTGTGGGAGTCCTAAATATGGCCACCCTTTCCCAGTCACCCACTATGGGGTCTGAAGCTCCCCAGGACTCCCAGCCTGCTGGGCTGAGTGTTCCATGGTGATGAGGTTCTCTGCTGGACTCCTGTCTCTTTAAGACCACTGCAAAACAAAGCGCATGCTTTTCTCCTTTTTTTTTTCTTCTCTTTTCTCCTTTCCTGAGCCAGCCGCGAGCAAGCAGGCGCGTGCCTGCTGAGACCCTGCGCCCTCCGTCTCTCCAATCTCCGCCACACCGTGCTCCCAGGGCAGCTCCGGGCCTTGTTATCTCCTGGGCCTGCACTTCCACTCTCTCCCGGCTCTGAATCCTCTCCTCCTTCCGGTGCGCTGGGGTGTGGGAGTGCTCGGGTTCTGCTGGGTCACGGTTCCATTTCTTATCTGCCTCGCCAGCTGCCAAGTCCTCTCAGGTGTGGCTGCACGGTGTGCGCTTTCCTGTGTGTTCTGGTCTCTCTTTTAGGAACAGTTGCATTTGCTGTGTTTTCGTGGATAAATATAATGTTGGGAGGAAAATTCTGCCACTCCATTCACGCCGATCTTCCAGGAACCCCAAATGTAACTTTCTTACTATCTAAGAATTTAACTCATTTAGTATACTATTTAAAACACAACCTAAAGGTTCTTGTTTTGTTCCTCCTTTTTCTTCCTCCATTATTTATGTATCAGGTATCACATTCTGTACTCTTTGTCTATCCTCTTACTGACTTTGGGAGTATTTGATTTAATTTTGCATTTGCTTAGTAATTAACTGTTCTACTTTCTTTACTGTGGTTTTAATACCTCTGGTTCCTATTAAACCTTAGGAACACTTCCATCTATAGCTGTCCCTCCAAAATACACTGTAGAGATGGTTTGTGGAAGGTAAATCCTCTCAGCTTTTGCTTATATGGAAATTACTTAATCCCTCCTTCAAATTTAAATGATAATCTTGCCAGACAGAGTATTCTTGGTTCAAGGCCCTTCTGCTTTATTGCATTAAATATATCATGCCACTCCTTCTGACCTGTAAGATTTCTGTTGAGAAGTCTGATGATAGCCTGATGGGTTTTCCTTTGTATGTGATCTTACTTCTCTCTCTGGCTGCTTTTAATAATCTGTCCTTATCCTTGATCTTTGCCATTTTAATTATTATATGTCTTGGTGTTGTCTTCCTTGGGTCCCTTGTGTTGAGAGATCTGTGCACCTCCATGGCCTGAGAGACTATCTCCTTCCCCAGATTGGGAAAGTTTTCAGCAATTACTTCCTCAAGTCTCTTCCTATCCCTTTTCTCTCTCTTCTTCTTCTGGTACCCCTATAATATGAGAGCAACCCTCTCACTTTTAGGAAGTCTCTCAGACTGCCTGCCCAGAGCAGTCAGATATAGATTCCTGTTTTCCACAAGCAGCTGGAATCTGTCTCTCCAGGTTTTCTGCCTGTCTTAGCTTTCCAACCCCACTAATCACCAGAGCACCATGCAATGTAGGTTTGTGTTCCCAGAGCACATCTCCAGGGCTAGGTATTCAGCAGTCCCAGGCTTCCACCCCCCCTAATCCATTTCTCTTCCTCCTGCCGGTGAGTTGGGGTGGGGTAAGGGCTTGGGTCCCACCAGGTCATGGCTTTGGTACATTACCCTGTTCCGTGAGGTCTGTTCTTTTCTCCAGATGTATGCAGTCTGGCGCAACCTTCTTTCCTGTTGCTCTTTCAGGATTAGTTGTATTAATTATATTTTCGTATTATATTTGGTTTTAGGAGGAGGTCTTTGTCTCACCTCTCATGCCACCATCTTTAATCTCCTTTCTTTTTTCTTGCCAACATTTGTTATTTGTCTGTGGATAGTGGCCATTCCAGCAGGTGTGGGGAGGTATCTCACTGTGGTTTTTGATTTGCATTTCCCCTATGATTAGTGATGTTGACCATCTTTTTATGCACATGTTGGCCATTTGGATGCTGTGTTTAGAAAAATGTCTAGTCAGATCTTCAGTTCATATTTTTAATTAGATAGAATTTTGCTACTGTGTAAGTTCTATATATATTCTGGATATTAACACCTTATCAGATATATTATTTGCAAATATTTTCTCCATTCAATTGGTTACCTTTTAGTTTTATTTATGGTGCCCTTTGCTCTGCAGAAGCTTTTAGTTTGATATCGTCTCACTTGCTTGTTTTTGCTTTTGTTGTCTTTGCTTTTGGTGTCAAATCAAAAATATCATCACCAAGACTGAATATCAAGGAGCTGACCACTTATGCTTTATTCAAGGAAATTTGCTGTCTTTCCAGTTATTATTTCACATCTAGAACTATTAATATATGGACAGTTCCTTCCAAGTATTTCCCAACATTAATTAATTTCATGTGCACATTAAACTCATGTTTCAGGATCTGTTATTATCATACTCACTTTACAAATGAAAAAAAATGATGCACAAAGGTTAAAAATATAAAAAATCTAAATGGTATAGTGGTATCAAAACACATGGAGCCATGCTCCAAAATCTGTGCTCTGAAACACTGTTCTGTCTCACTTTCTTGCAGTCTCCATGAATGTGTTTCTATTTCTCCCTAAGGAGCAATTTGGGTCTCTTGGTGTTCATAGTTCTGCTTTTTTTTTAAGTTTTGTCAGTTACACTCACAATATGAAAGAAAAAGGCATTTCTTTTTAACTAAGGTATCATTTATTTGTAAGATATCTGCTGTCACTTATAGAGGAGGGTTTTATATTTGGCTGCATGACATCTATAACCTAATAGCAGCTCAGTTTCATTCATCACCTTTTCTTGTGTTATATACCCTTAGTGGATAGCTTATCACAGTTCCTGTATCCCACTACAGGAGCCAAGAGCGTCAGACTCTTGCTCACTCTGACCCCTGGCTTAGCAAGGTGGCGGCCAATTGACCTAAAGTTAAGTAAGCAGAAACTCTTATCCAGGAATTCACGATGGAGTGAGTCACATAATGATGAAGAAATAGTGGAAGGGCAATCATGGCATTAATGGTGTATTATTCTGAAAGAAACAGAAGCAACAGGATGAAGAGAGACACAACCAACAGAATGGAGAGAGAGACCAGAGTGGATGGAGGGAAAGAGAGAGGGAGAGAGATTGACTTTAAAGAATTGGCTTATAGGATTATAGACACGCAAGTCCAAAATCACAGGGTAGGTCAGCAGGCTGGAGATCCAGGGACAAGCTACAGTACAAGTCCAAAGGCCATATGCTGGCACAATTCCTTCTTGTTCAGAGGAGGTCAGCTTTTGTTCTATTAATGACTTCAACTGATCAGATGAAAGGCAGTGTGCTTTACCAAAAGTCCACTAATTCCAATGTTAATTTCATACAACTAAAAACACCTTCACAGAAACACCCAGAATAATGTTTAACCAAGTATCTGGGCATCCTAGCCCAGCCAAGCTGACACAAAATAATTAAGCATCACAGTGACCCTGACAGGCTCTATACAAAGGTTGCTATTTTCTTGGCCTGCTAGAATATAGCTTGTTTTCCTCCCATTCTCAAGCCTGGCCTTCTAGGTGCCCAACAACCCTGTTTTCCCCTGCTTTGAACATGCTTATGCCCACCATCAGGGAAAAACACACTAAACCAGTAAAGTGATACCAACGCATATATCTACTGACAAATTTTTAAGTACAACAATAAAAATGCTGAGAAAAATGTGAGGTCTCTCGGTTAAGACTGGGTTTGACTATAGCAGAATAAGCCAAATAAAGAAGATTGAAGTTTATTTTCTCTCACAGAAGCAGACCCAAAGCTCCTTTGTCTTTCTATCAGTCCTCCTGCATACTGGCCTCCATTCCCAAGACTGGTCTGTGCTGTGAGATGGAAGTCTGAGCTGCAGCAATTCCATCTCAGCTCCTGGAAGTCTAGAAAGTGGCTAAGTGCAAAAGGGTGCTACTTCTGACAGAGTCGGTCCATTTCAAGGAGCCTTCCTAAAAACCCCAGCTCGTAACTCCTACCCAGGTCTCATTAGAAATATCATGAGAAGGGGGAAACTGGGAAGTAACTTTTAGCCTGACACATTGCCATCCAACTATATAGTGGTCTAGTACTAATAAAGGCAGACAATACTGAAATTATTGTCCATGGTGGAGAAATGAGGAGTCTGCAGCATTGATACTACTCCAGTAATACAAAATGTTAGAGACACTTTGAAGAGCAACTTGGCTTTATCTGATAAAGTTGAAAGTGTATATAACCCATGACCCAATAAATACCCTAACTGGATATATATCAAAGAAAAATTCACATGCATACAGAGAGTAACATATTCATGGCCGCTTATAATCAAATCAGCATTTTTGTAGCCAAATATTGGAAACAACCCAGGTGACCAACAAAGGCAAAAGTGGTGAGACATCTATTTGATGTAACATGGAAAGTAAAATGAATGAACTAGATCTATATGCATCAATAATGGGTTGGTCTCTAAAACAATGTCAGATTTAAAAACAAGTTGCAGAAAGTTACATATTAGGTATTATTTGAATAATTTTAAAAAAGCAAAATTTGGTGCATAAATACATGTGTACATGTATATAAAAATATACAAATTTTGCCTAGCAATAGATTTTGCCTAAAATTTCATGATAAAGTCTTTAAATAATGAGGGAGGAAAATGTAACTTTTCAGGGGAATATAGGAGACATTTAATGACAATTCATTCACTTGATAAAAAATAAGATGATTCAAAGTCAAGTTTGTTCATTTAGTGGCAGATATAAATGATTTTTCTGTAACACAATCCCACCATGAGAGTTAAATGTTAATTAATCATTAGAGAGACTTCATTTACTTTCATCAACAATGAAACTTACTGATATATTCCATTTGCATCCCCTGTCAGTTGGATTTACAACTTTGATAATTACCACATTGTTTTAAACCTCCAAGATTTGATTAGCATATTGACTAAATATTATTAATACTCCAAATTATAAATATAAAGGAAGAAGACACAGTTTAAATGAATACCAATCAACTGTATTGTCTATTCCTCCAAGAATTAATAGCAGGTAATTTTCAAAGAAAATGAAACCTTTAAATATATGTTAATTGCTTTCCACTTAAATACTTTTAAATAATAAACCATAAAATGCATGTTCATTCATTTATGCATTTACCTCAAATTTTCTTTGATGAAAGTCCTTCAGAACTTCGAGCTCATGGTTCCACTTTGACTTCAGAAGAAGACCAAGCTCACTCAGGTGTTCTATGTCTGCTTCAAGCTTTGCATTGGCTTCTTCCAATTTTGCCTTTTGCTCCTCAAAATGTTTTAGTTGGTGAGCTTTATTTTCAAGATGCCACTGCAATTCTATAATATCCCTCAAATAGGCCTCATGCTCTAGATGTACAATGATAAAGAGAGAAAATCTGATTTTAAAACAGAAGCCCCAGAAACCTTTACTAGATAATGGATAAGTATGAAATATTTCAGTTTCAGAAACTACTTATCTAAGAATCTCACTAAATCTAACAAAAGTTATTTTAGTATTGCATTATAAAATACACTGCTTTCCTCATTCATCATTGAAGGGGTTAAATTGTGTTTTCTAAGTTAATAATTGTTTTAGTAGGAATCCCGCTTTCTTACAACCAACGCATATATGGGATATATGTAATCATCCTATGTAATTACAAGGTGAGAAAAATTGTGAGAGGTCTTCCAACAATGAGGAAAACTGTAGACAACTCCTATGTATGTAAATATGAATCTGCTCAAGAATCTACTTGAGATCCAGAATTTCCCAGTCTGATCTTGTAACCTTGACTGCCTCTAAAACACCAATATACATGTATGCATGTATGTATATACATTTATAAATTACATACCTATGTTATTGTATTAGTACAGTATGCACATCATAAATTCTATTCAAAAATCTTATGAATCAGCAAAAAATACTCCAAGCTTGAAATACTGTTACAAACAGCAATATTTTATAAAATGCATTACTTTAAAGTGTAGGTGGAAAAAGATTTACTCTTACCTGAGTTTAGAGTGCCTTTTGCATAATTTTTATAGTTAACTCTTTAGTAAAGAGTTAACAAAGAGCACAAACAAAGGCTGGATTAAATTCATTGCCAGTCTAGGTTCAGGGCTCATTTCCTGCTTTTTGAGTTCTGTCCCAGAAGGGAGTGAACAAGTGGTGAGTTCAAGCTGTGAGCTCAGTATTACTTTAAAGGTAGAAACAGCCATTAAACTTACATTTATTTTATTAAAATAACATAATTGAGGAACCATCAGGTAAATGTATTTTGTCAGGTGCAATGATTAACTTGCAATACTGGCTATTATCTAATAGTAAAAATTAACAGTACCCCTTTTTGTCTCAAAGGTGTCTTGGTTTAAATAACAGGCTATATGAGCACCCTAACATAACCCATTATAAAGTGCATGAATCCTGAATTTAAATTTTTGCCCAATGATAGTATAAAATTCCAGCCTCAGGCAGAATCATATAGTAATATATGTTTGATAGGCACAGTGTCTGTAGAATAAAAAAATCAATGCCTTTAGATTGTATAGTACTTCTCAGGTCCCTTACTCTGTAGTCTAAAAGAGAGTGTATCCTTATTAAACATGACTCATGGAAGCAACATAAGTTTCACTGCCTGCTCGAACTTCCCAATAAAATTTGCTATTGAATTCTCAAAAGTAGATGCATGTAGTTCCTAAGATATTACTGAGATTTTCATTTTCCTAGACTTAAAGATGTGGCCAATGACACCAACTGGCAATCACTTTAAATACCTAAATTTCTATACTGAATCCTGTGGTGCTTATAGGTAGTATGTACTGAACATTTGCATGTCTCTTGGGTACCATAAATCCTATGGAATATTTCCAACAAACCCCAAGTAATAGCAGGTCCACATGGGCTCAGTGCAGTGTCCCTTTACATCTGCAAACCCGGCATTATCAGTAATAATATCTATCAAATGTGCACTGGTTTGGATGCAAATGATATGGTCACTCTAAACAGAGCTGAATTTTTATTCAGTTACTATTGATTATCCATGCCCATCCAACAAAGTAAATGGCAATATGAAATAATCCTTATTATTACCTTTCTGCACAGCTAATGGGATTTCCTGAAGTCTCCAGATTGACCAAGAATCAATTTTCATGACAATCTTTTCCTTTCTTGATTTCTGTTGTTTTAAAGCTTCTTCAGCTTCTGCACGGTCAGTTTCTAGACTTTTAATGAGATAAGTGGCCTCTGATAGCAACATTTCCATTTCCTGCTTTAATTCTGAGCACTTTTCATCTTAAAATAGGAAAATATATTCACATTCATTAATCAGTCAGCCTATAAACCAAGTGGGAACGCAGGAGCTAACTGTATCACTATTATTTTCGTTTTAACATTTATATATCTAACAAGAGAATTTTTGAAAAACAGATTCACCTTTTAAAGACAGTTTTACTATAACGATTATAATCTTTGAAGATGGATTTTTAAAAGGAGCATTTTATAGAATAATTAGAATAGCTAAATCTCAACCAATATCTTCATGCATATTCTATCTGAAGGAAAAAACACACGTTCTACTCACAAGCTGTATTAGCTTTATGTTTAAGTTATGCTTGTGTTTCCTCTGATTCTATAAGAAAGCAAATCATAATGATTATATCATATAAACAGTGAAAATCCTCAGAGGGTTCCACGGAAGACACTTTATATCCTTATAGGATATAATAACATCCTTCATTAGCCTTGCCAGGAATTCATCATCATTTACAAATTCTATTTATTCAGTTATAACAAAATTTAACTCCTTTAATGAGGGACATTTAGGATTCCTGGTTCACACCTCTGGAATGATATAGTTTAATGTCAATGAAATGATTAACATGGGTATTCATTCCTCTATTTATGTAAGAAATGGGCAGAGAGCCTATTATGTTCTAAGCAATATGCTCTCTCCCAGGAGAAAGATCAGTAAGGAAGATGGATATGGGTGTCACTCTGGTGAAAATTATACTTGTAAACAGTTACTTTAGCCACAATGTGGTATGACAAGAAGGCATAAACAAAAACAGTGTCAAGAAAGGTAGAGTTCCCAAAGAGCTAGGTCAGAGGAAAAACAGTAAAACTGGGCAAGAAGAAAGGCAGCTAATAGACCTTTGCTTTTTTCCTTTTGGACAAGAAAGACAATGACCTTCTGTGCAAGCTCAGAAGTCACACAATTTCTTCTACTAACTGAGTGGGCTTGTCAAAGAAATTCAACATGCTACCTGAATAGAATTCTTGAGAAACAGAATGCTCTACTATAATGCATAAAAATGATCTTTTTTCAGATTTATTTAACTTAAAGTGGTGTTAACCTCACTGGATCCTTGTTTGGTCTCTATTTGGTCTACTGTCTTCTTTTTTTCAAATTCTACTATATTCTGGACACTTTATATTCTTAATTGTCTGTTTTATGACAGCATACACATTAAACACTGTGTTCCTCGGACAACTTATGAACCATTCAATTTCTGTAACAAGATTTCAGTCTGAAACACATGATGAGGTGAACGCCACTTTAAATTGAAGCACTTCTCATTGGATATGTATGTGTTTTACCAAAGGTGTCATTATGTTTATACAGATGCCTTTTGTACTGTTTCTACAACAGCCTTGTAGAATAAATGTTGTGTGTACACCTTGGGTACCTCCAATTCATTATATTTAACATCTCAGTTTTTTTCTAGAATGCCATCTCAATTAATTTTATTGCTTCATATTAAGTAAGAAATCACCTGCAATTTTTTTTTAGCATAAACACTTAATTACAATAAATCATCCTCATCCTGATACTGTCTTGTGCTTCTCAGTCAAAGGTACATGTTTATGATAAACATAACCACAACTAATCCATTACTGTGACCGAGCTTTCTCCCATCACTGGTCATGTGAAGAATTAAGAATTAATGAATGAGGTTTTATCTTCATTGTAGACATAAACAGTGAAAAGGAAAACAGCAAAAACAGAGCCTTGAAGTGAAAGACAGCTTTGAACAACTAACAAATGTTTGTACTTTTAAAAAGTCCTGAGTTTATCAGTTATCTTTCAGTAAAGTGTTCAGAAAAGTTTTATGGTGAGGGGAGGAGGAGGTGCTTAATGTGATATTAAGAATACATTCAAATACCTTGAAGTAACTGTAGTATAATTGTCACTCCAGTATACAAATTATCTTACATTTGTAAGTTGTGACAAGAATATTCACCCTAATTTATATGTGTATCTATATACACACATACATATGCATAGATGTAGTGCTGCAATGTCCAATATGGTAGCCACAGATGACATGTAACTATTGACACTTAAGGGTAAATTGAAGTTACAATTAAAAATTAAATTCCTCAGCTCACCAGCCACATACCCAGGGCTCAAAAAGTACTCTATTGAATAATGCAGATGTTGAACCCACTGATTATCACAGAAAGTTCTGCTGGACAGCCCAGAATTATAGTCAGTTTCTTGAGAGGTGAGCAGGGGTCATTATATACTCAGTACATAGACCAGTATGAGGTATTTAACATTCATTAATAAATATTTATTAAATAAATGTTTAATCAAATGATATAGAAAGCTCTTTCATCTGTTATATACTCATAAGACTTATAAAATTCTTCAACATGACCATTGTGAGAATTAGAAATGTGTTAAATGAAAAGTCAACAAGCTTTTAAACAGAATTACATTATGTATAAATATGACAAATGACTTTACCTCTGTTTTCTTCCGATTTGACCTCTTTCACAGGTGAAGCCAAACTCCCTTCTTCTTTAAGGTCTTTTGTGGAAGAAGTTCTGCTCCTATATAATGCCAAAGAGGCAGTCAATTAATAAAAAAAATGCTGTACTTAAAAGTTAGTAAAACAAATTTTAGGTGAACTAAGTGTCTGAATTCAGATTGAATTCTAAATGTTTGTGGTGAAATTTAGTATACATGCTAATTCTACTATATAGGAGATTAAAATAGTGAAATTCTAACAGGTAATTGGGTTTATACTGCATAGTAAACTGGTAGTATTGTACAATTTGTTACATATGACTTGAAAAATTTTAAGGGATATTAAAGCAGCATTGTTTTTAATGAAATTGGGCTTTCCTAGAAAATATTATCAGAAAAAGGTAGCTTATTGAGAATAATGAGAGAATTATTTCTCTATTTTCAGTTTAGCAGTTTCTGGGGAACCAATATAAATTACAAGGGGTAAAAATACTATTTCAGATTTGAAGTTAATAATGTTTTATAAAATGTTCAAATTAAAATGTTATTTTTCTAAAGAATCTTTCTAGCTAAAATTCTGTATGTTAAATAATGAAATATTCTCATTATCAGTACTTCTGTGGCCCAATATTGGAATCCTATTTTCATTGTACCTAAAAAGAAGTATTTTTCCTGATAGAAGTTATTAGAAAGTTAGCATGAACAACAAAGCAGGGAGTTTCATTTTCATTATGTTTTCCTATTAAAGAAAATTTTATACATACCAAAAAATATAAGAAGTATAAAATAACCTATATTATTTCACTCTTCTCAGATGCAACATAAAATTACATTCTAATCTACTGATACTTCAATTCTTATAAAATTGGGAGTCATAATTTGCATGCTCCTTTAATTAAATGATATTGTTTCCTGCATATCTGAATACCATTTAATATTTCTGATGGCTGAGTATTTTCTGTCTAATTGTCCACAATTTATTAGGAAAGACTTTCCATTCTGAGGTAAAGGAAATACTTACTGTATTTTCTTCCTTTAGTTTTAATTTTCTTTTTACATATTTTTGTTAGATGATGTAATCTATTTTTGTTTGCTTTTAAAAACACAAAAATAATTGAGCATCTTTTTTTATTAAGGTATCACTGATATACAATCACATGAGCAACACTGTGGTTACTAGATGTCCCCCATTATCAAGTCCCCCCACATACCCCATTAAGTAACTGTCCATTAGCATAGTGAGATGTTATAGAGTCACTACTTGTCTTCTCTGTGTTATACTGCCTTCCCTGTGCCCCACACCCTCACATTATCTGTACTAATCATAATGCCCCCTTTTTCCCCTTATCCCTCCCTTTCCACCATCCTTCCCAGTCCCTTTCCCTTTCGTAACTGTTAGTCCATTCTTAGGATATGTGAGTCTGCTGCTGTTTTGTTCCTTCAGTTTTTGCTTTGTTGTTATGCTCCACAGATGAGCGAAATCATTTGGTACTTGTCTTTCTCCACCTGGCTTATTTCACTGAGCATAATACCCTCTAGCTCCATCCATGTTGTTGCAAATGATAGGACTTGTTTTCTTCTTATGGCTGAATAATATTCCATTGTGTATATGTACCACATCTTCTTTATCCATTCATCTACTGATGGACACTTAGGGTGCTTCCATATCTTGGCTATTGTAAATAGTGCTGCGATAAACATAGGGGTGCATCTGTCTTTTTGAAACTGGGATCCTGCATTCTTAGGGTAAATTCCTAGGAGTGGAATTCCTGGGTCAAATGCTTTTCTATTTTTAGTTTTTTGAGGAACCTCCATATTGCTTTTCACAATGGTTGAACTAGTTTACATTCACACCAGCAGTGTAGGAAGGTTCCCTTCTCTCCACATCCTGGCCACGATTTGTTGTTCCTAGACTTTTCTATGTTGGCCATCCTAACTGGTGTGAGGTGATATCTCATTGTGGTTTTATTTTGCATTTCCCTGATAATTAGTGATGTGGAGCATCTGTTCATGTGCCTGTTGGCCATCTGAATTTCTTCTTTGGAGAAGTGTCTGTTCATATCCTCTGCCCATTTTTTAATAATATTTGCTTTTTGGGTGTGAGGTGTGTGAGTTCTTTATATATTTTGGATGTTAACCCCTTGTCGGATTTGTCATTTACAAATATATTCTCCTATACTGTAGGATGCCTTTTTGTTCTGCTGATAGTGTCCTTTGCTGTACAGAAATTTGTAGCATGCTGTAGTCCCATTTTTTCATTTTTGATTTTGCTTTCCTTGCCCGAGGAGATGCGTTCAGGAAAAAGTTGCTCCTGTTTATATTTGAGAGATTTTTGCCGAAGTTTTCTTCTAAGAGTTTTATCATTTCATGACTTACATTCAGGTCTTTGATCAATTTTGAGTTTACTTTTGTGTATGGGGTTAGACAATAATCCAGTTTCATTCTCTTGCATTCAGCTGTTCAGTTTTGCCAACACCAGTTGTTGAAGAGGCTGTCATTTCCCTATTGTATATCCATGGCTCCTCTATCGTATATTAATTGACCATATATGTTTGGGTTTATATCTGGGCTCTCTGTCTGTTCCCTTGGTCTATGGGTCTGTTCTTGTGCCAGTACCAAATTGTCATGATTACTGTGGCTTTGTAGTAGAGCTTGAAATTGGGGAGTGTAATCTCTCCCACTTTATTCTTCCTTCTCAGGATTGCTTTGGTTATTTGGGGTCTTCTGTGGTTCCACATGAATTTTAGAACTATTTTCTCTAGTTCGTTGAAGAATGCTGTTGGTATTTTGATAGAATTGCATTGAATCTGTGGATTGGTTTAGGCAGGATGGCCATTTTGACAATATTAATCTTCCTATCCATGAGCACAATATGTGTTTCCATTTATTGGTATCTTCTTTAATTTCTCTCATGAGCATTTGTTTTCAGAGTATAGGTCGTTCACTTCCTTGGTCAGGTTTATTCCTAGGTATTTTATTCTTTTTGATGAAATTGCAAATGGAATTGTTTTCCTGATTTCTCTTTCTGCTAGTTCATTACTGTACAGGAATGCAACAGATTTCTGTGTATCAATTTGTATCCCGCAACTTTGCTGAATTCAGAAAGTAGATCTAATAGTTTTGGAGTGGATTCTCAGGTTGCCAGTATTTTGCTGAGAAATTTTTACATCTATATTCATAAAGAAATCAAAAGGAAAACTTCTGCTTTTCCTTTTCTTGTGATGCTTTTATCTGTTTTTAGTATCAGGGTAATGCTGGCCTCACATAATGAATTAGGAAATTTTCCCTTCTCTTCTGTTTTGAAACAGAGACACATTGGTATTAATTCTTCTTTCAGTCTTTAGTAGATTTCATCCATAAAGCCATCTGGTCTGAGCTTTTCATTGTAGAACATTTTTGATTACTGATTCAATCTCTTTACTTATTATAGACCTGTTTAGATTTTCTACTTCTTGAGTCAGTTTTGGTAGTTAATGTGCTTCTAGGAATTTTTCTATTTCATATTGTGTATCTAATTGGTTGCTCACAGTATTATCAATTGCTCATAAGATTATCTTATAGTCCTCTTTATTTCTGTAAACTGTAGTGATGTACCCATTTTTTTAGAAATTTAAGCCTTTTTTTCTTGTCAGCCTAGCTAAAGGTTTATGAATTTGGTTCATCTTTCAAAGAAACAACTTTTGTTTTCAGTGGTGCTATTTATAGTTTTTTTACTCTCTATTTCATGTACCTCTGCTCTAATCTTCATGAGTTCCTTTCTTGTGCTAGCTTTAGCACACTCAATCTTTTCTAATTCTGTCAGGTATAGAATTAGGCTGCTGGACTTGGGATCTTCTTTTTTAATGTAAGCATTTATGGTTCTCAATTTCCCCCTGAGCTTTGCTTTTGCTGAATCCCGTAAGTTTTGGTACACTTTCATTTTCCTTCATCTCAAAGTATTTTCTATTTCTTCTGTAATTACAGCTTTATCTGAGATTTTTACACTATGTTCTTTAATTTCTACACATATTATGAATTTTCTAGGTTTCCCTATGTTTATTGGTTTATAATTCCATTCTACTGAGTCAAAGAAGATAATGTGTATGGTTTCAATCTTTGTATTTTTATTGGATTTCCTATGTGGCTTAATATATTATCTGTCCTGAATAATGTTCAATGTTTCAATGTGAATGTGAACAGATGTGTTTTCTTCTGTTGGGTAGAATGTACTGTATGAGTCAGTCAGGTCTAGATGGTTCTGGTGCTGTACAAGTCCATTTCTTTGTTCATCTTTTTAGTTCTTTTATCCATTATTGAAAGTGCAAGTATTAATTTCTCAAACTGTTATTATATAACTATATTTGTCCCTTTGATTCTGTCAGTTTACACTCAGGTATCATGAAGTTATGTTTTCAGGTATGTATATGTCTATAATTTTTATATCTTCTTGATGGAGTGATCCTTTTATTAAGATACCAAGTATTATTTGTCCCTAGTAATATGTTTTGACTTAAAATCTATGTGTGATATTAGTATAGCAACTCTAGCACTCTTTTCATTAGTATTTTCATAACACATATTATCCATCCATTATCAACCTACTTTTGTCATTTGATTTCAAATGACTTGGTTATAGACAGCATTATTGGACCATCTATTTTTATACCTTCTACCATTCTCTATCTTTATAACAGAGTTTAATCTATTTTCATGAAAAGAAATTACTGATAAGAAAGGACTTAACTTCTGCCACTTTGATGTTTGTTTCCAATATTACTTATATGTTTCTCATTCTTTAGTTTCTCCACAACTGCCGTTTTTTTTGTTTTGTTTTGTTTTTTAGTAGTTCATTTTATTTTCCTGGTGAATTGTTTAAGTTTATTCTAATTGAATTTCTGATTTTTTATTTTGTGGGGTTTTTAAAAAATTATTTTTAGTGATTCCCTGGAGATTACAATAAACATCTTAACTTCATAATAATTAAGTTTGAATTAAAATAAATGTAGTTTCAATAGTATTAAAAAAATTGTTCCTTTACACCCTTTATGTTGTCACTTCCACAGATTACACATTTACACATTTATGTTGTATGCTCATATAGATTTTTACTTTTTAAATTATAGAGGAAAATAAAAGATACAAAATTAAAATGAATTATATTTGTCTTTGCAGCTATCTTTACTGTTCTTTTATTTCTTCATATGACTTCAAGTTACTGTCTACTGTCCTTTCATTGCTGCCTGAAGGTTACCACCTTTAGGATTTCTGATAGGACAGGTCTGCTAGTGACAGAGCCCCGCGGTCTTTTATCTAGGACTACCTTGATTTTTCCTTTATTGCTGAAGGACACTTTTGCAGGATTCATAATACTTGTTTGAGAGGTTAATTATTATCATTATTAGTATTAATTCCAACACTTTAAATATGTCATCCCACTACCTTGTAGCTTCCATAATTTCTGATGAGAAATTGACTGTTAATTTTATTGAGGATCCCACGAATATGATGAATCACTTCTCTCTTGGTGCTTTCAAAATACTTTGAAATAGGCTTTCAACAATTTGACTATAGTGTGTCTTGGTGTGTATCTGAGTTTTTCCTGCTTGGAGTTCACTGAGTTTAGTGGAAGTATAATAGATTTATGTCTTTCATCACATTTGGGGAGTTTTCAGCCAATGTTGCTTCCAATATTGTTTCTCCTCCTTTCTCTCTCCCCTGTCACTCCCGAATTCCCATTATTGGTATATATATATTCTTGATGCTGTCCCTTGGGTCTATTAGGCTTTGTTCATTTTTCTTCATTCTTCTATGCTTGTGGTCCTCAGCCTGCATTATTTCAATTGACCTATCTCCAATAAGTCTATCCTGTGCATACTCACCTATGTTGATGAACATCTCTAATTAATTTTTTATTTCAATTATTGTACTTTTCAGTTCTGGAATGTCTATTTGGTTCAAATTTATAATTTCTTTTTATTGATATTTTAATTTGTTTAGACATTAGTCTCTTGGTTAATTCTTTGTCCACAGTTTCCTTTATCTTTTTAAGGATATTTAAGACTGCTGATTTAAAGTCTTTTTTCCAATAAATCTACTGTCTGGACTTCATCAGGGCCAGTGCTTTATTTTATTTTCCCTTGTTAATGGGATAAATTCTCTTTTTATCTTTGCCTACCTCATATTTTTTGTAGAAAATAAGACAGTTTGAGCATTTCCATGAGAACTGGAAATGAGATCATCCTCCATCTACCAGGTCTGCTGCTGGGTTGTGGGAGAACTGTTTCTTCAATGATTCTCAGATTTTTTGTAATGTCTGTAATCTTTGACATGTGTGGCCACAGAGGTGTTTCATTAGCTTACTGGTGAGCCTGTGTTTTATCCAGGTTACTTTCCATACCAGAGGAAAAAGAGACCAAAAGGAGAACATGCTTTCCCAGCCTTAGCAGACTGCCTCTGTGCTGGAGCATCCCTTCAACCCTCGCCTGCGCAGTTTACAGCTCCTCCTCTAACGTCAGTTCTTGCCCGCACATCCGAAAGTTCAACCAGAAGAAAAAGATCAGGGTCTTCTCAGGTCTTCTCTGAGCATGTGTCTAACACTGGTCTTTTGTGTATACTGCTTGATTCTCCAGCATATCCAATTCCCTCATGTATCACTTTCTCCATTCTCTTCTTTCCCAGACATTTTGGTTTGTCTAATGCTTGTCCTGATTGTCACCCATAGTCTCACAGTGGTGCCACATATGTGCCTTTAAATTTAGCTTTCAGCAAACAGTAACTGGAAGTGGCTATGGCTCTGTGATTGCTCCGAGTCTGCCAAAACAAAGACAAGCGTTTGTGCTTGTCCTTCAGGGAGCTGTCAGACAGGCCAAGACACTGAAGCCCATTCGTTGAGAATAAGGTCCATATTGCTCCCTCTAGCACTAGCAGTCCGCACCACAAATGCAGACTGGGCTCTTCATGGCCACCACTCAACAAGGGCTGGAAAATGGCAAGTGGGCAATTTAAAATGCCACTGTGCTTTTTTTCTCTATGTAATGCAGCATATTATTTCATCATTAACTTTACCCCTAGGCGTTGTAAGCTGTTGACTAGATTCCAAATTTCTGGCATAAGTTGATTCTGACCAACTTTTGTCAATTTTAGGATTGTATCTGTGGTAGGCCAGAGCCTTGGAGATCCCTGTTCTGCCATTTTCAGTGATACCCTAATTCTTATATTCTTAAAAATATATTCTAATTTCTAATATGAAAATTTCTTATTTCCATTTCCTATTCCACTTGAAATAAAACTCATCTATAGCAGACTAATCATCAAAACTTGAAGAAAATAAATAAAGGAAGCATGAAAGGTTCTTACCATTCCTCACAAGAAGTTTCAAACTGTTAAAAAAATAAAATAAAATAAAAATTGAAACACCTCAAAAACAGTAAACTAACTTACACTGTAACTCACTGATAAAACTGTAAATTCCATTATATCTTTCTCAAATTATATTCTCATTTCCAAAACAGGTATATACTTCTATTATTATGTCCATCCTTTTATTATTACTGCCACACAATTTTTCTCACCTTTCATTCATGTTTCTCAATCTTACCCCTTCATCAAGAGTCAATACAAATGTCATTTACTCCCAAAAGTCTTTCTACACAATCAAGGGTGCATGATGTCCATTGAATTTTATTATACTATCAAAAATTAGTAAATATGTATTACACAAGGGTTCAAAAATATTTACTTATCCATAGTATCACCCCTCTTCTAGACTAAAAATTATTTGTTTGGAGTCATGCTCTACAGATATATGCTAACAATATCTTAGACTGTAAAGTGAATAAATTACCAAATACACAAGGAATACATAGAATATTATGGGTTTCATAGACAGTCCAATTCAAAATATGAGACTGGGCATAGTTAATTACTTCTCTTCAATTCCCATATCATGCCAGAATTTCTGGGGAAACATGAATGTATGTCAATAAAAACCACTTGAACATTTATTTTAGAAGAATTTCCAGAAATAGATAGCAATCAGATGAGATTGATAGTGAAAACAAAGAAAAGTATAACTCTAGAGAGACAAAAGGATACCATTTCAGGGAAAGTAAAAGGCTTCTCTGTGGATCTCAATAGAGATTCCCAGCACATGAGAATGAGCAGGTCACAATCAAAGTAAGAAACGGAAGAGCTGCTTGTGGTCACACATGCCAGTCTTACTGTTTTCCATCCCAAAAGTTCAAAATATGTGACTGAGAAACTCCCTCCTAGTCACTGCCATGAGAAGAACTGTAAGCACCTTGGAGATCTTTCTAAGACGAGAGGCTGTCTAAGAAGGAAGTACTGGCTCCAAAGAGAAGCAGAACAGAGCCTGTACAACTAGTGGACTCTCACACAGGCGAAAGGTAGGTAGGCGAAAACAAAGCAGATTCATCAATGAGTGAAAACATCCCAGGGTGCTACAAACTCAAATGTAAGCTTGTTTAGGCAAAAATAGAGACCCTCAAATTTCTTGCCTAAACATATTTCTTCCTATTTATAAAGAACCCCAGTAAAGTGTTTTATATGCTGGAGAAAAGCCTTTGATGTAAGCACACTGACAGCTGCTAAAAAGCAAACAAATAACAGAACAAAAAACAAAAACTTATGCTAGCAACCAGAAATCTGTCTGATACACAATTTAAAATACAAAGGATAAAAAACAGTACACAAATATTTGAGGAGTGATTAGAGCATAAAAAATAATATTTTAGATATAAAAATACTGGAATGAACAAAATGAATATAATAATAAATTCAGGGCATATATTTCTTTCCTCCAAAATATTAAAAATCTCTTTCCTCCACAATATCAAAAAAAATAGAAAAATGAAATTTAGTACAAGAATGTCATTATACAAATATGAAATAGACTACAATAAATAATCCTTTTATTACCCATATATATGAGAATTTATTATAAAATTTATATTTTAAATCAATGGAGATGGGTAAGTCAATAAATGATATTGGAATAATATGAATAATTATTATAAAAAGATAAAAGTGTCATATCTGCCTCATGCCATAAAGAAATAAATTTCAGATGGCTGAAGAAGCCAAATGTAAAAAGAAAAGTATTAGAAATAATAAAACATTTGTCAACCTACTGTATGGGAGAATATATTCACAAATGGGTCCTACATATATATATATTTGGGCTAACATCCAAAATATATAAAGACCTCATATGTCTCAGCAACAAATAAAACAAATAGCCCAATTAAAAAATGGGTGGAGGACCTGAATGGACATTTTTTCCAAAGAAGGCATACAGATGACAAAAAGACACATGAAAAGATGCTCCACTTAGCTAATCAGGGAAATGCAAATCAAAATCACAATGAGGTATCACTTCACACCAGTTAGAATGGTTACTATCTGAATGACAAGAAATAACAAGTGTTGGTGAGGATGTGGAGAAAAGGGAATCCTCCTACACTATTGGTAGGAATGCAAACAGGTGCAACCACTATGGAAAGCAGTATGGAGGTTCCTCAAAAAAGTAAAAATAGAAATACCATATGACCCAGCAATTCCATTTCTAGGAATTTAAGAAAACAAAATCTCTTAATTTGAAAAGATATACACACCCCTATGTTTACTGCCATATTACTTAAAATAGCCCAGATAAGGAAGCAACCTAAGTCTCCATCAATAGATGAATGGATAAAGAAGATGTGGCACATATACACAATGGAATATTACTCAGCCATCAAAAAGAAAGAAATTTTGCCATTTGGAACAACATGGATGAACCTAGAGGGTATTATGCTAAGCAAAGTATGCCAGGCAGAGAAAGACAAATACCATATGATTTCACTTACAGGTGGAATCTAAGATATAAAACAAAGCAAAATGAACAAAACAGCACTCAGTGTCATAAACACTGAGAAGGGACTAGTGTTTACCATGGGGGAGGGATTGGAGTGGGTGGGTGAAACAGGTGAAGGGGATAAAGAGGCACAAAGTCTCAGCCATAATATAACTTAGTCACAGTAATGAAAGCACAGCACAGAGAATATAGTGGATAATTCTGTGACATCATTCTTTGTTTTCACCTACCTATCTGTGCCTGTGTGGGATATCACAATGTATAACATATAATGTTTAAGTAACCAATTACAGCCAACCAATCACAAAACCCTCTGCATCACTTATTTCTGTTGCTACCAAAGATCAAAGAGAAAGAAAGGACTTAAAATGTCAAATTGGACATATTTTTTAAAATTAACACATTATAGGGGAAATCAACTACTTTATTTACTTATAAACCACATTGCCCACAAATTCCTGCTTGATACATAAAACATTCTATCTGACTCTGGTTTCTTAACTTCATATTTTTATTGGAAAGTATTGTCATATTATGTTAAATATTTAAATGCTATTGAAATTTTTGAGACAAAGTGTTCATAAAACCTATTTTCCACTCTAAAAAATAAAAACTTAACTTCATGTTGGGAATCTCCTTTTTATTACAACATATTTGTAGATGTGGACTACTAATACTGAAAGCTGTATTTCACAACTGTGACTGACTTTCACCTGGAAGGAATACTATTACTATTGAATTTACAATTAATTTGGGATTTCCTATTACTATCCTATTGAAAAGTCCAAATCATCTTAAAAACATAGGCAATATTTGTATCAAACAATATGATAAAATAAAGAATTTTAAGAAGTACATCTTTACTATAATTAGAAAAGCAACCTCATCCAAAACCTGACATAATTTTAAAAATATTCCTGAACCCATTCATGCAAAAGTTATTTACTCAGTGCCTATAATGTGCCAAATTCTGGTAGGTGCTATGGTTAGCAGAGAAATATATAGAGACTCTAACTTCCAAGATCTTACGATCTTGTAGGAGCGGAAGAGACATAAGAAACAACTAAAACACAATGCGCTAATCGCCACACTCACGGTCAGGGCAACACGCTGTGAGACTTCAAGGTAAGAGCTATCCTAAGCTTTGCAGGGTAAAGATGGTTTTGTGGGAAGAAGCAAAGGTTAAACAGAAGAGAGTAAATGCATGGGTTGTGTCCAGAGGTAAGAGAGTAATCAAAGCTAGAGCAGAGTATTTAAGGGGACACAAAGCTTAAGTGTAAATATTATTCTATAAAAGGAGTTTTATGTCATGCCAAGGAGTATGAATATGAATCACTGTGGCAAGAAAGATTCAAAGGAGGATTTTAAGCAGACTATTGGCAATAACATATATAGAAAAGATGGCATGTGGCCTGTTTTATGAAGGATGGGTGGGAGGAGAAAGTAACTGGAAGAGGAACTAGAAGAGGAAATGAAAGAACTCTCACAGCAATCCAGGCAAAAATGGCCCGAATGAAGACTCCACAGTATGGACAGAGAGAACTGTTTGTACCTGAGGTACATTCCAGAGGTAGAATCAAAACAAATTAGTAATTGTGTATAAAGGCTGAGGAAAAATGTGTGTCAATATAATTTATCAGCTTTCTGGCTCAGCTGGGTGAATAATGTGCCATCACTGCACCTGGGAGCACAGACGAAAGAAGAAATGACTAGCCCGACTTTGTGTATTTTGAATTTGAGGTGCTTCAAGGACATATATCAAAAGATGTTCAGTATGCACTGGGTATATGGATCTTGGGAAAAAAGTGATATATGAGCTAAAAATCTCAATTTGGTATAAGCATATAGTATATAAATGACATACATTAAATGGCATAAAAATAAGTCACACAGATCAATGGAACAGAATTGAGAGCCCAGAAATAAACCCATACTTATATGATCAATTAATATATGACAAAGGAGGCAAGAATGTAAAAAAAAAAAAATTCCTTCAGTAAATGATGTTGGAAAACCTGGACAGCTACCTGCAAAAGTATGAACTAGACTGCTGCCTTACACCATACAAAAAGAAAATAAACTCAAATGGATTAAAGACCATTAAATTAAAATGTAACACTTGAAACCATGTAACTACTAATAAAAAATATAGTCAGTAAAAACTTGAACATTGGCATTTTGCAGTCTTTTTCTGGATATGTTTCTCAAGGCAAGGGAAACAAAAGCAAAAATAATCAAGTGGGACTCTATCAAACTAAAACGCTTCTGCACAGCAAAGGACACCATCAACAAAACCTACTGAATGGGAGAAAACATTTGCAAATATATATCTGACAAGACGTTAATATCCAAAATACATAAATAATTCATACATCTCAACACCAAAAAAACAAAAAATCTGATTAAAAATGGGCAGAGGACCTGGATAGACAGTTTTCTGAGGACATACAGGTGGCCACAGACACATGAAAAGATGTTTAACATCACCAATCAGGGAAACTCGAATAAAATCACAGTGAGATATCACCACAGTGAGATGTCAGTCAGAATAGCTAGTATCAAAAAGATAAGAAATAACAAGTGTTGATGAGGGTATGGAGGAAAGGGAGCCCGCGTGCCCTTGGGCAGCAATGTAACTTAGTACATCCATTACAGAAAGCAGTGTGGAGGCTCCTCAAAAAATTAAAAATAGAAATACCATATAACCCAGTAATTTCACTACTGCATAATTACCCAAAGAAAACAAAATCACTGTTCCAAAAGGTATATGCCCTATGTTAATTGCAGCATTATTTGTAATAGTTTTGAGTTATTGCAGCTGTTTATAATAGAGCACATATTATATATAGTACAGCTATTATAATTGTTTATTAAGACACCTATAAATCTACTTCCATCATTTTAAACATGCATAATTGTTAATTAAAACACATGTGCACGAACAATGTCAATAAATATTGATTCTCTTCTATCTGCTTAAGATACTCTTCAAGGCCCAGGACACCAACAGGCCTGTGACCACAAAGAATTTCTGAAGCAATATCTTGAACTGGGGCAACAGAGAGGCAACAGAGGTAATATAAAATAATGTAGAATGTCAAACAAAATTATAGAAATAACAATAGCTAATATATACTGAGTGCATATCACATGCTGGCACTTGGCCTAACATGATGCCATTATCGCCATTTCCATCTAGGGTCGCTAAACATGTGGCTGTAAAGGCTGTGGTCTGAACCGCACTCTCACGCCTCTTGAAGGAGGTAACACCCTCCATCAAGAATCACAATGGCCTGTCAAAACTTTCTCAGCCAAATCAAGTGACAGTGGTGGAAAAAGAGAAAGAGCACAGGTCTCCAGCAAACTTACCCTCCTGCTTGGGGCAGTCTAATTATGCATTAATTGCTCAGAAATACAATCTTAATAAAATGTATGAAAAAGTTTTTATTATTACTGTATCATCCTCTGAAAACAACCGAATGTTTCAGTGATTTTAATATTGAACCCCTTTCAGAATAAGAGAGGCAAACCTTAACAGGTTAAAAGGACAAAGAAAGAATCACTGTATTCTCTTTCAGCAGACACATTAGTATTTCTTTAGAACAAAGTAACTCATTAAAAAGAGCACACGGTCTTTTTACACACCAATTTACTCATCTAATCATCTAATCAGTTTAATGTCCCTAAAAATGATGTAAATACTATTTAATTTACTAGTCAAGTTGGCTTATGGAAATTACTACTTAACATGATTGCCTCTGGGTAAAGAACAAACAGGTGGGGAAAAATCTATTTAATAAGGTTGCTTCACTCTTCTGAAGCCAAAGTATCAAAAGTATGTCTAGTTTAGTAAATTATGCAATTGAGCAAAGATTCTATGAAGTATTCCAAGTATCTTTAAAATATACTAAAACCCTGGATTCTTTAAGTAATAGACCCATGTAGGCTTTACAAAGATTAGAAAAAGGTTAGCATTTTAAACGTTACACACCCGTTTCAAATGCTTCTGTATTTTAGATGCCACATCCTCAATGTGTGAAATCATTTTGTTGACACATGGTGCTGGGGATGTTCACTAAAGCACAGCTTTGACGTCGACATGGGTAGCTAAAGAAAATGCCTTTATTCACCCCTAAAGATAAGGCAGACAGAAGAAGTCAGTTAACAGTTACCTAAGAGTAGTGAATTTTGATGTTCAGAATATGCGAAGTATTCTGCTTTATTAATACTAATACTCTTAAAATTTCTTTAATAAACAGACTGATATATGTCAGAAAATTACAGAATGAACACTCAAAAAATCTAAAAAATAAAATAATCATTTGCAACTTAAAATGTAACAAATAAAAATGAACCTAAAAAGCAAGAATACTTCAAACTTAAAAAGTTAAATGTTCCATGGTATCATGAACAAAACACTGAAAAAAGAACACCGAATTAATTTGCTTCTAAGCAGATACTGAATCAGTTAAAAAAGACTGAAATATATTTTACTTTCTTCTTCAAAGGGATTCCACATCTCCCGAGGTAAGCCATATGCTATCACTCGTGCACTGAAGACATTTTCCCTTAAACCCAGCACGAGTTTCTCTTGCCGAAAAAAATGAAAGCGGGTTCCCTTCATCCTTATAATCACCTCATTTTCTATCTTCCCTTTCTGGAAATTGGAGTCACATGCGAAGAATGATTGATGCGCTCAACAACGGCATTCAAGCTGTACCCATCATGAAGCACAGTCAGTCCGATATGCCTCAGTGACTCTAACCCTGGCATGTCGCGAATGGACTCAAGGTTGCAGAAGCACAGCAAAGCTACCCACGGGACCCACCAAAGTGCTCGCTCACAGCCCCTTTGCCTTTAAGGACTCTGTCAGGCTGGATTATAGCTGCAATCACTGGTCTTAAATGCAAGACACAAAATAGGCTCAGTGCCTCAATAAGGATGGCGTGATGTTCTCATTTCAGATGACCTTGAGGAGCACAGAATTAATGCTGTGTCTAGTTCAATGCCAACCCAGGGAGATGGTAAATATCTCAGATATCTTCATTTAAACAGAAAACTTTTAAATATCTTTTAAACAATGTCTCATAATATCCTCATCTGAAAACACAATCGCTGAAAATGGCGTATCTGTTTCATTTACAAATAAAAGTATTTATCTCATAAATATGAATACAGACATAATCTAACATTTTCTGAGCATTAAAAATATGTGCTAAACATGGGGCCAAGCTGCAAGTACTTTTGATTCTACATTTCATTCAAACCTGACAATGATTCTTATGAAATGGATGACCTGGATTTCATAGATGAGGAAAGGAAAGGCTTAGAGAAACTGTACTACGTGCCCAGTTCCACAGAACAGGTGGGAGAGCTGGGACTTGAACTCCCTGTAATATGAACTATAAGTTATACTGTGAAGGTGGTTTTTACATTTTTTAAATGTGGTTAAAGAAAAGCAATCCTAAAAGCAGATTTCAGGGTACTCAACTGTTTCAGACACTCCCTATTTCTGATATGTCCCCCAAGATACCAGTGCTGATATTCTAATGTACTGGTTTGCTTTGGCCATACTGAACACCCTTATACTTGCCATGAATATTTTCTGTGTGTTGTATTCCATCTTTCCTCTTCAGTTCATACAAAGATTTATCTTTTCATCTCTGCAGTAGTCATTGAACCAAAGAACAAGCTGGTGAAAATTACATATTGGTCTCTTATCCAAATATCTTCCTAAAGGCATTTGCCCCTCCCTCTAGAAATAGGAAAGTTTTAAAACACATTTAACAACCAGGCAATTGTCCTTATACTCAAAACAACAGTTTTGCTTCATTAAAAGTGGGGAAGACAAGGAGAGTAATGACTCATCTAACATTTTTCACATTTGCTCTCAACCTATTATGTAAATACTAATAAACTTCCATAGCACCCCTATAGTTTAGGATTAACATTTTACATGTGGTAAAGTGAGAAAATGAAATACTATGAAGTTAAATTTGCACTATAAATCTATAAAAGATACGGCTTCATAAGTAGCCCCCACAGATGCAGAATTCAGTTCTTGTTACTGTTTTTATTCTAATGCATGCATAGCATATTTCCACTTCTTTTTAATTTTGCTCAGCTTAGAGACACCTAGATCATTAAAGTAGGTGCCCAAGTTCATTCACTTTTTGACTAGACTTGATAACTAATAGCTTCTAAAGCTGAACTACTCAGTCTCTAATCTCAGGTTTCTCACTTAATAAATGAATGGGTTTGGGGATGTTGTATTTGACCTTTTCACCTAAAATTCCATGATACGATGAATTGACAGCTGTAGTCAAACAAATTGACGAAACTCCTCCTTCTCAAGCCTGTGCACTAAAGAATCAGCTCAGGCAGGACTCTCCTCCTCTGTAAACATTTGCTTAATTCCAACTTCCTTGTTCAGAATCAACACCTAAAAGGTAAGATCCTACAGGATGCAGGCCAGAGTTGACGTTTGTTGAGACTGCAACACGAAACTTACATCTGAGGAAAAATATGGACTGGCTGATTGTGTGAGCAAATGAAATCAAATACCATGTTCATAAACTGTCACCTGTCCTTGCTTAGTGAATGTGATCCTTGCAAAATTTATTTACCAGCCCCAAAATTTAACATTTTATCACTGCCATCCTTCCTTCTCTTCTGATTTTAATATGTGTTTCCTTTATGTCCATCACCCAGTTATTGCATCACTGCTTTATCTGAACTCAGCACTCTGAGAAACCTTTTTTCATATTGTTATCCATTTTAACATCTTGATTTTCTTTCCAAAAATGTAGAATAAGTTAGTGCCCATGATTTTAGAAATAATTTCTCCTCCTTGCAAAGCCTCTGTGTGATGAACAGAACGTACCTTTAATTTTTTTAATGGAATCAAAGCTTCCTTCAGTTTCTGTTAACACTTAGGGCAGAGGAACCCTTTCCCTGACATTTACATTGACTCTCACATTATTGAAGACACTTATCACTAAAATATAAAGCAATATGCATTGGAGTTGAAGATGACTGAAGACTGCATCTACTCTAATCACTTTCACTGTACAAACGCCGCTGGTCAGTGTTCACTTATCTCCTTTACCTGCAGTCTCTTCAAAATCTGCAATTTCAATATATTTAGATTTGCTTCCTGTAAGTAATCACAGGTCACCCTACTACTTCACCTGATCACTTCCTGTTGTTGTTATCCTCTATGAAATTTTGCTTTGACTAGCGATTGTTTCTCAAAGCAACAATCTACACAAGCAGGCACAATATCCTTACAGTCTGATCTCTTCAAATTGCAATTTCTATGCAAATATTAACATCCGCTCACATGGCTCCTTCCCTAGGAGGAATCTTTGACTCTTTCAGACATCTGGGTGTGCCTGGAGCATTTTCTATTTCTCTGTATCAGAACTTATCACACTGCATTCTGATGTGCCACATTTATGTGTTTCCATCTCTCTTCCCCATACAGTTTTGCATTCTTATGGAGAGAAATTATGTTTAATGCCTTAAAAAATTGTTGAATAAATCAAAGAATGGATAAATGCTGTAACCTGGCTTCTGTTCTCTCAATTTTATGAAATCTTCATTTGCAAACACACCAATCAGTATTTCTATTACCATCTATGAAGGAGTAACTGATATAGAATAACTCCTCCAGTGATAACCAACTCTAAATCTGGAAAAAACATATGAGACAACTGTTTGCAGAAACTGGAAAAAAGGAATGTAAGGCTTTGATTCATGAGAAAGGGTATTCATGAGGTTGAGTCTCATAATCCCCAAGCTCTGCCAAGGGATAATTTCTCAACTGGGATGTAGAGATCGAGGGGTAGAGCAGAGCATGGAAGTCCTGCTGAGCTAAGGAACAAATTTAGTCCACAGTGCAGTACCACTTCACAATCACTACAATGCCTAAAATTAAAAGGTTGGCAAAGACTGTATCAGGATATAGAATGACTGAAACTCATACAGTGCTGGTGGAAATGTGAAACACTTTTGGAAAACAGGCAGTTTCTTATAAAAGTTAAGCATACCCTTGTCATATGACAGCATTCCACTAATATGTATTTACCCCCAAAATAAAGATATGTCCATAAAAAGACTTGTATGATTCATAAAAGCTTTACTCATAATAGCCAAAAATTAGAAAATCTCAAATTTCCATCTATGACTGACTAGATAAACTGTATGTTGTTCATATAAAGGAATACTACTGAACAATAAAAATGGACTAACTACTGGTATATTCAATAACATGATTAATCTCACAGACCTTTCCCTGAGTCTTTGAAAGAAGCTGAACACTAAATACTACAAATGGAATAATTCCATTTATTTGAGATTTTAGATGGTAAAACTAACATCCTGTTAGTGAATATGGGGAATAGGGTAGAGTAATATTGACTACAAAGGCCATGATTTAGCTTTCTGCAAAGATGGAAGATTCTAAAGATGGTGGTTAAGTGGATGTGTACATTTGTCAAGTCACTGACCTGTATACTTGAAATGAGTGGATTTTATTGCTCTTAAAGTTTACCTTAATAAATCTGTTTTACAGAATGATCTCTAACCATTCCCTAGTGACGGAATTCAGAAGCTTCACATCTCCTCCTCTTTTAACTATTTATATCACAAAACACAGTACACAACACCTTCTTAAAATGTTAATAACTTTTTCTCATTTCTTAATTGCTGTTTCTTCTCATTTTCCTTAATCATTACTACTTGGTAAGATATACTCTTCTCCCTCTGTTTGACTGGCAGGATCCTATTCAGGATGGGAGGATGAGAGTTAAAATTAGAATGTATCCATTGAAAAGTTGACATACCACAAACAAGTAAATAAAGAAATTAAAATGCTGAAGCTAGAAAGGCTACTGAGAAAAGGAATACATTCAGGAATATACTGGTATGATTAGACAGAGCTGGAAAAGACAAGGGAGTTTACGAGCAGGGAGAATGTTGCCTGGCACAGGAGTGATACTCAGTTAACAACTTGGCAAGAAAAAAAGATTAGAGGAAAGATATAACAAGATAAAACTTTTGGCTATAGCCCCTCTAACCTATTTGGTATTAACATTTGGACTACAAGGCAAGTGAGCCAGGAGTAACCTTCAAGGGACCAAACCCATTTACAAATCCAGTATCTCTAAAATTAACTCATCTTCATTGCACTCAACCTCCTTTCCCTGTTACCAATATCAAAGTTTGCAACATTTAAATCACTATTGAATTATCTTTTCATTCCACATCCTATAGATCAACATACCTAGCTACTACTTTATGAAATCTTAACAATTCCTCTGTATTGTCTCTTGAACCCCTACCTTTCATTTCCATTGACCCTTCATAAATCAAGCCTTTATTACCTCAAACCTGGACTATAATGATAAAGTAATCAGTTCGTATATTTCTTCCCGTCGCCAAAGAATTCTGCATAGCACACTTAGACTGGTATTTCCAAGCACAGGGTTTGGTTATGTAATATCTGTACTCAAATATGTATACGGGGCCAGAAACTGAGAAATAAAGTTCACACTATTGAGCCTGAAATTAAAAATGCTTCTAGACTGTACCTGAATCATTTCTAGCTTTATTTTAACGAATTATCTTTACATTTCTGAATCTTCCCTATGCTATAGGCAAAGTAATCTACTTTTTCCATATTTTGTGCTATTATTTTCACCATTATTTAACTCATTCTGTTCTTGCTTAAATTCCTTCCTCACCTTCATTTCATATACAAATGCATCCTTCAAGATTCAACTCAAATCGGACTTCTTCTATTATCAGTTCTCTTAATGCTTAGAGACCAACCAATCTGGAATTACTCAAAACACTTAGTACACTTCTTGTCTGTAGTATTCATTTGTCCTGTACTACTATGATACTAATTATAGGAAATATAAATTTGGTTTTCATCTCATTTCTGGTACAGAGCTCCTAAAACCCTTGGGAATTCCCTAAATGATGAGAGCAATAAAAGTGTCCTTTGTTATGTTAATTAAGTTGCTTTCAGATCTCACCTAAGGATAGGGGCCAGCTGCCAGAAGAATCAACCACAGGAATACAGATTTGGAACTTCAATCCCATTCCCAGACCAATGGGGAGAGGAGAGGACCTGGAGGTTGGTCCAACTATCAGTGGCCAATGATTTAATCAACCAGGCCTTTGCAATGAGGCCTCCATAAAAACACAAAAGGACAGGGTTCAGGGAGCTTCTGGGTAACAAACCACAGAGACTGTCCAGAGTGACATCACCAAAACGGTGGAATAGGAGATCCCCAACTCTGTCCCTCAACAACGGTCAACGATTAGCTACAAAGAAAAATAGCTCCAGGGGAGCTCTCTCAGGAGTCCACTCAAGAGGTCCAACAACACAGTGGAACAAAAAACCCTGAGAATAACCGCACAAAAAGGAAAGTAAGATGGCTTCATTTTGCTTGCATCACCCCATCTCCCAGGCTGTCACTACACAGCTCCAAGGAATACTGCAGCTCAAAATAGTTCCCCTCACTGGGAAAGGACGAGCACAGTAAGCGGCCAACTTCCCTGCCCTCTTGGGGAACTGCACAAAGGGCCCAATTCAGTGTTGCCAACCCAATATGCAGAGGAAATGGTCACAGTTATCAGTGGTCTGCTCTGCAGAGGACCCCAGCATCACGGCCAGCAAAGTCGTCCTTCAGAAGTGAAAGACAGAGAAAGAGCTCCCAGACAAATGTGAGCTGAGCGAGTTCATCACCTGTACCTGCCTTAAAAGAAATGCTGAAAGGAGTTCCTCAAGCCAAACTGAAAGGACTCTAATCAGTAACATGAAAATATAAAACATACCAATAAAGGTCAGTATACAAATTCCTAATACTCCAATACTGTAACATGGTGGTGTATTAACCACTAAACTCTTGTATAAAGGTTCAAGGACAGACATATTAAAAATAGCTATGGCTGCAAAAATTATTAATGGATACACAATATAAAAAGATATGAACCATGACACCAGAAACATAAAATACTGAGGTGGTGTGAATAAAAGGGTTGAGTTTTTATATGTGAATGAAATTTTCAGCTTAAAGTAGACTGTTATAACTAGAACATATTTCATGTAAACCTCAAGATAGCCAGAAACCAAAAACCTATAGTAGATACACACATGAAAAAGTGAAGGTAATCAGAGTATACCACTATGGAAAAGCAGCAATTTGTAAAAAAAAGATAGCAAGAAAGGAAGAAATGAACAACGGATGACCAAACAGTCAGCAAACAATCAGCAAAATGCATTACTACGTCCTTACCTATCATTAACCACTTTAAATGTAAATGGGTTAAGTTCTCCAAACAAAAGTCATAGAGTGGTTGAATGGATTTAAAAAAAAAAGGGAGAAAGAAGGAGAGAGGGAGAGGGAGAGACCCAACTATTTGATACTAAAAGAGATTCACTTCCATGTTAAGGACACAGACATACTCAATATCTGGAAAAGATATTACAAATGGAAACCAAAAGAGATCAGAGGTAGCTATGCTTAATATCTGGCAAAACAACCCCACTTATAATACCATAAAAATAGTAAAATAAATAAATTTAACCAAGAAAGTGAAAGACATACATCAAAAACTCTAAGACACTGATGAAAGAAATTGAAGAACACAAACAGATAACCCACGGAGCAGAAGTAAATTTTGTTAAGATGTCTGCGATTCAATTCCTATCAAAATCCAATGGCACTTCTCAAAGAAGTAAAAAAAAAATCCTAAAATTCATATGAAACCACAAAAGATCCCATATAGCTAAAGCAATCTTGAGAAATAAGAAAAAAGCTGGAGGCATCATGGTTCCTTATTTCAAACTATATTACTAAACTGTAATAATCAAAACAGTATGGTACTGGCATAAAAACAGACACACAGCTCAATAGAGCAGAACAGAGAGCCTGGACATAAACCCATATACATATGATCAACGAATATTGGACAAGGGAGCCAAGACTACTCAATAGGGAAAGACAATCTTTTCATATATGTGTCGGGAAAACTGGGTATTCACATGTAAAAGAATGAAAATATGGACCTATATCTTCCACCACTCACAAAATTAACTTGAAATGGATTAAGGGCTTAAATATAACACCTGAAACCAAAAACTTCCTGAAACAAGATATATGGAAAAGCTCATTGTACATTGGTTTTCTTTAGAATCTTTTCAATATGACACCAAAAGGACAACCAACTAAAAGAAAGACCAACAAGTGGGACCATATCAGCTAAAAAGCTATTGGAGAGCAAAAGACAATCAACATAATGAAAAGGCAACCTGCAGAAGGGGAGAAAATATCTACAAACCATCTATCTGATAAAAGGATGATATCCAAAATACATAAGGAAATCATACAAGTCAATAGCATAAAAACTATGTGATTAACAAACAGCAAAGGACCTGTATAGACATTTTTCCAAAGACATACATACGAATGACCAACAACTGCATGAAATGGTACTTAACATCACTAATCATCAGGGAAATGCAAATCAAAACCACAATGAGCTATCACCTCACACCTGTTAGTATGGTTATTATCAAAAAGGTGAGGATGTGGAGAAAAGGAAACCCTTGTGCTGGCATCAATGAATGGGATCCAGCAATCCCGTTTCTGGGTATATATCCAAAGGAAATGAAACCACTATCCCATACAGATTCCTCACTCCCCTATTCACAATAGCCTACACATAAAAACAACCTGAATGTTCCACTACGGATGTGTGGGTAAAGAAAATATGGTAAATTTCAGCCATAAGAGGAGGAAATCCTGCCATTTCTGACACCATGGATGGACCCTGAGGGCATAACGCCAAGTGAAGTAACTCAGAGAAAAACAAAAACTCTGTTATCTCACTCATATGTGGTATCTAAAGAAGCTGAACTATTAAGAGCAGAGAGCAGGGGCTGGAGGGTAGGGGAAAACAGATGCTGATCAAAGGGAAAAAGCTTCCACTTACAAGAGTTAAGTGTTGGGATCTAATGTCTCAGCATGGCGACTATACCGTGATTGAAAATGCATGAGTAACGATACTGCCTTGCATACTCAAAAGTTGCTATGAGGATAGATTTTAACTGTTCTCACCATAACAACAACAAAATAGCAATTATATGAAGTGAAGGATACTTTCAACAGCCTCTTTGTGGTAAACATTTCACAATATATACGTGTATCAAATCATCACACTGTACACGTTTTATTTACAAATGTTGTATGTCAATTATATCTCAATAAAGCTGGGAAGATTAGATAAATAAAAGCAAAAAGCAAACAGATAAATCATTATATGCTGATATAGAAAGTAGTCCAAATACATTGTTCAGTAAAAAAAGCAAGACAAAGACTTGTATATAAGTTTTGTAATCACCTTGTTTTTCAAGGAGATGTAGAGGTTGACATTTACATTTATAAATGCATACAGAATGTATAGAAAGTATTACTATAGAAAATACTATTAGGATTGGTTTCCTTTGGGAAGAGGGAATTTATAGAGACAAGGGAAATTTTATATTTCATTTTACAATCTCCGAAGTGTTTGAAAATTCTCAAACATAAGAATATATTATCATTAAACACTTTCTTATAAAGTTTAATGTCTCTACTCTACAATGTAGCAACTCCAGTCTTAAGCTTTCACCCAAGATAAATCAAAGTGTAAGTCCACAAAAAGCTCTTCCAAGAACACTGTGATAGCTTTAATTGTAACAACAGAAACTGGAAACAACCTAAATGTCCATCACCAGAAAAATTAACTTTTAAAAAATATTGTACAGTCATGTAATAGTATAATGCTGAACAGTAAAAAAGAATGAACTACAAATACATGGAGTAACATTGTTTTGATTTGCATTTCCCTGATGATTAGTGATGTTAAGTACCATTTCATGCAGTTGTTGGTTATTTGTATGTATGTCTTTGGAAAAATGTCTATAAAGGTCTCAAAAATACACTGAGCAAAAATAATCAGAGAAAGCAAAGGGATACTGTATAATTCCATTATTAGAAGGTAAAAAAAAAAAGAATGAAACTGTTGTAATAGATGGCAAAAGTGGTAGCCTAAGATGGTAAGAAACTTTCTCAGATAATGAGAACATTTTCTATCTGAAACAGAGTGGTGGTTCTATACTTACCATGTTTACATTTATCAAAATACATTAAATTATAAATTTAAAACATGAGCATTCCATTACCTATAAATTATAAAATAGAAAATATATTGTTTAATGGCATTAAGTATTTTAAAAGGTTATATAGACATAAATAATATATTTCAATACTTGCAGAATATCTTACACTAAAATATAACAATTACAAATAGTATATTTAAATTCCAAACCCAACTAAATAAAATGAGGAGAAAGTAAATTCATAGCACAAATAATGCAAAACATAAAACAAATGATCAGAAATTACTGAGAAAGCATAGATATAATACAAGTGCTGTTCAAATAACTATTATAATATATATGAATGATTTCAATCTAAGAATAACCAAATAAAAATTATACAGAAAAATTTGTAAGTAAATTTTTTTTCCCTGAGAATGGAAACTCAGTGTGACCAAATTATGAAGGAATGTTTCCACACAGAACTGCATATAATGACTTTAAGACAAAAACTATTACTGGAGATAAAAGGCATTTTATAATGATACAAAAAGCCAATCCACAGGAAGATGTAACAATTGTAAATACATACCAATTTAACAACATCACCTTAAAATATATGAAGTAAAAGCTGACATAACTGAAGGAAGAAACAAGACAACTCAAAAATAGTGGCTTTCTCACTATTCAATTGCCTACTTTAAATAATGGTTAGACCTTGAGACAGAAGATACTCAAGTAAATAGCAGACTGGTAAACACCAGACGCCAATGAGACCTTAGAGACAACTACAGGAGATTCCACCAAGAGCAGGAAACACATTTTCTTGGCAAGTGCACATGAACATTCTCCATAATAGAGTATATATTGAGCCGTAAGTTTCAATACATTAAAGAGTATTGAAATCTTACAAAGTTATCTTCTCTTATGGTAAAAATAGAAAATCAAGGACAAAGGAAATTTGGGGAATTCAAGTATGTGAACTTTAAACACAATTCTAAGTAAATAATAAGCCATAACATAAATCGCAAGGGAAATTAGAAAATGATTTATATGAATGAAAACAAAAACACAACATACCTAAACTTATATAGGGTTTAGTGAAACCAGTGATCAGAGAGAAATTTATAACTGTATATGCCTACATGAAAAGAAGGAAGAACTTGATTTAGTAACTTAGTGTCCCATCCTCAGTAAGAGAAGAGCAAACTAAATTGAAAGGAAGCAGAAGAGGGAAATAATGAATATTAGGAGATAACTGAAATGGAGTATAGTGCAACATTAGAGATGATGAGAGCATCTGCAGTGGTTCTTTGAAAATATTAAAAATATTAACAGTCAACAAAATGTCAGCTTGACTGATGAAGAGAAAAAAAATAAGACAATACTCCAAGTACTAAAATCAAGAATGAAAGAGGCATATAGCTACTTTACAGAAAAGTTTATAAGGGATACTATAAACATTATGCCAATAAATTAAATAACCTAAGTGAAATGGACAAAATCCTAGGAAGCCCAAATTATCAAAACCGACTCAAGAAAAAATAGAAAACATTATTACAACTGTAACAAGAAATTACTAATTAAAAATCTTCCCATAAAGATAAGTCTTTGACCAAATTTCTTCACTGCTGAATACCACCAAATATTTAAAGAATCAACCGTAATCCTTACCAAATTTTGCCAAAAGAACAGAAGAGGAGGGACCACTTGCCGACTCATCCTGAGCCCAGTATTACCCTGACACCAAAACCAGATGATCAAACACAAAAAAAGTTATACACAAAATAATTTCTTATGAACATGGATACAAAAAATGATGATACACCACATACAAGTGAGACTTATCCTAGAAATGCTTCAACATATGAAAATCAGGCAATGTAATTCACCATATTAATACCACAAAGGAAAGAAACCACACAATAATTTCAAAATATGCAGAAAACCTATTTGACGAAATTCAATCCCATTCATGTTAAAAACACTCAACAGAATAGGAATAGAGAGGAACTTTCTCAACATGATAAAAGACCTTTGTGAAATCTACTACTAACATCACACTTTATGGTAAAGAATCAAAGTTTGCCTCTAAGATCAGCAAAAAGACAGGTATACCTACACTTTGGCACTTCTGTGCGGTACTGTTCTGGAGATTCTAGGCAAAGTAAGAAGGCACAAAAAAATGAAAGAAAGAAAAGGCATCAAAGAACTGGAACAAATAACTCAAAAGTTCATATGGAACCAGAAAAGACCCCGAATAGCCAAAGCAATTCTGAGAAAGAGGAATCAAAAAGGGGGAATTACGCTCCCTGACTTCAAACTCTACTACAAAGCCACAGTAATCAAGACAATTTGGTATTGGCACAAAAACAGACCCACAGACCAGTGGAACAGAATAGAAAATCCAAACATTAACCCAAACATACACAGTCAATTAATATTTGATAAAGGAGCCTTGGATATACAATGGGGAGATGACAGCCTCTTCAACAGCTGGTGTTGGAAAAACTGGACAGCTACATGTAAGAGAATGAAACTGTACTACTGTCTAACCCCATACACAAAAGTCAGCTCCAAATGGATCAAAGACCTGAATGTAAGTCATGAAACCATAAAACTCTTAGAAAAAAACATAGGCAAAAATTTCTTGGACATAAACATGAGCGACTTCTTCATGAACATATCTCCCCCGGGCAAGGGAAACAAAAGCAAAAATGAACAAGTGGGACTATATCAAGCTGAAAAGCTTCTCTACAGCAAAGGACACCATCAGTAGAACAAAAAGACATCGTACAGTATGGGAAAATATATTCATAAATGATGCATCTGATAAGGGGTTGACATCCAAAATATATAAAGAACTCACACACCTTAACAAACAAAAAGCAAATAATCCAATTAAGAAATGGGCAGAGGACATGAACAGACACTTCTATAAAGAAGAAATTCAGATGGCCAACAGGCACATGAAAAGATGCTCCACATCGCTGGTCATCAGAGAAATGCAGATTAAAACCACAATGAGATATCACCTCACACCAGTGAGGATGGCCAACATCCAAAACACAAGCAACAACAAATGTTGGCGAGGATGTGGAGAAAAGGGAACCCTCCTACACTGCTGGTGGGAATGCAAATTAGTTCAACCATTGTGGAAAGCAGTATGGAGGTTCCTCAAAAAACTCAAAATAGAAATACCATTTGACCCAGGAATCCCACTCCTAGGAATTTACCCTAAGAATGCAGCAGCCCAGTTTCAAAAAGACAGATGCACCCCTATGTTTATTTCAGCACTATTTACAATAGCCAAGAAATGGAAGCAACCTAAGTGTCCATCAGTAGATGAATGGATTAAGAAGATGTGGTACATATACACAATGGAATATTATTCAGCCATAAGAAGAAAACAAATCCTACCATTTGCAACAACATGGATGGAGTTGAAGGGTACTATGCTCAGTGAAATAAGCCAAGCCGAAAAAGACAAGTATCAAATGATTTCACTCATATGTGGAGTATAAGAACAAAGAAAAAAACTGAAGGAGCAAAACAGCAGCAGACTCACAGAACCCAAGAACGGACTAATAGTTACCAAAGGGAAAGGGACTGGGGAAGATGGGTGGGAAGGGAGGGATAAGAGGGTAAAAGGGGTATTACGATTAGCAGATGTAAGGTAGCGGGGGCACGGGGAGGACAATACAACTCAGAGAAGACAAGTAGTGACTCTATAGCATCTCACTACGCTGATGGACAGTGACTGTAACGGGGTTGGTGGGGGGGACCTGATGAAGGGGGTAGTTTAATCACCGTAATATTGCACATGTAATTGTAGGTTAATGATACCAAAATAAATTGTAAATAAATAAATAAAGGTCTTAAGAGCATAGAAAAAAAAAGAAAAGGCATCAAAGAGAATAAAATACTTCGGAATAGATTGAAAAGAAGTAGTTAAAACTTGTTCCCTAAGTCTACAAAACATCGTTGAAAAAAATACCTTAATAAATAAAAAGAGATCCTGTGTGGATTGGAAGGCATAATCTTGTTAAAATGCCAAAATTCCTCAAATTCGTCCACAGATTAGATGTAATTCCTATCAAATTCCAATAGCTTTGTGTGTGTGTGCAGAAATCCTAAACTTCACATGAAATGCAAGGGACCCAGGTTAGCCAAAAATGTCTTGAAAAAGAACAAAATTGTAGGTATCACACTTCCTGCTTTCAAAAATTACTACCAAAAGACCAACCAAAATATCTACTGATCAATGTATAAACAGTAAGTGGAATATTCAAAAGTAACCTTCAAAAGTAACCTTCACAAAATTCTAGTTTAAAAGCAAACACACAAGGCCAACTATTGTTTGTTTGTTTTGGGGAGGCTTCATGTAAGTATATTTTACCGACGCACCGTGTCGTGTGCACCTGGAATTCCGCGCAGGACACGCTGGGAGGCAGTCCCCGCGCCTCCCGCCGCAGCGGCTGGGGCTCCCATCGAGGCCGCCTGTCACCGCGGGGGCCCTTCCCGGAACGCGCAGGAGCAGCCGCCCAGAGGTCGTGCGGGCCGCCAGTCATGGCTTCCCACGGGACCTCCAGGGCGGCCGGCTCGCCACGGCGCCGGCGCGGAGCGTCACGCCGCTGGCCTCGGAGCGCTCGCACCACGTGCTCTCGTGGCGCAGGGTCCCGGGCACGCGGCCGCCACGCCGTCGCCGACGCCGTCGCCGACGCCGTGCCGAAGCGCCCCCTTGGGGGCGTCAGTGACGCCGCCGCGTTCCCGGCGGCCCGCGCGGCCTGGCCTTGCGGAGGGTGCTTCTTCCGGGGCAGCCGGCAGGCCTGTCGGGGCTGCGAAGGGCCGGGCGCGTCCGACTCGCTGTGGCTGCGGGGCGGACGTCCGCGGAGGCAGGCGGGCCCTCCTCCAGGCCCGCAGGTGTTTGCGGAGGCCGCCTGCCGCCGCCGCGCCCACGGGCTCGGGCGGGTTGGCCGGCCTCCTGCGCGGACGGCCTCGCCCGCCCGGTCCACCCGGGAGCCCCCCGCAGGGGCCTGAGGAGCGGACGGCGGCGCTGAGCGGCGCGGGTGCGCAGGGGACCCCGTGGGGACGCGGCTGCAGCGCGGGGCCGCAAGCACAGTGCTGCCGGGGCGGCCCCGAGGAGGGCTGTGCGCGGAGCAGAGCCCCGCTCCGCAGCGTCTGACTGGACGATGTCCCTTCTGTTTGTCAGGGGGAGGGCATAGCTTAGATTAAAAAAGCAGAAAGACTGAAAATTAGTGATACAAGCATCCAAATTAAGAATATATGGGAAAACAAAACAGAGAGTAGACGGAAGGGAAGGGGGTAATAATATCTGAAATTGTTACAGTAGAAAACAGACCAACAGAAAACCCTAGTGATCATTTAAAACTTCAGAAATCACTACTCTGAAAAGTTAGCACAAGTGAACAGATCTGGCAAAATTAATCAAGACCAAGAAGAAGAAACGAAAGAATCTAATACAATATTTTGAATATGAAGGTATAATTGCATATAGAAACAAAAATGTGCCAGTACCCTTAATGTTTAGCCAAGTGAACAAATTTTTAAAAAGAAAAATTATATCTTGCCAATAGTGACTAAAAAGTAAACAGACTAAATAATCAATCCTATAAACAACAAAGAATCAATAGTTTAATATCTCCCTAAAAACTAAGACTTAAGTTCAGCCAAACATTCAGGAAAAGTAATTAAAATATTACATTATTTTTTTCAGAGAATGGAAAATGAAGAAACATACACCAATCCGATGGTGTGGTTATAAACACCTTAACTACCACAACCAGACAAGAATAATGTAAGTAAGAAAATTTAGGGGCCAATGTTACTCAAGCATATAGATGAAAAATCCTAAACAAATGCCTCTCAAGCCAAATCCAGCAACATATTAAAATAAAACAAGTTAAATTTATTTCAGAAATGAAACATTTTAACAGTTGAAAATCCATTTATGCAGCTCAGTAAATGTAAAGGTGAAGGAAGAAAAATTTAATCACAAAAATTTCAACACACAAAACATGCATAAAATTCAATATACATTCACTATAGTAAATTATAAAATATGGTCTCTAAAAAAACCATCTTATTTAATAGTGAAACATTAAAAGTCACATTTGAAAAAACAGGAACTTGGAAGGCCAGTGTGCATATTTTTATTGCTTCCATTTAATAGAGAACTAAAGGGTCTAGCAGCAATTGTAAGAGGGAAAGGTGATAAACTTATAATGAGAAAAAGTAAAACTCAAAACTTATTTGGATGATCTAACCAATATTAGCAAATTAGTATTGAAATTAAATATAAAAACTATATATGTATAATAGCATATTCATTATTTATAATATTCATATATGAAACTAAATGTGATTTGGGAGAAGAGAACACTGCGAAGGTGAATTATAAGTGCACAGATACTCAATTTTGTCAGTATTCTTTATACTTTACATATATGTGACTTTTTTACAAGTATGAAATATTCTCTATTTCAACATACAAAGACACTTTAAAATAGTTTCTGCCTGTTGCATGGAAAAGATACATTGTGAAAAACAATACATAAAAAAACTAATGCAATATCAGTATCTTAATACAAATACTACTGCTATGAAATGCAGTTTTGTATATAGTGAAAATAGTGCCTGAAAATAAAAATATTATGCATAGCAAGGTTGTAAAAATGCATTAATTGTAGTATTACTACACCAAAGCTAACCATTTGTAAATATGATTCATCTAAAAATGTCATTGGTCAGCATGTTTAAGGTACATCTGTGGCTGTACAGAACAACTTGGAAAAGTTTACAAACATTATTTATTTCGGCTGAGAGCACAAGCCAATCATCCAGTGCTATGTGATCTACAGTAATGTAGGGATTGTGATATGACCACAGTAGTTTCAGGATGATTGACATAACATAAGGAAAGGATTTACTTCTTATGTTAAGAAAAGTATTACTGTGTTGAATAGCATCTGGTAGAAATTAATAAATAAGACCTCACACTGTGTTCTTGTGAAGTTAATGACAGAATTAATGACAAACATTTTAAAAGGTTGGTACGTAATTAAGTTCACTACATCATCCAACAAAGATTGCTTTGGGCTTTAAAATTTTAAATCTGCCAAAACAAAGTAATAACACTGATGTCTGATAAATTCCCATAGTTTGAACATAGACATCTGAAAGCTTTGCTTGATGAGCTATATGTTCTCCTTAGTGGTTTATAGAGAATAGAGAGCTTAATGACAGTATGATGCCAGAGAGGTAAGAGTTAATTTTAACTGATAATCACTATTTATGCTGGCATTACAGATATTGGTTCCAATGTCATTTAAACACAAATATCCTAAACTTACAAACGAAGCACACTCCGAAAAACAATTTAATTAACCATATTACTTTCCAAAGAGTTAGCCAACTAGACATATTTCCATTTCATATGCATTTAGAAAAATAATCTATATCATAGGACGCTTAACATTCCATTAAATAATGTGGGTATAGTTGTATCTGACTCTGTATGGATTGAAGGCAAGTTGCCTGTCATGTTTAATATGATTAACTTTGTCTTCGTGCACCCCACACAAGAGCTTTTGCTTACAGATGAGTGTAGGCTGGTCACTTTCTATTCCAATACAAAATAAATAGACTTTGTCACAGTCACAGGGGAATCAGCAGCTCAACTCCCAAAGTCTTGGAATAAACTATTTGTGTTTAACTAACATTATAATCAAAAAACTTTAAAAAGTTCAAGTGTGTGTCTGTGAAGTGCAGTGAAGTGCAATGAATGAAGTATGCATGTATTTAAAGGAGATATGTACAAGAATTTGATTATACTCTCTTTCCAAATTATGTCTTTGGAAAAACTGTTTTAAGTAAATAACGTGTTCCATTTTGCTAATCTGACACTGTAGTCTGTTTCCAGAAATAAAAAAACTTTTGTTTAAACTTCACTACACAAACTATGACAATGAAATAACACTTCTTGTCAGTTAATATTGGTAGAGTGAATAGAGGTAAAAACCAAAGTTATTGAAATATTCTGAAAGTCAATATGATGAGTACTAAAATCCTACCCAAGACTCAAAATCCTACATGAAATCCAACCTCAACCACGCTCGGAACCACTAAATGACTCCTTTCTTTTATAACCCCAAATAAAACTATGGTAATTGCATTGTAATAGTAGCCCCAATAATTTTCTCCTTCCAATGTTCACCTTCCTTTGCAATGTGACTTCGCAGCATCAGCCATCAAGAGGTAAAGTCTAATCCTTTGCCCCTGGACTTGGCTGGCCTTGTGACTTGCTTTGGCCAATAAAATGTACCAGAAATTATAGTGTGCCACTTATGAGCCTGGGCCTCAAGAGGCCTTGTGAGCTTCTGTGCCCCCTCTCAAGCCATGAGATCAAGGCTTCTGGAGAAGTATGAGAGATAGCATGGTTCTCCCACTTTTCCCAGCCAGAGCCCTAGCCAGACCTGTGAAAGGGCACCCCAGGTGAGCAAGGTCTGCAACAGTACTTAGCTGTGGTTTACTGCACATGCATGAGAGGGCCGTCCTGAGCCCACCTGAGATCAGCAGGACCACCCAACAGACTCATGCACAAGTGAGCTGGAATGAATGTTCCCTTGCCATGTGCTCACCGCTACATAGCATTAGTGTGATGGATATAACAGGTAGGAAGACTGCTTCTTCCCAGTTGAAGTACCCAAGGGAAAAATTCTGAGGATTAGCACACTTTTTCTGTAAGGGGCCAGGTAGTAAAAATTTTAGGTGTTATGGGCCACATACAACCTCTGTTGCACAATCCTCTTTGTTCTTTTGTTTCCTTTTACAACCCTTTACAAAGGTAAAACTATTGTTAGCATTTGGGCTGCACAGAAAGGGCTACTGGCTGGATTTGGCCCATGGGCTGTAATTTGCTGACCTCTGTTCTGTCTGCAAAGACGTGATACTGCTGACATAATGCAGAATAAAAGATGTCAGGTCTCGGGGGCAAAATTCAGAAGCAATATAAAAGAAAGATTATAATCCAGACAGTGGCTTTTCCTTAAACTGACTCTTTTCCCTTACCTCACCTTCCTGGTCCCAGTAATTTCTGGTTTTCTGACCCCTGGTCCTGAAGAAGATGACTGTCTTCTGTGAGTGACTTGAATTGTTTTACCTATGACCTAGTTTCAAAGAAAATTACTTAAGGATAAGCTTACCTTTCTTGGTTTGGTCACTTTCAGTGGGACAACAGGGAACTGTCTTATTTTCAAGCATGGTTATTTACAGTATTTTGAGACCTAATTAAAAGAAAAATATTTAAGTATCATTAATCAAAATTAGTTCCAATTTCATTAAAAATTGTTGGTTCAAGAACTGATAGTGTCAGGATAGGTTTCTAATATCATAATGTAAATATCAATCCTAAATGATGTTAAAAATGTAAGGAAATCCAATAATATACTCTTTTTTCCTATAAGGACTATTATGATCCTATTTTAGGAACACCAAATACAAAAATCCCCATAGAAGAGGGATCTTAGATCCCCTTCTTGGCTGGTAATTTACAAAGACACCTGGCCTGACTTTGAGATGATTTAACATTTGTCAACTCAGGGCTCAAAGCCCTATGGAGATTCTGGAGCCTACTATGTTTTATTTAATATGATAAACTTAAACCTTGTTATGATCTCTTTTTTACTTTCCCTCAGTTCTTTTTTTAAACATTTTATTATGAAGAAGTCAAATATACACAAAGGTAGGGAGAAAGTGAAGTGGACCTCTGTGTGTCCATTAAACAAATTACCAACTTGTGGCTAATCGGAATTCTGTACAACCACTCACTGCCCTGTCTGACTTAACCCTTGATCATGTTTAAGCAAATCTCAGATGTCATAATCTGGCATTTGTAAATATTTCAGTAATTTTTAAGCATAGCCATAGTAACAGTATAATTAAGACAATTTTACTTTCTTAATATCATTAAACATACTATCAGTGTTCACATTTCTTTCATTGTCTCATATTTTTTCCTGTTTTTAAAACTTTTTAGTGTAAATATACAAACAAGCATAGCATTGAACTGAAATATACATTATGTAGTGTGTACATAAAATCTCTTTTAATCTGTAAATTCTTCCTCCTTTTGTTCTCTGCAATGTATTTATGTAGAAATCAAATACTTTGTCCTATAGAGTTTTCCACATTTCTGACAACCTCCCTGTATTATATTTAATAAGTTCCTCTGTCCTCTGTATTTCCTGTAAATTGTATTTATGAGAAATTTAAACTACTGAATCAAAAGGCAGCAATGCTATATGAGAATAGCTGCATCTTTTTTTTTAATTTATTTCGGTATCATTAACCTACAATTACATGTGCAATATTATGGTGATTAAACTAGCCCCTTCATCAGGTCCCCCCCACCAACCCCATTACAGTCACTGTCCATCAGTGTAGTGAGATGCTATAGAATCACTACTTGTCTTCTCTGAGTTGTACTGCCCTCCCCGTGCCCCCGCTACATTATGTCTGCTAATCGTAATACCCCTTTTACCCTCTTATCCCTCCCTTCCCACCCATCTTCCCCAGTCCCTTTCCCTTTGGTAACTATTAGTCCGTTCTTGGGTTCTGTGAGTCTGCTGCTGTTTTGCTCCTTCAGTTTTTTTCTTGTTCTTATACTCCACATATGAGTGAAATCATTTGATACTTGTCCTTTTCGGCTTGTCTTATTTCACTGAGCGTAATACCCTCCAGCTCCGTCCATGCTGTTGCAAATGGTAGGATTTGTTTTCTTCTTATGGCTGAATAATATTCCATTGTGTATATGTACCACCTCTTCTTTATCCATTCATCTACTGATGGACACTTAGGTTGCTTCCATTTCTTGGCTATTGTAAATAGTGCTGCAATAAACATAGGGGTGCATCTGTCTTTTTGAAACTGGGCTGCTGCATTCTTAGGGTAAATTCCTAGGAGTGGGATTCCTGGGTCGAATGTTTCTATTTTGAATTTTTTGAGGAACCTCCATACTGCTTTCCACAATGGTTGAACTAATTTGCATTCCCACCAGCAGTGTAGGAGGGTTCCCTTTTCTCCACATCCTCGCCAACATTTGTTGTTGCTTGTGTTTTGGATGTTGGCCATCCTCACTGGTGTGAGGTGATATCTCATTGTGGTTTTAATCTGCATTTCTCTGATGACCAGAGAATAGCTGCATCTTAATTTGTAGAGTTTAGAAATTAGAAATCATCTGGTTCAGTTTTTTATTTTACAAATCAGGAAATCCTTAATGAAATTAGTAAATTAATTAAGACTAAAGAGATTAGTCAGGGAAGAGCATTATTAAAGAAAACCCCGAATCCACATCCATTGCTCTTTCAAATAAACCAATATATTCATCAAGACCAACTATTAAAGGAAAGGAAGCTAAAGAAAAGTGCATAATTACATTTCTTCACGTAAGCATTTAAATTTTTTTAATTCAGTGAAGATTGTTGTTATAACTTGTAATTGTATTTCCTCTACTATGCAAAATTACTATAAAAATAAGAAAATTGTTCCAGTAATGTAGAACTGGATAAATTGGAAAATGCTTTTACAAAAATAAGTTTTGTGTAAAAAATCTGGTTAAAACATATTTTTAAAGTCTTCATAAAAGCATCTGAGAACTAACAAGGTAATAATGAATACTTGGCTTAAGATCTAGTAGAAGACAAAGAGGTGAGCCAACACGGAAGGCCACTTTTCCCCAGGGCAAAGCCTGGACTGGGAGAGGCAGCTGGGTGGCTGGCCGTACCTGGACGGCCACACAAAACTAGGGAGACAAAGGCTGGAATCCTAAGTGCCCAGTGTAGGAGCCCTGGGAAAGTGACCTATTCTGAGGAGTGAGAACCCCAGAAGCCCATGGATTGAGGAGCAGAATGAAACAAAGTCTGTGTGAAGACTGCTGATAGATCTAAGTCCAGGCTCCCAGGTCATCCGGGTGACTCGGTGTCAGGTGGTGACAGTGAATGGAGGTGAGTCTTGCCTAGCACAAAGTCAGAGTTAACTCCACACACGCACAGAGACTGGGTATCAGAAATCTACAGAGAAGGAAAGGTAACAAACTGAACCAAAAGTACTCCAGACAAACCACCCAACAGCTATGCTTAACATGTTTATAAATGTAACACCGAATTCTAAATTTTCAGAAATAAAAATTTTGAAAATGATGAAATGTGAAAATTAAAATTATGAAAAATGATCAAAATTGCAGATTTGAAATGAAGTTAGAAATCCATGAAATGCAAATGGCTTTAACTGGAGTTCTAATCTCATTGGTTCAGTATAAAAGCAGGTATAAAAAGGCTGAGGAAAGAATCAAAGAAGTAAGTTAAGGAAAAAACTATACTGAAAACGAAGCATGCAGTGATAGAAGAATGGAAAATAAAGAAGCAGTGGCTAATGCCTGCTATATTGGACAGCACAGATCTATCACAATGCCTGGCACACAGGAGAGGTTCAGTAAGGTCTTGTTGAAATTGAAGGGATGCATGAATGCATGCAAGAATGCAATCAGTTTGTCATCCTACAAATCTGGCTTGGGGCTACTGCCTTCACTGTTCGCTATACAAGCTCTCTGGCATTGGTTCTATTACTGAGTTTTCTGTTAGAATTTTTACTTGTTTCCATACCTGAATAGCATATTATACATAGAACTCATTTTGTTTTACCTCTTTAAGCTGGCATCTCAGCTAATCGCTATTCCTCAAATTTTGTTTGCTTCCTCATTACTAAAATAAAATTTCTGAGCAATCTATCTTTTTGGACAGAAAACGCTCCCAATTTAGCCATTTCCTCTCATAATTTTATTTGTAATTGTCTTAAAAATTCTTACTGTGAAAAATTTCACAGCACTATTAAAAAAGAAAACACCTTGTGTCCTACAGTGGAGCCTAAGAAACACGCAAGATCAACAAGAACATCCAAATCCCGGTGTGTTCTCCAGTGGTCACAGGTCCCTCTCTCCTCCACAGTATTACAGCCATCAAAAATATATTCCCCATGGTTTCAGTTTATTTCTATTACATATGTATCTCACGGTAATATACTGTAGTATTCGCTTAGAGTTTTGCAGCTTTCTAAAAACAATATTAGCTGCTGCAAGTCATTCTGCAGCTTTTTTCTTGCACACTGAGATTTAACTATGTTGTTACACATAGCAGTACTTTATTCTCTTTCACTGCTGTGTAGAATACCATTGTGTTAGTGTACTAGTCTCCTATTGATGAACATTTCAGTGGTTTCAAATATTTCCCCTATTGAAAACTAAGTCTGCCATAAGGATTCGTATACACTTTCCCAGAGTATTTCCAGGATATACACATGGGAAAGTACATTTTGGGTTGTGGTGTTTTGTTTTGTTTTGTTTAATCTTCAGCAGTTTTAAATAAAGTCCTTTGTTACTAATATATATTACAAAGATCTTCTCACAGTTTATTCCAGTGTTTTTATTTTAAGAATAAATATTTTTAATGAAAACAAGTATATAAATCAGTTTGGGTCACCCACTCCCCAAACCCACAAACAATATCAACTTGGTAGTTAGACAACCTAGAAAATCGATCCCCACCCACAAAAAGCCTTAAAGTCAAAGACAGTACTTTCCACTCTACTAAACACTAATTTGTCTGTATTTATAGATTTTTATCTTTGTAAGATACTATTTCTTATTATCCATGTTATCTTAGTGGCTTTGATTAGGCTATGAAATGAATATGTCACTTTCTTGTTCTTTCACATTCTCATGAAAATATTAAGCAACTTTAGTCTGTCTTAAATGATCTCAGTAGCCATGATTCCCTCACACATTCCAGTAAATGAGGCAAACACACTGATAATTCTTCCAGTAACTATGAAAAACATATTTATTTGTTTTTACTGTTTTTTTCTATAACTCAGCTGGTTTATTTTATTCTAATCTAAATGTGCTCAATAATAGAAGTCTACATTCTTTTTACAAAGAAGATTTTAAAAAGTGACAGTGGTAACTACTTCATAAACTGTTGGAATATTCAAAAAATACTTATTTTTTTCTAACTTTTCACCCCATAATATAGCTGAGACTTAAACTCATTTAAAACTATGGTTCAAATGAGAATTATGTCAATATTCTATATAAGTATATAGCTTCTAACTCCTAACCCAGGTTAAACACAGGCAAAAAGGAGCACAGAGTACAAATGCAAACCATTAAGGCAGCAAACAGGAATCAGAGTCAGAGATCTGGCTCTGTACTGAGCGGAGGGACCACCAATCACTATCAGTCTAAAATGTCTAAAACAGATTGGCAATTATATTTGTTCTTCTATAGTTACAGAGACAAACAGCTTAAGCAAAAAAGAAAAAGAAAAACCTACAACACAAAGAAGTACTTATGGAAAAGATACTGGTTAATTAATGGGAAATGCCAGCGTCCATCCATGAAAGGAGCAGGAACACAGGGAGTCAGATGCCATGAGCGTTCCCTCGGCATCAGCCTCAGACACTCTGCAGTCGTTCTCGTTTACGTTCGACAACTTGACTTCTATGTTTCAGAGGTCTCAGTTGCTGACACCTCCTGAGCTTTATATTGTAGAGCTTCAGTCACCAAAGAGATGCTGACTTTCTCAGATCTGATTCCAGTTATCATTGGCTTCCTTGAGCCAGTGCCTTTATCTGACCCCCCTCAGCTGTTGCTGGGAAGCCAGAATACTATTGTGCCAGTTTGTGTCTGCTGTCCATTCCCAGCTGCGGTTATGGTCCAGGTGAGGCTTTTAGCATAGCTGGCCTGACTGTGATGGGAGATGGAGGTTTGGGGAGAAAATATGGAAATAAGTCTAAGCAGACACTCCTAGAGGCTCTATTCCAAAATGACAGGCAGACTAACAGATGGTGGTTCTACACCACAAGGATGACTATTTGGCAATCCTGCAGGGATGTTTGTGATAATTCGAGTTTTTCCAGTAGTGAACAAAGAAGCTATATGGTGAGACAGAAAGATTATACAACTAAAAGTGTTTGGGGAGAATTCTTAAAATCATTAAGTATTCTTTAGGAAGGATTTGGAGAATGTCTAAGAGACTAGACTGAGTTACCTTCTAAGACCCACTTCACGTTAGTATTTAATAACGATTGACTTGTTTCATTTCAGCCATTCAATGATACATTTAGCAATATTTGGCTTATATTTTCTTTATGTCACTCTGCTACTTGTGTGGGGTACAAAAGAAAAAGGCGTATTCTGTGCCCTCTAGATAGTCACCACTTTGATTATCTGTTATATAATTTTAATAATACCAAGGCATTTTTACACAGGCATAGTAGTTATTTGTGCATGAGAAAATAAACATTCCTTGGCCACCCCTTGACTTCTCACCACACATCCTCTATTCCAGCCACACCGTCATCAAAATAAGCCATGGCTGCCATGCTGCCAACCCACGGCACATTCTTTCCTCTGCTTTACCTGGGTCTCTCGTGCCTCATTTTACTTCTCACTGTAAGAGACGTTACCTTCTCTCTGTACTTTCTTATAACTTCATCATCATAGTGTACTTATTATATAGTCTCTTAAATAGATGTGCATATGTATATTTTCCCCACTGAGTTGTGAGATCTGGGAGGACAAGAATATCATTTTTTATAATCAAAGCCCAATGGGATTAAATTAATACACAGAAATCTGTTGCATTCCTATACACTAACGATAAGCTAGTAGAAAGAGAAATCAGAAAAACAATTCCATTCACAATTGCATCAAAAAGAATAAAATACCTAGGAATAAACCTAACCAAGGAAGTGAAAGACCTATACCCTAAAAACTACAAGACACTCCTAAGAGAAATTAAAGAAGACACTAATAAATGGAAATTCATCCCATGCTCTTGGGTAGGAAGAATTAATATTGTCAAAATGGCCATCCTGCCTAAAGCAATCTACAGATTCAATGCATCCCTATCAAAATACCGACAGCATTCTTCAATGAACTGGAGCAAATAGTTCTAAAATACATATGGAACCACAAAAGACCTTGAATAGCCAAAGCAACCCTGAGAAGGAAGAATAAAGCAGGGGGGGATCTCAGTTCCCAACTTCAAGCTCTACTACAAAGCCACAGTAATCAAGACAATTTGGTACTAGCACAAGAACAGACCCATAGACCAATGGAACAGAATAGAGAATCCAGATATTAAGCCAAGCATATATGGTCAATTCATATATGACAAAGGAGCCATGGATATACAATGAGGAAATGGCAGCCTCTTCAACAGCTGGTATTGGCAAAACTGGACAGCTACATATAAGAGAATGAAACTGGATCATTGTCTAATCCCATACTGAAAAGTAAACTTGAAATAGATCAAAGACCTGAATATAAGTCATGAAACCATAAAACTCTTAGAAGAAAATATAGACAAAACTCCCTCGAATATAAACATGAGCAACTTCTTCATGAACGTATCTCCACAGGCAAGGGAAACAAAAGCAAAAATTAACAAATGGGATTATATCAAACTAAAAAGCTTCTGTACAGCAAAGGACCTGATCAGTAGAACAAAAAGGCATCCTACAGTATGGAAGAATATATTCATAAATGACATATCTGATAAGGAGTTGACATCCAAAATATACAAAGAGCTCATGCACCTCACCAAACAAAAAGCAAATAACCCTATTAAAAAATGGGCAGAGGATCTGAACAGACACTTCTCCAAAGAAGAAATTCAGATGGCCAACAGGTACATGAAAATATGCTCCACATTGCTAATCATCAGGGAAATGCAAATTAAAACCACAATGAGATATCACCTCACACCAGTAAGGATGGCCACCATCCAAAACACAAACAACAACAAATGTTGGCAAGGATGTGGAGAAAGGGGAACCCTCCTACACTGCTGGTGGGAATGTAAATTTGTTCAACCATTGTGGAAAGCAGTACAGAGGTTCCTCAAAAAACTCAAAATAGAAATACCATTTGACCTAGGTATTCCACTCCTAGGAATTTACCCCAAGAATGCAGGAGCCCTGTTTGAAAAAGACATATCCACCCTTATGTTTATTGCAGCACTGTTTACAGTAGCCAAGAAATGGAAGCAACCTAAGTGTCCATCAGTAGATGAATGGATAAAGAAGATGTGGTACATATTCACAATGGAATATTATACAGCCATAAGAAGAAAAAATCCTACCATTTGCAACAACATAGATGGAGCTACAGGGTATTATGCTCAGTGAAATAAGCCAGGTGGGGAAAGACAAGTATCAAATGACTTCACTCATCTGTGGAGCATAAGAACAAAGCAAAAACTGAAGGAACAAAACAGCATCAGACTCACAGAACCCAAGAATGGACTAACAGTTACCAAAGGGAAAGGGACTGGGGAGGCTGGGTGGGAAAGGAGGGATAAGGGGGAAAAGGAGGTATTATGATTTGCACACATAATGTAGGGGGTGGGGACACAGGGATGGCAGTATAGCACAGAGAAGACAAGTAGTGATTCTATAGCATATTATTATGCTGATGGACAATGACTGTAATGGGATATGTGGTGGAGACTTGATAATGGGGGGAATCTAGTAACCATAATGTTGCTCATTTAAGTGTATATTAATGATACCAAAATAAAAATAAATAAATAAATAAGAATTACTTAAGCAAATATAAATATTTGTCAGATTTTCATGAAAAACTCATGCTACTTTGTCTATATGTTTTTTAAAGGTGGAAAAAAGTTTGAGCAAGGGAGCAACAGTATGTGTGTGTGTGTTTGTGTGTGTGAGGTGTGCATACACACACACAAAAAAAGCCCAATGGAGTAAATCCAAAAAGAACTGTTTGATTTTAATAGTGTTAATACTGTGAGGATTGTGGACAGTGGAATACTTTTTGATGAAATGTGATCTTGAAAATCAAAGTTTGAGTTATTGTTAATAAAAAATATTGTCATTTATTTATATTTATAAAGTGCTTAAAGACATTTGCTCTTTAAAAGGGACATAGCATAAACCTGCCTTAAACACAGAAAAGACTCACATTTAATAAACTATAGGCCAATATTCCAATCACAGATTCTGGGAAAAACATTTCAGTTGCAACAAGCATTCATTATGATCATTCTTGGCAGCCATTTTCATTGTTAATTCCCAAAACAGTGAAAAAAAGTTTGTCAAATAAAGCACAACCATTAAAAGCATATAGTGATACTGAACATGCATTTATCACATAGATTTTAATTTTAACCTAAGTTCCAAAACTTTAAAAATCCTCTTCTATAAAATGTATACCACAGTACTAGTAAAAGAAAGAATAAATCCCACCTTGAGTGTTGCTTTCACAAAGAATATTTTTCCCATCATTTTTATTATACACTAATAGATTTTGTGACAGTGTTTAAAGTATTGCACTGCAGTAAAGAAAACTGCAAAAATACATGGTATTTTCCACATCTTTCCTATATGTGTCTATAATAATTTCTTATATAAATCTTTAAACTCTTTTCTTCTGAGTCTTAATCTCTTCTCTCTTTGATGCAGTTCTATTGCCTTTTTATTATGTCTGTATTACATCCAATAGGTTAAAGATGCTTTAAATATTACATATCATGGTTTTACTAAAGCCAAGCACATTATCAAAAGGATTGAATATCATCTTTCTCTGTAAATCAAATTAGAACTGAAAAAATCAGTTTATAGACATATTTTTACAAAGATACCTCAGACTATATTCTTAATTTATCTAAGTGATAAGTCTTTCACCTTCTAGTAATTACCTGAGACATCAAGAACAGCCAGCAAGTCAGATCAGCCTTCATGGTATCAAACTATTTCATAGGCCAATATCGTGTTAAATTATCCTTCCACCTCGAGTCAGATGAAGCGATTTCACAGTGAGTGTACTGAGAAACATTTACTGACAAAATATAAAGCACTTAAATTGTTCATATTCAATTCAACAACTTTGTGTCTCAAATATAACAAATTCCTATAAATTTGGAGTTTCAGAATTTTTATGGAAGAAATACTTTTTTAATTAGAAAATACTATGCTATTTTAAATGATAGCTTTTTCTCCTTGAAGAAATGTGCCTTTGGATTTTACTTTTTCTAGAATATCAGTATCTATTTAACATTGCTGCCTATTTCTGATAGATATTTGGGGGACTGTAAGAAAATTATGAGACATAACCCCTGCCTCCAAAAGTTTCAGTTTATTCGGATATTACTAACTCATGAAATAGCTAGAGGAGTCTTGGCCCAAGGAAAAAAAGTGATAGCTTGTATTTAAAACATATCACATAAGCGTGTACTCTCACAATGATGTGTTACTGGCCTTGTTTTGCCAAGAAGACCCTAAAGTACTGAAAAGTTAAGCGCTTGAGCTAGGCAGTGCAGAGCCACATGGAGCTCTGGAGTCTCTGGCCATGCTATACTCCTGCAGAGAGGCCACAGAGGTATTACAGCTGTTCCTGGGAGAAGAAGGGAGTTCTCAGGCCCCTTTAACGTGCTGTTGCACGTGGTAACTCTAAAAGAAGAATAAAATGTGGCATTTCCTGATTATTCGTAAGGAATCAGAGGAAATTATTATGTTTTGAAAGGAATCAGAGGAAATTATGTCTGAAGTCTGAAGCTACAGAATTAGTCTCAATTAGATTAAAAGCTTAAAAGTAAAAGAAAAACACAGCTAGAGGAAATTTTATATAAGAAAATAAGATGAGGAAGGCCTTTTTGAGGATGATACCAAAATAATGAGGTTTTACAGGTATGACTCCATAATAACTTAAAGCTGCCCAGCTATAATTAATATCACTCAAATCAGGGAGAGATTCTTAAAATCTGGGTAGCAAAGAGTTTCTGGCTTAATAATTAATAGTTGGAAAAATTGATATTTAAAAATTACATATACAAACAGAAAAAATGAACAAAGGACCTGGAACTGGTGATCTCCACAGACAGACACACACACACACAGGGAGAAAGAGAACAAAATTAAAATAGGAAAAGTGTTTGGTCCTCAGTAATTAATAACAAGAAAATGGTTTTGCCGAAGTTACAATACAGTCAAGCAATGGAAGAATCAGGTTATCAAACAGCACAAAGTAACATAGACATGCAAACTGCAAAGCAAAGTCACACAGGGCTCCACATATTTATGGTCATGAATGGATGTGTATTACCTGAATACTGTAGGGGAGAGACAATAATATGTGAATAATACACATTTCTCCTTGGTAAGGGAAACCATTACAATTTTTTAAAAGGACCTCTTTTAATTCAAGGAGTCATGCTTAATGAAATAGACGCTGTAAAGAAAAATAACTTTTACCTAGAAATTCTTTTTATTTACATAACCATGTTGTAAATAATATCTTCATTAGTCATTCAAACTAGAAAATATATAATATTTACAATTCATGAACCAAAGCTTAGCTTTGAGATTGCCTCATTGTAGTTAGATTATAGTGCTGTATTTTCCAAGCATTCTATGTAAAAAAGATGAGTAATTTCCTGTAAAATTATTTTCTATCCCACCTAAAATGTCAACTTTTTGTTTTTTCAAAACTTTTGGCATATATATAGATAATTATGAGATATGATAAGGCATAGCTACTGTAAGAAATAATTGTTTCATAAATTGAATTTATTTTAATCACTTCAAGTATATCTGCACCAACAAAGAATTACCTGTCAGAAAGATCACCCTTTGTATTTCCAAATTCGAAAAATGCCCAAACATCCTTGTTTGAATAAAAGAAGGCCCCTAATAGCTTCTAAACCTAAACATAATAAGCCTCTGATGGAGCTTTATTCATTCTCAGATACCATGTATTATATCCATACATAGCTGTTCATCAGCAGTAAATTTAATGTTCAATGCATGATAAACCAGTTTTATTAAATGTTCTTTTATATCTTAATTACTCTGAATTATATGCTGGGATTGTGATAGTCAATACTACAAATTCATCGCATAATTTTCTCTTCCCAAGCACACAGGAAAACTAATTGGAGTAGTCTTTGACTTTATGAACATCCCATTTGCCCCTCCTGCCCTCATTTCCTTTCCTTGGCAGTCTTGGAAGCCACTCGTTCCATATGTTACAGCTGTAATGATAGAAGCTGGGTCCCTGGGCTCCCCTTAAAGAAGACCCACCAAGGAAAACTGCCTTGTCCGAATCGCTGTGACATCCTTAGAAAAGAAAGCTTTGTTCTGTTAAATCACCGTAGTCTTGGAATTTTAACATAGCATAGTCAAACCTATTCCAAGAGAGGGTTGTGTTATTAAAGCAGTTAACTGATCAAAAGAATTGCTCAGTAGTGTAAAACATTAATTGTTGAAAAATGAAAAAGAGCAATAATAATGGAAATGGCTCAAATGATGATTCAGTGTCTTCAGCATCAAAAGAATCAAGCCTACATAAGTGACACATAACTGATGACTGTTAACAACGTAGTACTAGAATATGGAGAACAGAGCACTTGTATTTTATGAAGTTCTCTTTGTCGAAAGGTAAGAAAATTTCCTGAGTAGTAAAACAATTTCACATTGTTCTTGGAATATCTGAATTACAGACATTCTCAATTGTGAACATAATTTAATTTTGTTTTTGAGTTTAGGAACATGATTTTTCATCGAAACAAGGTCATAATGCATTATTTCACATCTGGTTTTTGTATACCATCATCATATTTTGTTCACATACTCCCTACGCTGTAATTTAAGTTAACTTAAACCAATTAACATTTTAATGCATATTTTCTATTAGATATTAAAATAAATACATAGCTGTTATAATACAAATTTTCATGGACAGCCACAAATTAATCTTGTTATTGCCAGTGATATAAATACCTCTCTTCAGAACCACTCTTATGATAGAGGATGGTTAGGTTCCTAGTTAAACAAATATGCCACTCTTTGCCCCCCATAACACCATATTTGTCAAAATATTACTCTACCATAAATCTACTGAAATATTGTGTCTGTTCTCTTATGTTTTCCCACCCCATGCCCCTTACTCCCATTTTAATCTCATAACAAGACTTTATAGTTCTTTGTCTCAAGGTTTCTGGCCTGGAGGAAAGCAGACAGATTGAAGTGTCTTTAGCTCAGGAAGGTCCTAGAGAGAAAGGTAGGCTCAGTGAGGTGCACAGAATTATTCCTTCAAGACCTGGTGATGGAGGAGGTCTGTGAATCCAAGAAGGCTGAGGGCCAGGGGATGGCTGCTGGGTGCTGTCAGGTGCTGAGGCTACCAGTTGCACCCAACTTCCACGCTCCTGGGGCATCAAGCCGGCAGAGACTTGTAACCCCAGGGGCCCATGAGAAGGCTGGGGCTCCCAGTGGAACAGGCAACACCTACGAGGAGGTGCTGGGGCTAACAGTGACCAAACTTCCAGATGTTCTGGCACATTCAGAGACACCAGATGCTTGCCACAAGGGGTTTGGTTTGATGTGGGTAGGGCAGAGGTGATACTAAGACTGATTATGGTAAATTCCCTGCTGAATTGGTCAATGGGGCCACTGAGTTGGAATTCAGTTGATTTAGAGGAAAATTTATGTGTGGTATTCTTTACACAACTTGGTTTGTGGACTAAGATGCTTTCTACATCAATAAAAGTATATTGCTAGTAGAATCTAACCATCTTTTAGCAGAGTTTTTCTAATGGAACTATAAGCGACATTTAAGGATGGCAGTGATACATATTCTCCAGCCTAAATGTCCGTATCAACCCCTCACGCCCTCTCCCATGTACACAATCAGCACAACACTGAGGTGTGCCTATCTACAAGGGCTCTTGTTCCTAGGCGTATACACTCTAAGGGGTCTCACAGCAACAAAGAAACAGATCTCTTTTCAAAAATGCTTGGTAGTGACTTACCTAGAGAACAACTGAGTATAGTGATGGGGAGAGCATTATCTCTATGCTGTTTCTATCCACAGTTATTTATGAAACTTTGATAAAGAGAAACCATGGAAAATGTATTAGAGAAATTATATGCCTTTGCCCATTGATTTAGTTACTTTTTTAAAGGTACCAACAAACAACTTCTTTGAAATTTTTCAAATCTATTGTCTCTTTAGGACTAAATGTTGACAACTCAGTTACGTTGATTAATGGGGTACTAAGGTACATAAAATGTGACCTTTCCAGAGGTTTGTTTATTGCCTTTGTAAGAAAAACTCTGTTATTAATTATTCTGAGGTTATATTTGAATAATGAAGAAACCACTCAGTGTTTGTTAATACTGGTTAAGATATTTTGACAACACTCACCAAGATCTGTTTATTCTTCTAATGAGGCCTTCTTTCTGCCTGTCACTTTTATAAACCTTGTAGGGTTTAAAGGTTGGATAATCTGAGAGAACTCCTCAGTTTTCCCACCAGGGATACTTTTAAAATTCCATTGAGAATTGTTACCTAGTGCTGATTTTTCTGCTTTTGCAAAAGGATATCCATACACTGGCATGGAGCCTCCAGAGTAAATCCAATGTTTATTCATCCATTCCCTAAATAATCTTACCCCAAATGCAAGCTACTGAATTAATACAAAGCATATGTTGCTAAATAAGAAAGAATTCTAGTTCGTATGAGCCACCAAACTGAAATTTAATAAAAATGGAAAGACTAACTCTTCTTTGAATATGACTTTGGCCAAAGGTTGTGTTTTTTTTCCTCCTAGAGGTCTTCAAACCCTGAAGTGAAAATAGGTAGCACACTGTGGCCACTCACTATTAACCCAGCGTTCCCTTTATTTTCTTTACCAGGGCCCAGGAAGCCAAATAAAGGGAAAGAAAATAGGAGACTAAAACTAATAAGAAAATGAAGAATAGGGTGAAACTTGACAATGAAGCTTTACTTCCCTCTAGCTATAGCTTTAAGCTGTTAGTTGAAAAATTTAATAAAATACTGAGGTTTCCTATTACATGTTTCATTCTAAACCTTAATCGCTTTAATAACCACTCCATGGAGTGATTTCTGTGTACAGAAAGGTATACTTTCATTTTTAAAAACTAAATCAAAATGGATGTCGCTAGAGGTTGTCATTGTGCCACAGGAGTAAAAAATATAATGCTTTCATAAATGATTCTACTTTTGAAATATTTTAAAATATAAACATTTGGATTTTTTAAATTACTATGATTTAGCAAAGATCTCCATACAAGCAATACTTATTTTCTAACAGTTGTATAATTTTCTCTACTAAATGACTTCAATTTAATGTTCAGTATAGAAATCAAAATTCATCCAGTGGTAGAGCTCTTGAGAAATATTAAATCACACTGGAAAATTAAGCTTTCACTAAATTCCTATGGTTTTTAAATCATCGGTTAAGAAAAACAGTTTTTGTTTGCTGCAAGACAAACCAAAGATACAAATAAAAATAAATAAATAGCACCCAGTAAGAAATCTGTGCTTAGTGAAATAACAGACAAATAGAGAGCAAATGTGTAGCCATCTGTAGAATAAGAAACTCAGAAGTAATAGCAGCATACGGAAATTTATTACAAAGAAATTATGCCAAGAGCTTCTTATTGCAGTTTTTTATGGAAATGTTCAAATTAGTGGGTAAAGAATACATTATATACTACATATTTCAGCCCTACTGAAGTCATTTTATACATGATCTCATGGCATAATATTTGCTAACTAATCTAAATTAGCTTTGCTATCCATGCTGTCATACTGATTGAAAATTTGCTATCACACCACAAACAGCCAGTTATAATGAGTGACACAGTTTGATGGAATTGTTTAGAGCTAGAAGGATATGATATGGGGTCATCTTTGACATCGAACTAAAGAAAGCAAAGGTATTAGTAAATCTTAAAGCAAAGATGTCAAGCAGATACAAAAAATTTAGAAAAGTTTAGAAAATATGTATGGGTAGAAAAGAGGGAGACATAATGAAACTAAATAGGTCAAAGAAACCAGCACAAGTTCATCACATTCAGGAGGGTTACACAGTGGGATCCAAAAGGGATGCCATCACCATCCCAAGTTTAATTTGACAATTCCACTCCCATTTGCTACTTTGGAATCTAGATGTTAGAGGTGGTAGAGGAAGAAGAGAAAAAAATTTTTTAAATGTTCTTTTCCACTGTCTAAATCAATCCTTCAGAATGTCCTCCAAATACTGACCTTTCAGAAATCAAATTCCATTACCAGGTGGCATTTTCCTGCTGCATCACTGAATGCAGAAACTAGGTGTTTCGTTTCTCTCTGAACCACAGCACTTGGCATACATGAAATGTTCAAAAATATTTCCTGAATGGATTTGCTGAACTCTGTGTGAAAGAACACCTCCAGAATTTTAGTTTGAAGTGGTAATGATTAATGGCACAGAGAGAAAACTGCTTTTGGTTTATTCCCACTTATGAGTTACTTGAATAAAAAAGAAAGAAAGCAATTTCTGAGCCTATTTTCTGGAGCTGTACTGTCCTATACTACAGACACTAACTGTACAGCTCAGAGAAGACAAGTAGTGATTCTCATCTCACTACACTGATGGACAGTGACTGTAATAGGGTTGGTGGGGGGGACCTGATGAAGGGGGTAGTTTAATCATCACAATATTGCTCATGTAATTGTAGGTTAATGATACTAAAATAAAATAAATTGTAAAAAATAAAAAAAAATTAGTTTTCAAAAAAAAAAAAATTCAGTCCCTTGGCCACACTTGCTACCTTCAGGTATTCAAAAGCCACAGCAAGCGAGTGGCCACTGCATTACGGAACAGTTCCATCACTGCAGAAAAGTCTTTTGGACAACATTGTTCTAAAACATATCAGTAGCATATCATTGTCAATACATATTTTCTAAACTCTATATTCATTTACAAGTATTTACTGAATATTTATTATGTGATAGGCACTGAAGATACAAATGTAAACAAGACCTCTTTCTAACCATTTACCCTCTTTCACAGGAATACACAGGTTAACAGGTAGTCACAACCCAGTGCCACGCTGTGGAGAGCTACCTGGAGGACAGCATGATCTGAGGCAGGAAATGATCAAGCCTACTGAAGTAATCAAGGTAAATTTTTTTCTTAATTAGGCCAGAGGAAGTAGGAAGAGGAGAAGAACAAATGGCAGGACATGGTGAGAGACTGGATGTGGTAAGTGACGGAGGAGGAGTCTAGAGTGACTCCCCAGTTTCTGGCATGAGGGAATGAAGAGATGTCACCAGCATCATCCTCAGTTGGGTCTCCGAGGAAGAACTGGTGGGGGTGAGAGGAGAGGTGACTATAGGTGCGCTTTTTAATGGTTATAATACATGTGTGTCCAGTATTTATGAGGAAGTTGGAGACTGGTGCTACAGTTTTGAATATTATTGTGTAACTGGTAGTTGGATAAGATCACACACAAAAAAAAGAATATTAACAATGAAAGCCAAGAGAATGAACATTAACAATTTCTAGAAAACTGAAGGAAAAACAGAAATGAATGGTTCATAGGAACCAAGAGAAAGGAGTTTCAGGAAGAATCCACTAACCTAAATAGCTTCAGAAAGTTACATAAGATGAAAACTAGAAAACAAAACTCCATTTAATGTGGCAATAGGTCATGGGTGACCTTAACATGAGCATTTGCCAAAAATGACAGTAGCAGAATTTAAATAGCAAGAAGTGTAGGGGTAAATGAGTGTGGAAGAAGGAAAAGCATGAACAGACCATTCTTCCAAAAACTGAACAGGTAGAGGATACAAAGAACTATACATGAGGTGATATATGGATGCAAGAGGGGTTGCTTGTTTGTTTGCCAGTTGTGTTGTGGAGAAGGCTTGAGCATTTAGTTTAAAAGTTAATGTGCCCATAGGCTGTGCATACAAGGGATTCATCTTAGCTGTTTTGAACTAATTGCAGCTTATCTCCAGAGCTCCTACCCTTGGCCAACACTACAGGGTACATTAACTAAAGATAAATGATATTTTGAAACCATGGGTCTGTGAGTTGTTTCAGAGCAGGACATATCAGCCTGCCGGCACTGTTTAACAGTATTAATTGTATTTGTAATTGCATCTATTTCAGTAGAGCCCTGGGAAGGGGACCTTTTAGAGTGAAGATTGGCAACATAGCTGGCCTATATCTGTATGAAGAGTTCATTAAGAGCTCCCCACAGCAGCAGATGGGGTCCTCTGCTATGGATGCATACCAGTAGTAGTTACACACCGTATAGATCAAGAGCACCTGCAAAGTCCGTAAACAGGAAATAAGTCGGATCTCTGGACACTTTCCTGCACATCTTCTCTTGTTTCTGTGCTATGTTCTTTGCCAATAGTGAGGTTGTTCTGACAGTATAAACTGAGTAAACTTCCATAAGCAGTGGAATGCTGAAGGTGATTAACACAGAATTAACACTGGCTAACACTGTTTTACTAACAAAAATACTCAGCCTTTCAGTCTCTCAAAGAATATGTCACAAGTGTAATTTTAGGGGTTAACAATTACAATTCCAGAGGACAGCTTTTTCCTCAAGGGAGAAAATGAAAAATAAGTCTCATTTCCACAAAAAAAAATTTTTAAAGAAAAGAATGTCCCATTTGTCCATGAAGCATCTTACTAAGCATCAGTGCAGGGGTATTTGAATATTTTCCATGGAAACTATGTGATTGGTTTGTCAAGAGAGGCAATCTGTTTCAAGCACTCACAGCGTCCTGGTTCTTTCACTGTCTCTGTGGCCATATGACGCCCCCCCCCCCCCCCTTGCTGTGTGTTTTCAAATGGCCAGGCATCTCATCCATTTCACTGGTTTGTGGTTAAGTCCAGAGGTTTTCCAGCATCCTAAGGGTAGGTTGAATCCCTTCAGCTCACACAAAGCAAAGTGATCTTTTAAATATCTCTGTTCACACACCTAGGAAAGGAGGCCAGATGGTAATATTAATTCCTAGATACAAACTAAGGTAAAATAAAGTGGTATAGTGATGAAAGTAAAAGATTATCAGACAATTTAATAGAGAGCCAAAAAACACAACTTTTAAGTCAGTCAGATGCAGGACTAAGTTCCAGAGGGGCCCCTTGCTGGCTGCATGACATTGAGAAGGGCACTTCATGTAACAGAGCATCTGCCCGACCCCCGAAAGATGGTGAGAACAGTAATGCTTCACGGTGCTGTTGGGAGGATTGATATGTATATGCAAACTGTTTAGTCCACTGACCAGCATAGAGCAAAAGCTTTATAAATGATTAATGAGGGTTCATAACAGATACATTCGTGAATACAATACTTAACCTGTCCAAATATCTCCATATCTCACTTTACTATATGAGGGCAAGATTAAATTTACCTAAGAGAACTGTTAGAAGCACTGAAAGACTGAATACACAAGTGGACAATGGCCAGACCATATATGAAAACAGAACTGTCACCCACACTCTGCTCCCACTGGCCCAGGAAGCCAGACCACGAGCTCCGCAGTACCAGCCCAGATCACAACTTGGGCAGGGACGGCCAGCTTCCTGAAATGCTGCACTTCCAGGTCAGGGCCAAACAAGGAAAGCCAGATGTGCTGCCCAGACCAGTCACATAGGATGTCCCGCTTCCAGTGAGCCCACCTCTAGCTTCTCCATAAACACAACCTCCAGGCAGCGCATACCTGAGGCTTCTTTTTTCACCCTGTAATACTTCCCCACTCTCCTGTCTGCCTTTGAGTTTCTGCCCAACGCAAATGATGGCGGCTGACTCCCTTGCTATACCAAGCTCTGGATAAGTAGCCTCTGTCTTTTCTCATTTGGGTGATCTTTGTTTCCACAGCATAATAACTGAGGTTGAAAGTTAACCACCAATTTTAAAATGCCATATATATTTTATTAGTGTTATTGTGCAGAAAGCAGGCATTATTATCACCAAGGCTCACATGCAGCCATCTGCTTTCGGATACCCTGCTTCCCACCAGGCACGTAATCCAAAAGCTGCTGAACAATCCAATTCTTCCCCTACATCATTTCCACAACAAAAATTCTTTAACTTCTTTGAGTATTACAGCTCCTTAACCTCTCTTCTTTTCCTTTACCATACATCTTCTTTCAGTTTTGTTTGGATTACTGTCTAGCATTTTAGCAATTTTCTAATCAGTATTTTCATTACCTTCAGTTTCATATGCCTAGATAAACTCTGGGTAGATATTTTTATTTTTATTTTTCCAGAAACTCTCCTTCCTTTAAATAAAAGAGGACTGCTTTGAGAAATTGCTTTCCCACTCCATCCACACAGCTTGATCTATTGCTGTCAATCCTAGCAGCCCCATCCCCAACATGAATGCTCTAGAGACAGGCAGGTGAACCAACTGGGGTCAAGGCAAGACATCACAGGGGGTTTCTAGATTCTCTTGTTACGTGCAAGGTTGGGATTTGTGAGTCCAGAACTCTTGGAAGTCATGCTTCTAGCCTAGAGGATTAAGCCAGTGTGAGATTGAAGTCCATATTCAAACAGAAAAGGAAAGAAGACCGCATGCATGCAGGTATCGTTAGGGAACAGAGAAGAACATCCTCTGAGGATGTAGCGACAGGTTGGCTGAGTCAGAGATTAGGCTGAATCTGAGGCAAAAGCAGAGGGAAGGCTGGGTTGTGTATAAGAACTCTGGCAGTTGTGAAAAATAGTGACTTCACCCAGGGAGAATGGGTAGATTAACATTCAAACCCTTATTTTTAATAGCTCTGGAAATTATCTGGATATGGTTAATAATAAACCCTCAAGAATGCAACAAATAAATGAGACGAATTACATAGAAATGCACTAGTTTCACATACAAATGTGTAGATAGTATTTCAACATAAACCTAACAGTTCAAAGTCCTTCAGATTGTTGGATGCATCTGTCTCTCAAATAGCTATCCATTTGTTTCTGAGTTCCTGATTTGCTAAATGGTGTCCTGAAACTTAATGCCATGGCAGGGCAAGAAGCAATTGTTTTTTGGGAGGTGGAGGGTTAGGGAGATCTCAAGAATGCTATATTTGGGTCAGGATGTGCAGACAGATCATGCAATACTAAGTAGCCTGGGAAGCTACCAAGTCAATTCACATACATTTATTGAGCAGCCAATGAATGTCAAGAAAGAAGGAAGTGATTTCAATTGGGAGTCAGGAGACCTTTAGTGTCCTAGGTCTGAAGCTGGCTAATTCTCTGACGTTGGTGAGATCTTTTATCAGCTGTGAAACTCCTTTTCCTTATCTGAAGGGAGATGTGTAGGGGATCATCTCTTAGGGTGCTATAGAGTGAATAAATACAAAATCCCCAGCCTCTCCCTCAATTATGTGGGCTGTATTTAGGCAGATACCTGAAATATCAAAAGAAATACAAATAACAACTCAAAATAATACTACACAAGCCACCACAAGGAGGCCTTGTAAGCAAACTAAAGAGGTAGAAATAATTATTTGAGAAGAATAGTGAGACTCTAGGGATGCGGTCTGGACGATGTGGAGGGCGGGCGGGCGGTGGAGGGAGACCCCCGATCCCAGACCTCAGGGACCCTCCTCCAGCTCGCGAATGACAGCCTCGCCTCGGCCCCTAAGGGCCGCCTGACCAAGGGGTTGACGTCTGGGCCGCCACCCTGGGGAGGGAGCCCCGCCGAGGGAAAGCGCCGCCGGCCGACTCACCGCTCCGCCGTCCGCGCCGCGCCGGCCCAGCCGCCGGCCAGGCCTGGGGGTCGGTTGCCCGCCGGCTCGAGCACCGCGGCCCCGCGCTCCCCTCCCCGGCCCCACGCTCCCCTCCCTGGACCCGCGCTAAATCTGCCCGGGGCCGCCACCTCCGCGCTGCTTTTCCTTCTCGTCCGAGCAGCAGGGCCCGCCAAGCTCCTGTCCTCGCTGCGCAGCGGGTGGAGACGAGTCGCCTTTCCCACCCGATGGGAAGTCTGCAGGCCTGGAGAGGTGCGGGAGGGCCCCGCTGCTCCGGCCCCGGTAATCACGGAGGACCGCGGGAGGCGCCCTGTCTCGGTCGTTGGTGCTAGGACTTGGTGTCCAGAACCCTGAACAAACGATTAGGAAGGAGAAGAAAACGTGTTTTCTTTGTTTCTGGAGGTTAGGTGGGGAAGTGTTGAACACAGACATTTGTGTAAGGGTATGTTTCCAAAAAAAATAAATTTTTGAAGCATGGTCCATGTCAAAATACTAAGTGGCACAAAATGGAGGCCTAAATTTGTTAACTCTTCAATGAGTATGTATTGTGACCTGAAGTAGGCTTCCAAGAAAGACACTTGTGCAATACACCTGTGGGTAACATTGTAACATTTCCAGAATATCTTTCCTGGCTTTGGTTCGTTTGCATATACTCAGGGTGTGGAGAGAAGTTCATCTCCACATCAATGGGTAATTACCTGGGCAACCCAGGACTTGTCTGAACCTGAGAGGTTAAGGGGAGGGGCTGGCTTGCTTGCTTGCTTCTTCCGGAGCAGAGGGGAGAGCTGGTGCTGGACTGCGGTTTGTAAGCAATAAATGGGTTTTAAACTTTATTTCTCCCTTTGACTGACTTCAGTTTTTAGAGGTATTTTGCCCCAGGATTTCCTCTCCCTAGACTTACAACACCATTCTCCCCAACGGCCTTCTTGGATGAAGTCAAACACTGGGCAATGAGCTGAAGGTGGTTAAACACAGATCCGGGTAAAGAGTAGTATTCTCACCCAGACAAATCATATTTCCAGGCATTGCTGGCAGCAGGCAAACGCCTGCCGAGGTTAAGCAAGCAAAATCTATTAAGAGACCATTCAATTACTCATCCTTCCCTAAATTGGGGAAATCAGCAAGGCCATCCCTTGGAGTAAGACCGTCCCAGCCAAAGATGTAAAAGAGGCAGTGAAAGAAAGTAAGCTGGAGAGAGGTCTTAATCTTAAATTAGTATGTGCAGAAACAGGGCTCTTGTTGGAATTAAAAACAGATTTCAGAATGGACTCTCCACTTTCCCATCTCCTTCCATTAACTATTTAAATTTGACGTGTCAGTAATACAAATGTTAAATTTAAACCAAATAAATTGTTTACATACCAATAAATACATATTCATGAGGGTTCAAAGTATTTAACTGAATATTTTTAAATGATATCTAGGTTTTTCTTCCCAAACAGAACTTTACGTATTAGAAACTTCATTCTTGAAATTTTTATCTTAATTAGAACTCATTGATGATTACTATAGGCAGGATTCTAAGGTGAATTCCAAGGACCCTACTCCTGGTACACATGCTTTGCATAATTCTCTGAATGAATATAATGGATTTTATTCTCATGATCAGCTTGTTTTATGTTATAGTTGACTTTAAAAAGGGAAATCATCCAGGGTGAGTTGTACCTAATTGGGTGAGCCATTAAAAGGCACTGGCCTCTTTCCAGAGTCAGAGCTTTGAAGCATCAGAGAGATCTGACACCAAGGCTATTCTCCATTGTCAGCTTTGCAGATTGAGGGGCCATGTGGTAAATAATGCAGTCAGCCTCTGAGAACTGAGAATGACTCCACTTGATACCCAGCAAGAAAATGGGTACCTCAGTCCTGCACCCTCAAGGAGCTGAATTCTGCCAGCCATCTGTATGGGCCTGGAAAAGGATGCTGCTCCAAATGAGAATGCATCCTGCCTTGTCTTTGACTGCAGCCTGTGAGAGCCTGATCTGACAACCCAGTCAACCTCACTGGGCCTCTCGCCCACAAAACTGTGAGCTAGTACATGGATGTTGTTTTAAGTTGCTGCATTTTGGGTAACTTGTTATGTAGCAATAGAAAACTAATGCATCTATTAGTTTATTTCAAATAAAAGTGGGAATGTTTAAATAAAGATACAGGGGTATCTCAGGAAACCTAGAGCAGGATTGTAACAAACTCAAATAGGACAGAAATCAGACACTACAAAATTAAATCAATAATAGATCTGTTATAAACAGTAACACAGCAGACAAGGTCATCTTACTTGCAAATAGAAAAACAGACAGAAACGGCAGATTTTTCTATAGCAAAAGGAAAGAATGCAGTGCTGTATTAACACTACATAGAGGAAACAGATCAAATAAAAAACATATTCCCTGCAAAACTATCATTCAAGAATGACAGCAAAAAATAAAAATAAAAATACTTTGAGAGAACAGAAACAAAGTTTACCATTAGCACACCCATACCGAATGACATAGTTTGGCAAGAAAGGAAGTTGTAGATGCCAGGAAGTTCTGTGGTCGCATCTGAATGGTCTCTGTGTGAAAGCAGCCGACCTGTCTCCCACTGTTCTTGGCCTTCTCTTCCTGACGGCCCCCCCTCACCCCCCCGTGCATCTAGTCCTTACGACCTGTGCATGCACGTGCCTTAATACATCTCCCAAGAGTGTTAGATCATTTCTAGAATTATATTTAACAACAGAGTGTTCTGGGCCCCTTTGTTTTACTTAAACCAGAATTATTTAGAGCTGCTTTTAGATGAAGTAGATGCACACTGCCCTACCGTCGGGAAGTCGGTGAACCAGCCTACTGAGTGATGGTGATGTTGTATTAGGAAAGACCAGAAGACTCCTCAGGAGACAGTTGCAACTGGCATCTAATCATGTCTGAGAGAGCAGCATGATACCAATGTCTCTGAAATAAAACTTACTGTCTTTGGCAAACATTCTCCAAATTCAGTTTGCTTACCTCAATCACTTCTTACAGCAACTTAATTCATTTTTACATTATAGGTAATTCATATTGATGTACAATGAAAAAGTAAGAAATTCAAAAAGAGTGTTATTGATGTTTTTCTGCAATGACATATGGTTTAGAATATTTCAAGATCGGAACCATTTTGCCCATTATCAGTGGTTGGAATTTGAAGACAATCTTAGCCCTGTTCATGTACTAAAAGAGAATCATTGCAGCTTTCTAAAGTCAATTTTAACTGGTCCTAAATACTAACTTTCCTAGATACCCCTGTTGCTTCTCTCTGTACCTTGTACTCGTTTATCCAGGCAAGGGCCCCCTGCAGTTTCAACATAAGGGTCCATTCATCTCATCTGCTTACCATAAAACATATGGATCTGCTTTCAATCCATATGCTTTATAGAATACCTACAATCCAATATTTCATCAGAGTATGCAACCTCAAACTCTGGGCACTTTTATCAAAAGCTTGACTGAAAGGACATTATTTACAGAATATTTGTGTTTTTTAAAGATGTAAAATTCTATGCCTTTTCTATATGCTTACAAGTAATTTTTCTCAACCAGATGCAGCCAACATCCCACATAATGGGGTTATTTTTACTGTTACATTACTCTTTCAACTTCTGTCAAAGGGCACTCCTGAGTTTTAAAAATGAATGAAATGTGCTACTACACATTTGGGTTGGGTAATATTGTCCATCATATCAGTCAATGGACCCATACAAAATTCTGTGTAAGAAATTGGTGTGTGTGTGTGTGTGTGTGTGTGTGTGTGTGTGTGTGTGTGTGTGGAATGTGGGGTAAAACTTGGGGGGTTGAGTATTAGGAGACATCAGACAGGCAGTTGTTTAACCCAAGAAATCAGTGTAAACCATGCATAAATTGTGACATTATATATAGCTCTCTGAATCTCTCCTTTTATCCTGAACGCCAGATATTAAGCCTAATTTTAGCTACCACGTTAGTTCTTTGGTCCCCATTTTCTACTGCCGTTAGCATTGCATTTGCTTTCATTATATATTTCTGTTGTATATGACTTTAAATTTGTTGTGAGAAAAGGTTAGTTATATAAACATAAATCAAAACTGAATATGAAGGGAATGCTCAATAATGATCCAGCCTGTGAAATTCACATCATTTAATGAGCTGTCCACATTGATTTCTGCACTGTCTGGGGGAGACTAAGTTGCTCTTTTTCAAGACAGGCATGATGTTATTTGATCGTCACACTGTCTTAGCACGTTTAGATACTACCTGTAAGATAACATTGACGCCAGCGTTGAACCTAGTTTTGGTGATAGGATGATGAGTGAGAAGTAGCAGACGGTCAGTCTGCTGAAGACATAGTTCTCACATCTCTTATCTCAGAGAAGCAGACCTGAACGACACAGTGAAGAATCATTCTCGTGGTCTGGTCTTGTCACCTATGCCAAAATCCCTTCTCAACTCCACATGCAGAGCAGCCCTCTCAGGAGCAGCCATCATCCCAGACTTGGACATCTTTGCCTCTTGCGGTTTCCCTTCCTCTCCCAAGGGCAGGTTGTGGTCTTCTGGTGGGAAACTGTTCCCTCAAAGCAAGTCACTTAAAAAGTACAGATGAATGGACAGACAGATACATACATACATACTTACATATGTGCATATTGTGAGCAAGTCTCATGAATTACCTCTCACTGAAAAATTAATGAAAAGAAAATTAAAGAATCTCTTATCTTTGCTCATGGCTCTATCTGTGATCAATGAGAATGATCATTTAGTAATTTCTGTTTATTCATTGGTGTTCCACTTTTCCTGAGAAGGTCCTGGGTAACAAATTACAATATTTTATGCCATCATATATTTATTGAGCACTGCCACATGCCAGATTGTGCACTTCCCTACCCTACTATCTACCTTTTGAGTAGATACTATCCCCCCCCCAGAACCTTTTTTAATAAAACCATGATTTGGAACAGGTTAAATGACTTGCTCAGATATACAATTAGTAATTACTAAAATAACATTCAAACAAAACTGTAACTAAAATCTGGGCCTTTTACAATGTACTGCCAACTAAGCCCATTTTATAGGAATATATAAGAGCTGATCACCAAATAGGTAATTAATCATTGTTTACTCTGCAGATTTCCAGTGAAACATGAACTATACAAAATGGTCCCTGGCAAACATGAGGGAGATGGAAGGCAACAGCTAGAAAGAAAAGAACCTAATTTCTTTAGTTGGGTTCCTGTCAGGAAGCAGAGGGAAGACTCAAGTGAGGGCACCAAGGGAAACTTAGTAAAGGCCCTGTTCACACAGCGCACTGCCCAGGAAGTGGTATAGAATGATTTGAAAGTGGACTTGGATTAATTGCAAGGGTATATTTCAAATTCCATGGCAACCTTTAAAATAAATTTGATGTAAAAGAGAAGAGAGACCGGTACCATACAAAAATGTTCAATTAAAGTCAATGACAGAAACAAAGGGAAAGATAAAAAGAAAATTCAACAAATTTAAGACTGACACTACCTGACTTCAAGACTTACTGTAAAGTTACAATAATCAAGACAGTTTGGTAATAGTAAAAGAACAGACAAACAGATCAATGAAACAGAATAGAGAGCCCAGACATGGATCCAGACACATACAGCCAATTGATCTTTGGCAGAGGAGTGAAGGCACATCAGTGGAGAATGCCAGCCTCCTCAACAAATGGCCCTAGAAGCAGAAGACATCCATTTGCAATACAACAATTGCAACAATTGAACTTAGACTTTTCACAGAAAATTAGCTCAAAGTTTACCATAGACCTAAGGGCAAAACGCAAACCTATATAAAACTTTCAGAAAAGAATATAGGAGAAAATCTAGGTGACCTTTATATAGCTATCCGAATCTCTCTGACTGATGACTTTTCATACCCAACTCCAAAAACATTATCCATGAAAGAAAAAAATTGCCACGTTTGACTTTATTAAACTTAAAACTATTTGCTCTTTGAAAGACATCTTTAAGAGAATGAAAAGTCAAGCTACAGAGAGGAGAAAATATTTTGAAAACATATCTGATAAAGGATTTGTATCCAAAATATACAAAAAACTCTTAAAACTCAATAAGAAAACAAGTAACTCATTTTTTTTTAGTGGCCAAAAAATCTGAACAGACACCTTATTACACAAGTCTAATCCCTGTGGAAAGGTGGAAGGCCCAGCCCAGGCTGTAACACGGCTCCCAGAACATGTCAGCCGACCCCGCGGAAGGCTCTGGGGCAAAAATCACCCACCACAGGAGCCCCGTGTTGTGCAGAAATTACCCGGCTCTAATACCCCTGACCAACAGTCACTATCGGCCACTGACTGAGAGCAGCCTAGGGAGAGCATGGTCGCGGTGTGCGTGCTGTGAGGCATCCCTAAGGTGCATCAGATGAAGGCAGCCAGCCAGTGTCACTACCTACAATATGTCCTTTCTCACAGGGACATCTGAGCTGGGCAGAATCCATCGTTTTCAGGACAGTTTTGTGAAATTATTTGGTGTCCTAGTTCAGATGCCCATCCCTAAAGAAGTCCAGTAACAATCCACCTATTGTCCATTTGAATATATATATATATATTATCAAATGGATAGTAGTTTTCAGGAGGATGAATCATGACCTTGACAAAATGCAACCTGAATCCTAGTGCAGCTTACCAGAGACTCTGTAAAGCATCTCAATTTGTGACAGACTCCCTTAATAATATTGTATTTTCTCAGCCAGAAGCAAAAGGTAGGGCTTTTTACCCATAGCCTGAATATGCTACACAACTATTGATAGCTCCACATGCAATTCAGAATTGACAGCCTTAGGAGTAAACAGGTCAGAGCAGCACACACATCCATGTACGTCTCCTTCAAGATCCAAAGAGGTCCACTGTTGTCTTGCTTCTTTGATTAGTGATGAAAGATGCCCTATTTCCATCTTTCAGTAGAAAGGGTATCTTGATATGCCCAAGACCACTGGCAAAACCATGAGTATTTTCAAGGCATTCTCCCATCCTCTGGAATGCATGTGTTTCACTAAGACATCTAGGGGAATTTCATTTTCTTAGCCTTTATTTCCTCTTCACAATGAGCCTGCATTATATGCTCTGGAATATCAAAATGAAGAAATGTCCTCCACATTGTGAGGAGTGAAAATTTGACCTGTTGTTATGGGAGGAAGTAAAGACATATTGCTATCTCCCAGGTTAGTGAATCTACCTTGCTGATTATATCTGCTGAATTGCGTAAAGGAGCATTTGCTAAGTCTGTAGTTGTATAGTGAGGACTGTGGGTCTGCTGATCTGTTGCAGTAGCAATACCACATCTGAAGCACAGCTGCATATCACTGAGTGAATTTCCAGCATTTCCATAATGATTCTCAGGACCTACATGACTTTTGCACCAAATAGGGAGGTAAGGCAGGGATATGCTTGGAATCTGCACCATGGTCTCTTCAAGTCTTTGTTCTTTAAAATAAAACTACCATTTAAGATTCCTCCAGAGATGTGGTATTATTACTTTTAGTTTATTTTCTTAGAGAGAGAATTAGCTGCAGAGGCTTCCCCTTGGCTTTTCTACCATAATTACCCCACTTCATGGATCATAGTATCAGTGTGGGTGTTCTGCTTTAAATGTTGAGCATATCCATTTGCACTGTACATTCTAGACTCGGGCACTAGCCACATGATTAGTGTATGGTCACAATGAATCCAGTGCGAGGAGAAAGGAGGCCACACTTCCACACGTCACCTGGGATTTCCATAGTCTCACTGACCATTGTATTTTGGTGGCATTTTGGATCTCTAGAGATTAGAATCATTTTGGAAGCAGGACCTAATAATGCCCAGAAGCTTGATCCTTTGCCATATTTGCCCTGAGACTTCAGAAGATGAGGAAATCCTTGAAAGCTAATAGAGGACATTTCTCATTTTACATTCAAGTTCTGAATTAGCATTCAAGGCCCTCAGTTTATCATTTTCTCTGTATATACTACACAGGGTCATCTGAAGCCAACTGACCATTACTAGTGACAGTGCCCATTCATGCCCCACACCTTACTTTCCACATCAACGCCATCCGTGCCACCCCTGGTAATAACTGGGTGTAATATGGCCATCACATGACTTGGATGACTGTGTTCCATTTCTGTCTGGTGAGGACTGCTCACTAGTGCTCCTTAGAGTGTGAAAAGACCACTGTCAGAATCCCAGTTTCAAGACATGTGTCCTGGGACCACTTGCACCACAGTTACTGTGATGGTCAAGGTACTGTCTGCATGGACAAGGTGGATAATGGTATTTCAGAGAAGAGCTAAACACAAGGTTGACTTACAACATGGAAGTAGCCTTAAAGGAAATCATTTGATATAACTGGTAAAAAAGTTCTGGGAATCAGCAAAAGGGGAGCTGTGACAGCCACAGCCCTAGGTATAAGGGGAAGCAGAAGTTAACAGAAGCAAGAAAAGTCCCAAAAGAGGGTCATCTAACACGAGTTCTGACCTTCAGCAGCCCAGCAGGAGTGAAATGGAAGAGTAAATATCCTAATATCACTCCCTTCCTACCCTCCAGTCTCTCATTGGTATTTCCCACCAGAGACAAACACCAAAGGGCAAGGGTTCCAATTGATTCAGTCCAAATAGTTCAGCCCCCTAGGGCACAGCACAAGGTGGTGAACAATGCAGAAGGGCCCCAGAGGAGCAAACCAGAGGGTCCAGCTGCATGTTGAATGCTGTTAGGGGTATGGGAGAGGCCCCCTGAGCCGCCCAACCCCATGTGGACCTGACCATAGAGAGGAGTAATAGGTAACAGTGAACATTCCAGGTATGTTTGGTGAGGATATAAAAGTGGGAGTCATGAGCCTCACTTTCTGCTGAAACTCAGGAAGATGCCAGGCCTCAGAGAGGAGGAGACGCTGCGTGGTGGCAGGAGACGAGGCCACGCGGCGCGGTGGAGGATCCATGTAGAGAAATCCGACAAAGCCCCCAGACCTCCACGTGCTCAAGTATTTTGCAGCCTCAGAGAAAGGAGACAGTGCAACTGATTTTCCCACACTCACCGCCCTCCTTAGAGGGACCTTTGATGTGGCCAATGCTAGGGGTTGGGGAGGACTAGATGCTGACGGCCAAAGCCTGGAGGTGCGCTCCATCTCAGATGGGCAGCACGGGACGGAGGGCAGCCACGCCCACCGGGGACAGCCGCTCTGTACACCACCGTGGGAGAAAGAATCTGCGTATACTCTGATTTGACTGTATAGTTGAAATGAAAAATACTGAAATGTCTGAGCTTACTTGAAATTGATGAGGTTCAATTCTCAGCCATCAATCAAAATGGGTGTCCAAAACAAGTTGTTCAGTTGACAAATAGAATGTTACATTTGACCCCTGAATATATGATCTGAGCATTCCTACTGGTAGCCCGTAAATGCTCACATGTGTAGGATACCCACATAATGTGCCACAGTGAAAGGAATTTGAGCACCAGTTTAGATGAGAGCAAACAAATAATTTTCAGTATCCACAATTCTGTTGTGATGACAATCAGGCATTTCAACTCATAATTCCAACATGTATTTTACCCAAATGGCCCCAGTGGTCACTCAGCATCCCTCAGCCTAAACCACCTCTCAGTGTACGTATCTTTTGAGTGCAGCGCCATAAGAAGTTACGTTTCTAATGTGCAGTTACTTCCTTTTACTTGCATCTGAGACTAGTTCTAATTGATGGTACTTAAAATGTATACATTTTACAAAATGCCCAGCACAGTTATTATCCCTAACGGGGCCCCCATGGCGTGTCAGCCTAGCCAGTGACTATAACCACGTCTTATTTGGCCTTCAGATGTTCCCTCGGCCACTGTGGGCTGTTGCCAAGTTCATTATGACCTAGAATTTCCATTAAGGTCATGCACCCATGCTGCCTTGCAGTGTTAAAAATGTAATCATAACTTTAAAACAAAGCTTTCCATTAGAGTTTAATAAATTACAAATCTAAAACTAATGTTTTTCCTGCTAAAAAGTAGGAAAATATAACAATAAAAATCTTCAACTAATGGAAAGCTCTTTGTGCTTCAAATGAACACAACATATGCCAGCTTTCAGCCCCAAGACAATTTTTATGACCAAACTACCAGATGCAAAAATGAAATTTTTATAGTGGAAATGTTGTCATTCTTTAATATACACACAGTAGTTTGGGCTTCTGTCACACTTACTATTTTTGTTAATAATTTGGAGGTTCAAAAATGATTGATTTTAATGTCATGGTGTGTGTCAAAATGTTCTTTTATATCTTTCATCTTATTAAATTTGTCTGCTTCAAGATCTGTTTTTTCATTGTAAGATTTAGGCACCTAGCTAGAAGTACATCCTAACAGCATCTTCTCCTTGGTTTATTTTGGGAAGAAGGGCTCTCCCCATCTTATATAATAAACACTAGTGCTCTTTGGGCATTCTTAAATTCTTTGTAGCTCATCTTGTTGACCCACAACCTCATTTGGGAGGAAGAATTAAATACGGTAGACTTGTTACACTTAATGAACATTATTACATAACAGACATTGTTCTAAATGCTTTACATTCCTTAATTTATTTAGTCCTCACAACAGTTCTCTGGGTGAATCAACAAAGGTGTCCTTCCCCAAGATATCACAGCTGGTAGGTGGTGAAGACAGTGGTCAAATTCAGGCAGCCTAATTACAATTACACTCGCAGCTGCTTGCTGTACCACCTCACACATGAGAAAACAGGAAAATACAGACTCTTACCCTAAAATCACAGTCTTCTCTTTTCTAAGTTCAATTTCTGTAATCAAGCCTCATGACCTCCCTCACCTATCTCTCCTTTCTTCCCACTCTAAGCTCTCAAGCACCTCCACTCCCACCCATATTCTGTAGAGGTCTGTCCAACTCAAGGAATACGTAAACAGGATAATAAATTCCAGGATGGCTCTAATTCTGCTTGTAAGGATCAAACCTCTTGTTCCCTGCAGAGTTCTCACCAGTGGGAAATGACAGCCCACTATTCCACGTGACACATGAGCAATGAGGAGGATGGATAGGGGGCTAACGAAACTAGGTTGTGGAGTCCAATCTTGAAAGGAACAAATAACTAAGGATATTAAATGTTTGTATCATCCAGTATTGATCCTTCAAATGTCTCATTGGAAAATAAAGAAGGTAACTAAACAATATCTGTGCATTATTATACTCAGACTTAATTTTTCTAAGTAAAAGATCTGACATTCCTACCATGCCATAGAGTTTTAATTTATTCTCTTGAAATTATTAAGGACAGCATTAAACATCCTAAGGCAATTCTTTTTACTTAAAAGAACTTCAGCAATTATTTTTAAGTTACTAGCAATGGCTTATGTGTAAATGTATTAACTCATGGAATTACTTTCACTCTTAGGTTTAAATAATTTCTTTAATATGTACTTGAAAATGAGAAATTATTTTCCCAAGGTACTTTGCATCCAAAATTACTTGTGGATAAAGTATTTCTTAGAAGAGGAGACTATGCACACATTGAGTCACTTATTCATTAATTCAGTCATTGTTTATTGATCACTTAGCTATTTGCCAATCATTTTTACTATAGTGAATGCAACAAAGTCCCTGCCCAGCAGAGATTACATCCTGGTGTGGGAGGCAGGCAGTCAGCCTATGCACAGATGACTGCACAACCCAGGTGGTGAAGAAGGAGTTGAAAGAGGTCGGTGGTGAGGTAATGGCAGTGGGTGTAGATGTGTGTGGGAAGGCCTCTGGGGTAAGACCGTTTAAAGGGACCAAGTGGAGTGAGAAAACAAATCATGAGGCCATCGGAGGACTGTCACTGGCTGTGGAGACCACAAACGCCAGGGCTCAGAGGCAGGAGAATGAGGTGTTTCTGCTATTTTAGTATATTTAAAACATTGGTAGAGGGTAAGACTGTTTTCTGCAAAAATATGATCTTAAAGGGAATTAAGATTAAGAGCAGATCATGCACAGTATGTACAACTGGAAAGCAGGCTGTAAACAGTCACTGGTGCCCCAGGCTGGGCCACCCAGGCAGGTAGCTGAGCACGATGGAGGCCACCACAGTGAACATCTAAGTGCACACGACCAATAGATTGGAAGGCATTCGGCAGTGCTTAATGACAGAACAGGACCGGCAAGAGCCGGGAGAGCACCGAAGGAAAGGAAGTTCCAGTCATGGAGCGTCACTGAGGGGGCTGGGAAGGCAGCCACCCCAGAGCTGAGAGCCACACGAAGCTTGGGGTGCACCTGCTGGGTGGAGGAGGCTGGTACTGGAGACTCGTGCTGCCGCTGAGCAGGGCAGAGCTTTCTCCCACGCAGACGTGATGACTGTTCTCCAGCACTCTGACTCCCTTTGCCTGGATAATCACGTGTAGACCCGGTGTGACTTGGTATGGTGCAGGCATCGTTCCCCTCTTCCCCAGCTAAATAGAAGCAAACATGCACTGCTAACATGTGTCGTAGAGGAAAGACAAAACTTGGTATTAGTGGAGAAGAATTAGGGCTGTGTCAGGGAGCGAGCACGTGCACCAGGTCATACCCTCCAATAAGCAGCTAAGGAGACAGGCCACATCCTACAGAGCTTAGATGGGCACCCGGGCCAGATCACATGGACCTTAGGACGGCACGTTCTCAGGTAAGTGTGGTAAGAAGCAGTTGGGAGGTTCAGAGCAGGGGAATAAAGTAATCTGGCTTCCATTTTAGAAGGAACACTCTGGAAGTTGTGTAGAGAATAGGATATAGGGATCAAGAAAGGAAACTAAAAATGAGTAAGTAGCCATCCAGATAAGAGATTTTAGCAGGTTAAACATCATTGAGCTATGGCCATTGTAGCGAGAGTTCAGAATGTGAACGTGACTTTAAAGATAGAGGCACCAGGTTTTTTGGTGGACTAGGCATGAGCTGGGGGGAAAGGAGCAGTCAGGAGACCCATGAAGGGTCACGACGCTTACTCAACTTGCACCCTCTGAACATAATGCCGTTACTGATAGGAAGACACACAAGAGGAGCAGCTTTTACAGGGACCCAGGGAGGGGTCCACAGCCCCATTTTGGACATCTGAAGATTGAAATACCCAAAAGAAAGCCAAGAGGGGGTGTGCGGTCTCAGTGAAGAAGCAAGTTTGGGCCAGAACTACAAGTTGTTGCATCAAGAACATATAGGCGGCATCAGAAAACACAGGATGGACTGGATGGGATCACCCAGGGAGGAAATACAAATGCAGAATGTCTGAGTCTGATTCCGGGACAAACAGATATTGATTTTTGTAAAAAAAACAAAAACTTGACAAGAGTCCAGAAGAAAAGTCCAGGAATGAATGAAAAATGAGACCAAGGAGACTCAGGAGTGTGGTTGTCACCAAGCTGAAGGGAGGAGTGACCAGAGGGCCAGGGGCTTGTCTTCAGTAAACTCTGCACACCTAGGACCCACAGTCAGCCTTTGGGAGCTCGGCCTGCATGGTTGTGCAGAGGCAATAGAGTGCGCTGAGGACAGAACAGGAGAACAAGAAGAGGAATTGGGCGGCACAGACAATGGGGGTGTGGTGTGTGATGCGAGCAGGATGCAGGCAGGCTCTGTAGCTGGAGGAGAGGCAAGGTGAAGGAGGGTTTTAGGGAGAGGGGAGATACTGCAGCACGTGTGTGTGGCATTGCGATTGGCCCAGCATAGAGGCACTTGATGTTGCAAGGGAAGGAGGGGATAAGTGGGAGTGGAAAACAAATAAGGAAAAGTAAAGAATGAGGGTAGAACGCATGATATATTTAAGCATTAAGGAAACCACCAGGCTAAAACCCACAGAACATACAAAGAACATAGGTGGTTTCATAAACAAGCCAGATAGTCCTAGGAGACAAAACAGAATTCCAAATGGAAACAGATACAAAATGGCTTTAGGAGCAGAAGTTGTGAGCTTTCTGGGTCCAGAAACCAACAGAGGCACCTAGAAATTAAGTGATATTAAATAACAGGGACCAAGTGCCGTGTAAGAACCAGGGCCCAGAGCCCAGCTCCGCCAGAACCCCTTTTCTTGTCCCCGTGCAGCTTCCAGACACTGGTGCTAAGGAACAAGCTGCTGCAGCTGTGGCTCACATGAAGCCCTGTTCTTCGGGTGCATAAGAGGGTGTTGGTAAGTGTGACCCCTTGTCCAGAAATTGAGCCAAGACACCTTTTGGCTTAGAGACCGTCCTGGAGGTGTCTCCATATTTCTGTGGAGCTCGAAGCCTGAAGTGGCCATGGAGGACTCAGGTGGGTGGCTGCCAAGGAGGCTCTCTCCAAGAAAGAAGAGGGATGTCTAAGTGTTTCATTCAAGAAAAAGCTGTGAATCAAAATTACAAATCACATGAACTATAACAATAAGGAGAACCAAAAAAATCAACAATTTGGAAGTTAATTTACTTCTTTTTCAGGTGATGTTAAAAATTTAGAATGGTTTGGGCAAAATACTTCAAATAAGCATATTTAAATCCTTAGTGATTTTTAATTGCTATGAAATACCCATTCAGTGTCAGGCCCAATTCTAGGTGTTGGGAATAGAACAGATAAAACAAGTTCACAAAAAATCATAACCTTCATGGAGCTTAAATTTCAGTGAGTAAGATAAACTTAAGAAACTATGTCCATGAAAGTACAAGAAACTCTGAAACAGAACAGAAAGAAATGAGTCTGTATGAGATAAATCAATTCAAATACTGGAAATAAGATAATCATTGAAATTCTAAGTGCAAAAAGTGAGTAATATGTGATTAGAAACTTTAAAAAATCAAATTCAGAAACCAAGAAATGTACAGAAATGCAACATCATTTTTAAAATATGAAGAATTAGTTAAGAGATTTAGAGTAAATATTGCTTCAACACAAACCTAACAGAAGCCCGAGAACAGAGGTCAGCAAGCTTTTTCTGTACAGCGTCAGGTGGTGGATATTTCAGGCTTTGTGGGCCGGTCACCACTCTGTCACTGCGCTGCCAGAGCAGCAATAGACAGTTCGTAGACAGATGGGCGGCCGTGTTCCAGCAAAGTTTAGTTGCAAAAGCAGGCATTAGGGCAGTTTGGCTGTTGGGCTTAGTTTGCCCATCTCTCTTTTAGAAGAATAAAAGAGAAATTGGCGAGGAAGCAATATTATGGGAGGTAAAGAATTTCTCAGGAATAAGGAAATTCGTTAGTACTCCATTCAAAAGGACTCTCTGAGAGCTGAGCAGGAATAATAAAAATAAATTGACACATGGATGCATTACAGTGTAACTGCAAAATACCAGAGATGAAGAGAAGCCTTAAAAGCCACCTGAGGAAAAGAACTGATGACTTACAAAGGAACAAAAATCACACCTACGGCAGTTTCGTTATCAGCAGAAAATGGAATAATATATGAAAATTTACAACCTAAACCTAAAATTTGACACCCTAATTATTATTCTAAAAGGAGGGCAAATTAAATCACTTTATGATGAAAATATTAATATAGCTTGCCACTCTCAGACACATGCTAAAACCTATAACGCATGAACTTCAGCGAGAAGAAAACCCAGTACAGAGTGAAGGAATGGGATGAAAGTACACACTTTTGAGTCTGATCGTCCACAGCAGTTATGTTTTGTAAAGTCTGTGGGAGCACAATTCATGGATACTGAGCCGTGGCTCCCAGGGGAAATGCATAC